>CM054825.1:6472583-6807085 GCA_028984105.1 Lavandula angustifolia | reverse complement strand
AAAACCAAATGAAACTCAAACTTCGTGTATTTATAGGTGAGATACGTGGATAAATATCTCCGCCAACTAAGCCATTAAATACCACGCGTTCGCCCCGTCAGATTCAATTTCGTCGGTTTTTTGGTTAGTTTGCAATTTTTATCAAATTGAAACGTCTTGTATTTTGAGGAGGGTTTCAAAAGTCATGTGGAAAATTAGATTTTGTTCAAACTTGGTGTATTTTGAGTCTAGTATCCCTTTATATTATACTCTCTCCATCCCACAATTGTTGTCCCATTTCTTTTGGGCATGATAATTTAGGAGAATTGTTGGTTGTGAGTAAAAATGACGGTTTTTCAAATAAAATGTTTGTAATAATTTGTTATTTCAGGAAATGAGACAAAAATTATGTGACAGCTAAAAAGGAAATTGTGACAAGAATTATGGGACGGAGAGAGTAGTTACTAATCCGTAAATATAGGAACTTTGGGCAATTATGATTTTGCATATAATTTTCACGTTAATATATGATCTTTCAATTTGTTAAAGTTTATAGTATATTACAAAAAATCGAGTGATTTAATTATCAGAGGGATGAGTTAATTACTTAAGTAGCAAACGTCATTTTTTATCGTCGCACTTGTTCACGTAAGATATTTGTCCCCTACGCCAGACTCAATTCGAAAGTTAATTTTTTGCGTGTATAAATGTCAACACATTAAAAGATTGTATATTTATTAAAATATTTTAAAAATCATGTTCAAAACCTAATTCGTCTAAAAATCTTATATTTACATGCTAATACCCATTATCTTAATTTCATACTATGACTTGATATAATTAATCATAATAGGTGCTGCTACCCGGCAAGCATCTGGTCAAATGTTTATAATTAGATGATTATTTATTTTTAATCTTTTGTCAAGGAAGATATTAGTTCCAGAATATTAAATGTCAATCCAAACTAGAAAATGCTTTCTCTCTCTCAATTTACATGTATACTAACACATTGTTTAACCGGCTTTGCACGATGTTGTGATCATGCCATATGAATATTTGTAGATCGATATACTATGACATTAATTTTAAATATATGTCAATTTCTTCTTTTAGGAATCTCGTGGTTTGCAATTGTTGGGAAAATCTGTGATTTGCATGTATAAAATTATTAAAATATAAAATTGAAGTTGTAAATAGAACAACGAGCTTCCAACTTATTGATCAATAGAATCAATAAAAAACTGAACTTACTAAACTTCGGATCTTCTTTCAAATAAAAAAAAGAGTATTTTGCAGCCGTTGAACAATTTCCAGAATAACAAATGAAACATAAATAATGAAATAAAACAAGTAATATTCTTTATTTGACTAGACACTGTGCTAGCACAGTGTGAAAGTTCTAGTATATGTATATACATATAAGCATCAATGGCACATCCTTACAAACTTCTCCAAAAGCATCATATAAACTGCTCTAAACTGGGGAAACATATATTCTACCGGAAATATAACCGAGACTCATTGTATCCTCAATCTGCAGGTTTTTAAGATATTACCATCAAAATACTTCAACAGAATATGATAATTACTCAAAGCAGGTTAACAAACGAGGAACAAATATAGAGAGCTGGGGAAGAATTGATTGTTGTCCTTGACTTTTTATCCTTACAACAAATAAAATAATGGATGCTAAAGGATTGCAATCAGTTTGGTGAAGATAGATTCATATTTAAAATGTAGGTAGAGAAAAATGAGAAAAAACATACAGGGGAAGTTTAATTCGAGATTCCGTGGAATGCATAATTAAGGATTGCATTAAGTATCTCTAGTACGCACTTCCGTACGGATGGTCTATAATTATATAAACGGACTTACAATTACAAAAATAATCAAGAAAGGGAGGGCTTCCTTACATGCTCCTCTGCAAGATTGTCCACTCCAAGAGTACCATCTCATGTGTTCATCTTGTCATGTAATTTCAGCTAATTTATTGTACGTAAAGAATGAGATATATGGAGTTTCATCATTAAGAAAACCAAAATCTTGAAATCTATCTTTCTTAGCCACTGAACATATAAAAATTAAAGGAAAATAAACGTACTTGAGTGAAAGCATATAAAAAAGGCTAACCAATACGCACTGAGTCTATGCACATGTGGTGCCATATTTGCCGAAGTTGCAAGACAATTTTTATGGAGATAGACATCTTGTTTGCAAGAGAATATGGAAGGTATTAAATAACCAAACAAACCATTCTTATAGTTCATGCGTGCTATATTAGAGGTTTAGAGTTACTTTCGGAGCAAACATACATTACAAATGATAAGTTATGATAGACCACTTAATGCAGACAAGCATGATATCATCTTTTTAGTAGTATATGTACAGTAGTGAGACCTATATTAAATGCCTTTCATAAAATATCTACTCCTAAACAGGAACGCAACTAGATTTCCAATTAAATATGATAATGGAGGATTTGATCTGTTACTAATGGATATCAACCTGATAACAAAAACCAAAGGCAAAATGAGAAATTATTAGGACAAGTTAATAAGTTTCTAAATTCATTTTTCTTTGGCAAAAACAGTTGCTGAAGTTGCGATCCTACATTGAAGAACTTAAAGCTCATAAGCAACAACATCTTGCAGCACATCACATAAGGGAAAAGCAGAATGGAAAAAGAAACACAAAGTATAGAAATTCATCGAATCTTACCCGTAGCTTAGAGAGATTATAGGGAACAGTCCTGATTAAAATAATCACAATGAGGGAACCGAGTGAAGGTGGTCGGAAGGAGGCGGTGGGGATCGGAGGGAAGTTGATTTTGAGAAAAGCGCAGGATGGGAGTTGTCGCGGTGTGAAGAAAGAGACACCATATAGCGCACATGGCTAAATCCCGGGCGGTGTAGGAAAAGGTTAAGATTTTGCAAATTTACAACACTGCCGTCGTAATTGAGTTGTTAATATACGAGACAGTAGGGACTTTGTTGGACTTTCACGGCAAGCAAGAGCAGGACTCTTTTAAGTATACAGTAATAATAATAATAATAAGCGGCGGCGGCCGCACTCAACATTTGTTGCCGGTTGTCTCGCAAATTAGTTTTAGCAAATTATTGAAACTTGCTCCATTGTCTTGTCTCTACGTAGAAACAAAAAGTTTAGTTACCTCTGTCATCTATTACTTCTTAAAAGCTATATTTAATAAAAACACTGTTTAGTCCGGTCACATCAGCCTTACCCCCCCTTCCACCCCACCCCGTTGCTTTCCGAGTTTCGCGCGCCACGTTCGCGCCATACTTGTACGTGCCCAGTTCAACTGCTCCCGTCGGCTACCATGCTTAGACGTCAGTCAGTTGTTCGCTGGCAAGATACTGTGTCTGTATATTTTTATTCTGCTGAGGTCTGCTATTTAAGCAAACATCAGGTGATGCGACGTAAGCTCATGATATCACTCACCTGATAGAACTTTCTGCTGATTCTGTCTACTACTGATTTCATTATCAACTACTGCCTCGAATATAACTAAGCTGATAGAGCTTTTACTGAGTCTATAGAGGTTTCTTCTGCTAAGGTCTGCTATTTAAGCTATTACTTCTTAAAAGCTACATCTAATAAAAATACTATTTAGTCCGGTCACATCAGCCTTACCCCCCCCCCTTCCACCCCACCCCGTTGCTTTCCGAGTTTCACGCGCCACGTTCGCCCCATACTTGTACGTGCCCAGTTCAACTGCTCCTGTCGGCGACCATGCTTAGACGTCAGTCAGTTGTTCGCTGGCAAGATACTGTGTCTGTATATTTTTATTCTGCTGAGGTCTGCTATTTAAGCAAACATCAGGTGATGCGACGTAAGCTCATGATATCACTCACCTCGATAGAACTTTTCTGGCGATTCCGTCTACTACTGATTTCATTATCAACTACTGCCTCGAATATAACTAAGCTGATAGAGCTTTTACTGAGTCTGTAGAGGTTTCTTCTGCTAAGGTCTGCTATTTAAGCTATTACTTCTTAAAAGCTACATCTAATAAAAACACTATTTAGTCCGGTCACATCAGCCTTACCCCCCCCCTTCCACCCCACCCCGTTGCTTTCCGAGTTTCGCGCGCCACGTTCGCGCCATACTTGTACGTGCCCAGTTCAACTGCTCCCGTCGGCGACCATGCTTAGACGTCAGTCAGTTGTTCGCTGGCAAGATACTGTGTCTGTATATTTTTATTCTGCTGAGGTCTGCTATTTAAGCAAACATCAGGTGATGCGACGTAAGCTCATGATATCACTCACCTGATAGAACTTTCTGCTGATTCTGTCTACTACTGATTTCATTATCAACTACTGCCTCGAATATAACTAAGCTGATAGAGCTTTTACTGAGTCTGTAGAGGTTTCTTCTGCTAAGGTCTGCTATTTAAGCAAACATCAGGTGATGTCACGTTAGTTCATGATATCAAACAGCTGATAAAACTTTCTACTAATTCTGTGTACTACTTATTTGATTATCAGCTACTGGCTTTGATAAAGCTTTCTACTGATTCTATCTACTACTGATTTTATTATTAGCTAGATTTTATTATTAGCTATTCTGTCTACTACTGAATTAATTATCAACTACTGCCTGGAATATCACTAAGCTGATAGAGCTTTTACTGAGTCTGTAGAGATTTCTTCTGCTAAGGTCTGTCATTTAAGCAAACATCAGGTGATGCGACGTTAGTTCATGATATCACACACTGATAAAACTTTCTACCGAATCGCCTACTACTTATTTGATTATCGGCTACTACTTATTTGATTATCGGAACGCCCGGAATATTACTAATCGATAAAGCTTTCTTCGATTCTATCTACTATCGATTTGAATATCAGCTATTCATTCTGTAATATCACTAAGATGATAAAGCTTTCTACTGATTCTGTTTAGAACTGGTTTGATTATCAGCTACTTACTGGAATATCAGTAAAGTTTTGTACTGATTCTGCCTCCTGCTGATTCATGGATCAGTTGGTGGCTTAGAAAAGCTTTGTAGCGATTCTCGTCTTCATCGAACACATATATCGTATGATACATTTAAATTGTACTGATTCTGTCTTCATCTGAACACATATACTGCTGAACACATATACTGTATGATACATTTAAATTGTACGCCGGCAGTAGGACGGTGTGGCCCTAACAGTTCGAAAGGTCTATATCTACATTTTCCTCCATAGATAATTCTTTATAAATGCATCTTTATATAACTGCATTTCTATTTCCAAATACATCCGCCTTTTTTCGAGTTTCGCGTGCCTCATTCGCGCCATACTTAAACGTGTGCATTTCAACTCGCTTCCATCGGTGATCACGTTAATGCCATGCTTGTACATATCCATTTCAATCTGCTCCCATCGGCGGCCATGCTTACACGTGTGGCGCCGGCAAGAGGACGGCGTGGCCCTAACGGTTCGAAAGGTCTACATCTACATTTTCCTCCATAGATAATTCTTTATAAATGCATCTTTATATAACTGCATTTCTATTTACAGTCACATCCGCCTTTTTTCGAGTTTCGCGCGCCTCATTCGCGCCGTACTTAAACGTGTGCATTTCAACTACTTCCATCGGTGATCACGTTAATGCCATGCTTGTACATATCCATTTCAACTGCTCCCATCGGCGGCCATGCTTACACATGTGGCGCCGGCAGTAGGACGGCGTGGCCCTAACAGTTCGAAAGGTCTACATCTACATTTTCCTCCATAGATAATTCTTTATAAATGCATCTTTATATAACTGCATTTCTATTTCAGTTGGTGGATAGTTATTCATTGTCTAAATGGCACCCGATTGGCTTCTCATAAGAGACTTGGATGACACAAAACAAGATTATCTTATGAAGCTGCGACTTGTGTGTTTTTATGAGACGCTTGCTTTTAAGTCCAGAGATGTGTATTCTCTTGATTGTATATTTCATGACTCTGAGGTTTGCCCATTGTTTGTACCTTATTTTTCTGGTTTATTCCTCTGGTTTGTTCTTTTAAGTCATTCTTTTTCTTGTTCCTTTATCTATCAGGAGGACAGAGTGCAGGTTACGTTTCCGAGAAGTATCATACAGGCCTTCAAACCTCTTTTAATAGAAGGCCAGTTATATGGATTGAAAAAGTTTAGGATGTCGTATAATACCGGAAAGTATAGGGTTGTAACGAGTAAATTTAGAATTCAGGTTGGTGAGGAAACCCAACTGCGTGTTGTTTTTGACTCATCTTTTCCCACCAAGCGTTTTTGGTTGAAACCCATTTTGGATGTTCTTCGGATTACTGATGATGGTGAAGAAGCGACTTTCGGTTAGTTTTTATGTCGTTTCTCTATTAGGATCGAGTTTTTTATATCAACTTTCAAGATGTGTATTATAGGGAGGCTTTTGAAACTTTATTTACCGTGTTCCGGGATGTTATTGGTGTGTTGGTAGAGGTTTCTCTTCCTCAAGATCAGAAAACTTATCGTGGGGATGTAAAGAAGATGATGAACATTTACCTTGAGGATATGGAGTAATTAATACTGATTGCAAATTTAGTCTTACTTTTAGTTTTGCTTAATGGAATTAGAATGTTTATTTATGATTATTCTGTAGGTTGAACAGGTTGTGTTGTACTTTATGGGATGAATATATTGAGCTCTTCATGAGTCAGCTTGATGAAAAGACTGTGAATCCTAAGATTGTTATTGTTCAGCACTGCAAGGCTAATATTTATAATGGTGTGTACTAAGAATTACAATTTTCTTTATTAATTTTTTTCTCAGGTATTTTCTTATCTATCTCGCTTGTTTTTTCATGTGAAGAAAAAACAAAGGTTGCCAATGTTCTTCATGCTACCAAGATTTATATCAATGGTGATTTTGAGGAGGTGAATGATTTCAGAATGAGGTATCTTTTTGGGGTTGCTTTGATATTATGTTTTATATTGATCTTTTGGAGTTCAGTCTTCTAATTTTATGTATTAGATTAGTAGTATCTGTTAGGAGTGCATATAATAAGTGTGGTGATAAATAACATATTTTGTTTCAGATTACTACGATAAAATAACGGTTTGTATTGATATTGTTGATAAAGCAACATTCCGTATCAGTACTACTGATGAAATGTCGACTTTTACTTGCTGAATGTTTGTTTTTGTAGGTATGTCGACAAGTATGGTCAGGCTGGTTCAACTTGCAGTGGTGTCTCCCAAGGAACGCATGTGTCTTCCTCTGACCACTATGTTGAGGGTGTTACTGTGAAGACAAAGATTATTGATCCGTTTTTTTCAAGATGAGGTATATATTTTCTGGTTTTTTATTTTTCGATTTTTTTTTACTTCTTATATGTTAGTTGTTTTCTATTGATTCTATCCAACAATATAGGTTGCTCATTGTTGGATTGCTGGATCCATAGATTCTATTGATTTTGATGGGGGTTGGCATTATGTTGCCTGTTCTAAATGTTTGAAGAAATTGGACAAGATGGAGAAGAAATTTTACTTGTCGATTTTGTAATTCTCATGATGTGTGCCCTACCCTGAGGTATTTAGATTTTCTATGTTCTGTTCTGATTTTTTTTTAGCTTTCTTCCGTTCTTTATTAAGTTATTAATGTTTAGCTTTCTTCCGTTCTTTATTAAGTTATTAATGTTTAGCTTTCTTCCGTTCTTTATTAAGTTATTAATGTTTTTCTTCACATATTATAGATATAAATTAAAGATTTTCGTGAGAGATGATACTTGGGTTGGTTACTCTTTTCTTTGTGGGATAATGATGCTTATCGATTATTGGGAAAACTCTGCCGATATTAAGGATAGTATTGGGAGGTTATGCTTCTTCATCTATTTGCTGGTTGTCTTTTGTTATATATGCTTTAGGAAGTATATTTTGGCTTTTACTTGAATATCTTATTAGGGTGGTGTTGCCGATCCTGAGGGTGAAATTGCACTTTCATTATTGTGTAAGCATCTTATTTTTAAGATACAGATGAGATCTGATCATGTGGCAGTTATTGGTGGTGGATATAGTGTTTCGAAAGTGTGTTTATCTGCTCAATCCGTTCCATCCGTCCTTGAAAGCCAGGTTGTATATAGTTTTATAAGTTGTTTGCTTCAAGCACTATTTATTTTATATATGTTATTTTGTTTTGATGTGGTGGGACTTATCTATGATTCTTTATTGCGTAGGAGTCCAACTGTACCTCTAAAGAGCAGCGTGTTGATAAATCTTTTTCCAATACCCCATCAAGTAAGGAAAAGCTCCCTCGTGTTGAGCTGTCCTCTGATGGTTCAGGTGTATTGAATTTTGCAGCTGCTAACAAGATGGGTAGGTCTTTGGATGGTGCATTTGGGGATGTACAGGATGAATCTTTAAATCTCTCCTTAAAAGACGGATGTAGGGCTATAAACCTGGATGACGATTGTATTGAAGAAGATGACTTGCTTGGTGATGCTGCTCCTCTGAAAAATGTGCTTGATAAGTTTGGAGGTTCGAGCACTGTGAAGCGTAGGAGGACTGCTTCGAAGAAGGGGTAGGAAGAAGTATTGTAATTTTTTTGTTGTGTAGTTACCTCAGACTTATGAGGTTGAAATCGATATTATAATCTTTTGAAGCTTTTTGCAATCCTTGGACTTTGTTATCTTCTGTTGCCAATAAAAATCCATTTTCTCTATGTTATTATTCTCTTTGAATGTTAATTATATTTAATAACTATAGAGATAAAAAAACAATTTGTCTCAGTACTATTCAACTGTAGTAAATAACTGATTAAATATACTCAAACCTCTTCAACTGATCTTTTAAGTATCAGCTGATGAACATTCTTCTGTTTAAGCAAAATTCATCTGGTGATGTATTATGACGTCGGTCAGCTGGCGATAACTCTTCTACTGAGTTTGGATCAACTATTGAATCAAATGGTTATGACGTCAGTTGATCAAGTCACTCAGCAGATAAATCTTTGTACTTACTCAACCTCCTACTGACTGGAGGGTCGGGTTGATGGCTAAGAAACCGACGATTGTTCAATCCTTGTCCGCGAATCCTTGTGTACATCTTTGGCTAGCGGCACGATTGTTCAATCCTTCTCTCGCGAATCCTTGTGTACATCTTTGGCTAGCGAGACGATTGTTCAATCCTTGTCTGCGAATGACTCGGTTGATAGACTTTGAGGATATTGAACTTATTGACTTAGTCTGATAGTTGCTGGTTCCTATCCTCGGCTCAGGCATCGCCAGTTGTTGACCTCTGTTTGGCTGTGAGGCAACTGGGGCTTCACCTGATGTTTCTGGTGGTGGTGAGGTGCCCTGTTCGCGAAGGGGGAGTGTAACCCTCGCCAGATCCTTCCTTATCCGCATCCTTGGGTGATGCCCGACCCATATCATCATCATTATTACCATCATTGTCCGGATGAGATGGCGGTGAAGGGCTTTGGCCGGGGTCTTCGCCGACCCGAGACTCGCAGTAGGTATAGCATGGCAGCACGAAGGTCCTCGAAGGAGGTTATATCAGCTGGTTCCCCGAACCCAATGGCTGATTGAAGAACCTGCTCTTCAGCTAACAGAGTGATTGCTGACTGAGTTCTGATATAGTCGATGAACACGTCCCGCTCGAGGAATCTCGGCGAAAGATCTCGAACTCTTGCCCTGATTGCTAAATTTACCAGGTCTTCGTGCTCGACTATCTCCGGAATTTTATCATCAATTTCTCCAGTAGCACGTAGACGAGTGGTATACATTATCGTCCACTCAGTTGAGGCTTCTTCAGTCTGTTCTGCATTGTCTGACTGAGTCTCTGAGGAGCTTATCCGCTGAACTTTATCCTTCAATGTGGCACTTACAATCCCTGTGTCAGCGTCTAGAGGAGGCTCCTCCTGAGTACGTGGTACTGAAGAGACAACTTCAGTAGATTGAGCCTGAACCTCAGTTGTTCGTCTCTTGCTAAGTCTCTTCCTTTTTGGCGGATCGGCCCGAGGAGGCAGATCTGATACTACCCTCTTCTGTTCAGATGGGCCTCGCCCGATAGATACTCAGTCGAAGATTTCTCCTAAGCTGACTGACATCATCACACATCATCAGCTGATCTTTGCTTAAATGGAAAACCTTATCAGTTGGTAAGTATCAGCAGAAGAAACCTATGCAGCCTCAGTATCTTCGCAGTCGACAACTGACTATTAATCATGACAGTTACTATCACAGTACTAATTGATATCATATTGTTGGTATAATTGGTATCATATGGTATCAGACCTACTAAATCTTGTCAGTTATACTTGAGTTCTGAGAAGACAATTTCCCCTAATTCTTCGACTCAGGAGGGGACTAAATCAGTAGAAGACTTTATCAGTTGAGATACGTCGTATAAAGTCATTTGTTGCTGAACTGAGGAATACCTTTTGATGTTGAGGACCCAGTCGTATAAAGTCATTTCAAAGTTCAGCCGTGGACCAGTCAACTCTTTTTCTGACACATTCTCACCTAGGACAAACCTAGAACAATGACAAGCAGACAACACATTACCTGCTTTGACCAACTAAAGCTGCTCTGATGGACAGTCTCAACTGCCCTTCTGTGACAAAAATAATATTTTCTTTATTATTTTTCGGGTGTCGATTCGAACAAAGTGTCGACTTGCATGTGTTATTTTCTTTTTGAATGGACTTCTTCTTTTATGTGTGTTACGTAAAAAGTTTCTCTTTGTAGCGTCTTCATCTTTTTTCGTGGTCTTCGATTCTATATATGATATGAAGAAGTCAAGCAAGGTTGGGGGTGCTAGGAAGCCGCAGTCAAATAAGATAAAATGTAGAGGTTTGTCCTTTAGAAGTGTATCTATTTTCTTGGACTTACGAATGCTGAAGTGCATTTGTTGTTATCTTTTTTCCCTTGCATTTGTTGCTGAACTGAGGAAGATATACTCGAAAAGTGCAAGCATCTGGTTGTTTTTGAAACCAAATATTTCAGAGATATTTTAGAGTTGATAGGTCTTTCACTTCTCTATTGTTATTTGGTTGGATTTTATTTTTCTATTCATCTTGGTCTGTTGTGTATATATTGAAAATATTATTGGCTATTAATAGTAATTTTATTCATAATTATAAGGTGGAAGCTACTCGCCGAGGGCTGGTATAAGAAGTGGTAGGTTTGGATCCATGATAGAAACGGTATGCCGACGTTGTGCATCCCGATAACAATACCTCTAGGTATTCTATTGATGGTGAGATTTTCTTTTTTATTGTCTCTCTTAAATTTTCTTTAATTGTCAAATTTATTAGATCTTCTGCTTTGCATTAATTTTATACATGTGGTAATTGATATGTAATTGATTAGTTCTTTCTTTCTTATATGAACATTAGTGTTTATTTCCTTATAGTTTTTATTTCTGTAGTTTATAATTTTTTCGTTGATGCTAAAATGTGATTTTTCTATAGATTATTGGGACTTAGGTGATCCGATTTATGAGTGTGTATCTTGCCATGCTTGGTTTTGGTATGAAGAAAGGTTGTTGTCTGCTTGGGACCAAAGAATCTCCCGAGTATTCGGTTGTTGTATCCGTGGGAAGATCAAGCTTCCCACATTGAAGTCACCTTTGAAGATTTGAGTGATTTGTTTTTCGGAATGAATGAGATAAGTAAGCATTTCTTAGATAATATAAGGTACTACAACAATATGTATTGTTTTACATCTATGAGTGGCAGTATAGACCCAAGCTTGAATAATGGGAGAGGCCCTCCAGTATTCCGGATGCGTGGGGAGAATGTACATAGGATTGGTAGTTTGTTTGCCACTTGAAGGAAATCCTCCAAAATTTGCTCGGTTGTATATTTATGACACTGAGAATGAAATACAGAATAGACGGGCTGTGATTTGGTGAGTATGCTTTCTTGTATTCAAATATATTTAGTCTTGATTTAATTATTGTTGTTTGTTTTTTCATTAAATTGGGACTTCTGATTTTTTCTATAGGGGGAATGAATGTCATGATGAAGTTGTAGTGCGGCTTGGGAATATTCTTGATAGAAACAATGTGCTTGTGAAGTCTTTTCGTATGGTGAGGGATCGATTGAATGATTGTGTCAATTCTGATTTGAAATTAAGATTGGTGTGTAGAAGAAGTACGGATCCTAGAACTTACAATCTTCCATTAGTTTCTGAGGTTGCTGCTCTTGTGGTTGGTGATGTTGATCAGTGTCAGAACAGACTAGATATTATTGTGGAAACAAGGTCTGGTCGCTTGAAGCGCATAAGTGAGTTACATCCATCGTACCTGCCCTTGCAATATCCATTATTGTTTCCTTATGGTGAGGATGGGTATCGTGAGGATATTCCCTTTGCAGAGTCAGAGAAAAAATATCGTCGTAAGAAAATCAGTTTTATGGAATTCTTTGCTTTTAGGTTGCATGAGCGTGCGGGTGAAGTATCTATCCTCTTATTCTCGAGAAGGTTGTTGCAGCAATTCATTGTAGATTCGTATACTGTGATGGAGTCTGCCAGGTTATGTTTTGTGCGTCGGAAGTAACCAAAGTTACGAGCACATCTATATAGTGGGATTAATGAGGGTGCTATGAGGGGCCGGATGGATGCAGTACAGTATGGCAAGCCGGTTGTTTTACCATCGTCGTTCACTGGTAGTCCACGGTATATGAGGGAAAATTACCAAGATGCAATGGCTATTTGTGCTTGGATTGAATATCCTGATTTGTTTATTACGTTTACTTGTAATCCAAAATGGCCAGAAATAGTGCGTTTTGCAGCGGTAAGGAATCTGAAGACGTATGATCGTTCAGATATTGTATCTCGAATTTTCAAAATGAAATTGAATGGCTTGATGAATGACTTGCGCAAGAAGGAACTGTTTGGACCTGTTAGAGCAGGTATTTATTTACATATTCTTATATTACCATCCTTGGTTTTGTTGTATTCTAATTCATTCCTTTATTTATTCCAGCTGTTTACACGATTGAATTTCAGAAACGTGGATTACCCCATGCACATATTCTGCTTTTTTTGTCAAAACAGTTTAAGGATAGAACTGATGCTGCCATTGATGATATTGTAAGTGCAGAAATTCCGGATCCTGAGACAGATCCTCAGTATTATCAATGTGTGCAGGATTCTATGATGCATGGTCCTTGTGGGGTTGCTGATTTAAAATCTTCATGTATGTCTGATGATATTTGCGTTAAAAATTTTCCCAAACCTTTTGTGGATATAACCAGTAGGGATAGTAGTGGTTATCCAATATATAGGCGTCGTAATAATGGTAGGTTTGTTGTTAAGAGGGGTTTTCCTCTTGATAATAGGTATGTTATTCCACACAATAGACATCTCCTTTTGAGATATGGGGCACATGTTAATGTGGAATGGTGTAATCAGTCTAGAGCGATTAAGTATTTGTTTAAGTATATAAATAAGGGCAATGATCGTGTTACAGCTGCGTTTTCTAGAGAAGACGGTTTGGGGTCGCATAAGGTGGAGGATGAGGTTACACAATATTATGATTGCAGATATATTTCGTCGTGTGAGGCAGCTTGGCGAATATTTAGTTTTGAAATTCATTTTAGATATCCTCCGGTTGAGAGCCTGGGTTTCCATCTTCCGGGGGAGCAAAGTGTGGTCTTTTCGAAGAGGCTCAAATTGATGAAGTTCTTGCACGACCATCTGTTAAGCAAACAATGTTTTTGGAGTGGATGAAGCAAATAAAAAATTCCCAGAGGCTAGGTGTTTGACCTATGCTCAGTTTCCGACTAAATTTGTCTTTAAGCGCAATAAATGGCAGCCTAGACAATCTCAGTTTGCGATAGGGAGGTTGTATAATGTGAAGCCTGGATCCGGAGAGCTTTATTATCTAAGGTGTTTATTAAATATTGTGAAGGGTCCTACAAGCTATGAAGAAATAAGATGCATAAGTGGTGCTCAGTATGATACATTTAGAGATGCTATGTATTCTTTGGGTTTGTTAGATGATGATAAGGAGTATATTGATGCAATTAAGGAAGCCAGCTTATGGGCATCTGCGTATTCTATGCATTATATGTTTGCTTCTTTGCTTTGTACATCTTCAATCTCACGACCTGAAGTTGTTTGGGAAGAATGTTGGACTTATCTTTGTGATGATATTGAGGAAAAGCACAGAAATTTGTTTCATCATCGTGGTAAGAATCAGCGTATTATTATTCCCAACTCCCGATTTAAGTCTTTTTCATCGGGGTATAACATTTAAGTCTTTTTGTATTAAATTTTTTTCCAACTCCCGATTTAAGATCTTGGTGTATACTTTGTTCAATGCAAGCTTTTGTCCGTTTATTTAATATAATAATATGACTATGGGTTATGTTTTGTAGGCCTATCACTGACCAGTGATCAGTTGAAGTGCTATGCGCTAATTGAGGTTGATAAATTTTTACGAGCTGTTGGTAAGAGTTTGGTTGACTTCCCATCCCTTCATTTGCCCGTTGTTAATGTGGTTCCTTCCAGTGATAATTTGTTGGTGATGGAGGAGATGCAATATGATTTGGCTATTTTACAACAGCAACATGCATAATTCTTGCTTAAATGTACTGATAAACAGCGTTCTATTTATGATACTATTCTCGAGTGCTTCGAGTCATCTACGGGTGGTTTCTTTTTTGTTTATGGATATGGTGGAACGAGCAAAACATTTATTTGGAAAGGTTTGTCTGCTGCATTACGTTTGCGGCACCAAATTGTTATCAATGTAGCTTCCGGTGGTATAGCCTCTCTTTTACTTCCTGGCGGTAGAACCGCCCATTCGCGATTTAAAATTCCAATTGATGTTGTTGATGACTCGTTTGCAATATTCAGCAGAATAGTTCTTTGGCGAATTTGTTGGTTTGTGCGAAGCTAATTATTTGGGATGAAGCTCCATTAACGCACAAACACTCGTTTTGAGGCGCTAGACCGTACTCTACGAGATTTGATGCGTTTTACCAATCCAAATGCATTAAGTTCTCCATTTGGTGGAAAGACAATGGTTTTGGGTGGTGATTTTCGTCGATTTTACTGTTATTCCAATGGGTAGCAAAGCGGGAAATTGTTCATGCTTCTATTAATTTTTCTTATCTTTGGGATTATTGTGTTGTTCTAAAGCTTACGAAAAATATGAGGTTGATCACAGCTGGCGTAGATATGGAGAAAGATGATGTGCTTTCCTTTTCAAAATTGTTGGAAAACATTGGGGATGGTAAGTATGCTGCGTCTGGTGATGGGGTTATGGATATTAAACTTCCTGAAGATGTTGTGCTTACGTATTGTGGTAGAGATAGGAACATGTAATCTTATCATATATATATAACAGTTCTTGTTTCTAGCCAGACAATTAATCTAAGAAATGCTTACTTATCTCATTCATTCTGAACTGCTGACTAAGAGTCTAGCAGAAGTCCAACAAAAGATGGATGAGAGGAATAAAGTTGCAACCTCTAGCCTTCAGAAAGCTATAATTCAACAGGCAGAGGCTCTCAAACAAATCCAAAAAGAAATCACTCTATCTCAAGATCAACCGTCAACAGTTCTCAGTCGAAAAGGAGAGTATCAGTAGAAGCGAACTACTGATGATATTTGGTATCAACAGATGCAGAACAACCGTCAACAGTTTCTATCAGTAGAAGTCAACTACTAAAACAGTGAACCCAGCACAAAGAATCAGTATGAAGATTCAGTTGAGAGAATCATACTGTACACAGTAAGGGGGAATATGCATATCAGCAGAAACATGTATTTCTAAGTAACCGATGATCGAAAAGTTTAGTGAAGAGGTTTGAGTATTTATTTAATTATTATCTTAAGAAGTATGCTCGCATTTACTCTCACTCAGTATTTTACGAGCGTTCATTTCATTTTAAAGATTCTAAGTCAGTAGAAAAATCATGTTCAGTATTTGAGTATGCTTGTTTGGCTTGTTTTGATTGTGTTTTTAATTTTCCACAACTGATCACTAAGTGATCTGACACACATACATAACCAGTTTTCTCTGATCTTGCCTAAATCTTATTCTGCTGAAATTAAGCTGGTAAGAGTATCTTGCCTAAGACAGATTACGGAAATACCGTATATGCATTTCAGAGGGTATTATTGGGTTAAAATAAATTTGGAGTAGATAAGAAATATACTAAATATAAGTTGATGCTTTAAAAATACTTAAGTTAATTTTATACCTAAAATTCACCCGTGCGTTAGCACGGGTGTTTGCCCTAGTTTAAAAAAAAACAAAGGAAAATCTTGATGGAAAGATTTATTGGCAAGGGCCAATGAAGATTTGTTTGATTTATTTATATTTTCTGTTTCAACTGCCTTATCCTCTTATATATATGCAACGTCACTCTAACTTGTATATATAATAATAGTAAAATAAAACATAACCATAACTATAAAATAAAATAAAAATAAAACAACGAGAAGACGGATTGCTGATGTATGGATAGAAGTAGATAATCAGTGGATTCACAAAAGAAATTAAATTCCAATTTTGTAGTTAGTGGATTATTATTTACATAAAAAGGGGAAAGTATTGGGAATTAAAGTGGCCCACATAACATCATGTTCTGGATTAGCTCCTTACAAAGCCCAATAGCTTCTGAATACATAATTTTTTATTTTCCAACCGAAGTGCTTCTCTCTCTCCCGAAATACATGCTGAATAATTGTTGGTAGTTGGTACACATTCACTCTCAAGATATACACAAGCATGAGGCCATGAATTATTTGCAATTACCAAGCCAAGTCAACATGTAATTCCCTCTGTTTTCGACTCTTTTTCAGGCATCAAGTTCCCGTGTTCCAGTAATCAGTTGTTAAATTAATTCAATTACTACAATCTTGTGCTCTTTTTTGTTGTTGAATATGATGTTTTTTCCCTTTTAACTTTCATTGCTTAGTCGAAGGTAATAGCTTATCCGCAACACTACCATGCAGCCAAAATGACCCAACCTTTGGCTACATCTGATGCTGGTGAGAAGTAGGTGTTTTCTTACAATTAGTTAGTTTCCTCTTTTCATTATGTTAATCTCTGCTTTGATTTGATGGACATTATGTTATAGAGGAAGCTTGTCCGGAAGTCAACACCACTTATGGCGAAAGAGGGACCAAGCTGGTTCAGGACAAAAGACACTGAATCTTGTTCCAACTGTACGTATTTTGTTATGCTATAAGGTTCTTTTGAAATTCATGAATATACATACAGACAGAACAGAGCTTTGGTTATGCACAAGTGAAACTTCGAGCAGAGAGATAAGTTGGGAAATTTTCCATCATATGCATTTCTTTGATAATCTCAAACTATATACTACAAGATATAATTAGTGTTTCGAGAACAAGAAAACAATGCAGACACGCTCCAGACAAATCATGTTTGTGGTCCAAAGCTTACCTACAACAGCAAACACTTATATGTTGAGCAAATTCACAGTAATACTGCCTGACTTGATGCTAATAAAGAGGCGGCATTCCAACTCAATAATCAGTAACATATCAGCTGCATTGCCATGATCAGTTACAAAGCAAGACAGAAGAAACCAATTTCCACACGTAGAATGCAGCACATCACTATTAGGTTCCATATTCGAAATACTTCAACATTGTAATGAACTTGTGTTACCCTGGCAGATTTGTGGACTTCCAAATGAGAAAGAGGCTGTTAATACTGCCCTGGATGAATGGATGGCCTGGGAGACTCAATTTCCTTTAATTGCTGCAGCAAAGGCTTTGAGAATCTGAAGGCAGAGGAATCAGTGGAAACGCATTATTCAGGTATCAGGCTTGTAAAGTATATTTGTTTGATCCATAAATCCATTCTGCTGAGGCTGAATATGGTTAATAAGTTCCCCCATATTAAGCTTTGAGGCTTAGACATCCAAAGCCACCCATTCTGGGTTTAGCTCTTTTCGGTACCTTATAAATGTCGAGGATTACTAAAAAGGAAATAAAGAAATACTTTTTTTCCTATCTGTTTATATATGCTAGTCTCTTACAAGCATTAGGTACAGCTGATATCTTTAAGTGGTGCAGGTGGCCAAGTGGATGTTGAGCAAAGGTTATGGAGCAACAATGGCGACCTATGATCTCCTTCTACTAGCATTCAACATGGATACAAGGCCAGACGAAGCGCAAGGGTTATGGAATATGATAAACACGCACACGATCGCTCTATTTCGAAGAGGCTGTTTTCTAGGATGATAGCCTTGTACGACCATCAAATTCTGCCAATTAATGTTATGGAGGTGATTGCTCCTATTAAAAATCTTTTTTCAGTGAATGATATTTTTCTCAGAATCTATCTTTTGTGGTTATAAATAATCAGGTATTTGCTGACATGGAGGAGTTGAGAGTAAACCAGATGAGGATAGTGTTAGAAGAATTGCAGGAGCCTTTGAGGTATTAGGTGAGGAGGATAAACGGAAACAGTTTTGATGAAATACCAAAGAAAATGGAAATACATTCACTTTAAGAAGATGATTTATGATTAGGTCGTGAAAAACCAAAATTGGAGTTTGTTACTACTCGATTCAATTCCACCTTAACTATAATAATCATACAATTGATAATTACAGTAAATTGTATTAGCATCCACAAAGGATTACCTGATGATGGATTAGCATTACTTATGATATAAAAGTCTCAAATCCGGATCCATTAATAGATTTCTGAACTGTGCACACCGTAAGTTTAGAATATAAATAATAACGGTTATCAATACAAGCGCCCATGGCCTAATGGATAAGGCGCTTGACTTCTAATCAAGCGATTGTGGGTTCGAGTCCCACTGGGCGTGCTTATTTATTTATCTCAGTTTTTCATCATACTTTTGGGATGTAAACGAATGCCCATTCGAAGTGTTCCTCTTTTTTCCTGTTGGCTAGCAAGCCTTATTCTGTGTTGGCAACTCAATCCTTATTTGGTAAAAACATATAATCTTGCTTGAAAACTAAACATGGGAAGTAATGCGTGTGTTAAGTTATAAATAATTCACATCCAATGAGAAGGCCCAATTGATTGACTCACTCACTGGCAAACTGGTCCATATCGTACTTTAGTGGGAAGTGCCCATAACTAACAATACTCGCCGGACCATATGTTTTTTTATTAAATTCTTTGTATTAAAATCTTTATATCTTTATTTATATATATGAAATCGGTCCAATTATGAGGGACCAAATCCCATTTTCATGCAGAAAATATCTCTCATCAGGACCACAAACTCAAAAGTTTACAGATTACATATAATAAACAAATCATTGAGTGCGATATTAGCATATGAACTCGGATTTTGGTATTCATCAGGCGTCAAATGATAAGTAAGGGCGGCTCATTTTTTCAGGAGCCTAAAAAAAGATATGCGGATATACTTCTTATTATAAAAAAAAAATATATTAAGTAATTTTGATCTAGTGGAAAAGCATAAGTGAATTTTGCTAAATAACGTCGGATCAAGTCCAATCAAATACTCTTACTACTTGACCAAATAATTTCTTTATATTTTATATGCGAAAACAATATAACATATATGTTTCATATCTCGACCATAAAAATGGGCGCCTTGCTCTCGACGGCCGATGGGGGCCTAAAGCGGTAGCCTCACCTGCTTTAGATTAGAGCCCGCCCTGATGATACCAAGGGAGAATCGTTATCTTGAACTGTAGTTGGTTATTTGGATTTATGAACAATCTAGATTCAATGTTACCAGGGTAGATTCAGATGTCGGGTTCTCCTCCTCCCACCCAAAAAGAAAAGACCATGAGAGATTCCTATATTCACCTTTGAGAATTGCTGATATCCTCCCCTAATTTAGAATCTTGAATATGTCAGTAGATATAATATGAAACTTAAATCTCGTGTACACTAAGATTTACCGTGACTTAAAATACGAGAAGTGAAGAAGCAAGACATCAGACGCTACAAATCGTCTGGCCCAACTCCGGTGGCCCCTTCAGTGGCCCACCAATCACACCCCGCCACGCATGTATTGGTGGCCACCTTTTTATAATTTAAATATTATTTTATTGCTAACATGGCCCACCAATGCACGCATGGCACAGCGTGATTGGTGGGCCACCGAATGGGCCACGGGTTTTGGGTCAAAGGAAGCGGACTGGACATCAGGCATGAGATGTGGAAGCCTTATCTAATGTCCTCAACAACTACCCTGTTCTTGATGTGATACATTCAGTCGCAAGTCGTGGCCAGAAATGATTCAAGCACACGTGTGTCGACATTCTTCTAAGATAGGGGCGATTGAACATGTGAAAATTTTGAATTTAATGAGATAGGTCCCCTTCCAAGATTTTCTGCATTATTCACTCGGAAAAAAACATGTAACCAGTGATATATGTACATGAATACACATTTTATTATAGGGATAGGATGGGACTGCTCTTCAAACAATACCACTGATTCACCATCCTATTGTTTGGAGACATATCATTTCAAGAAATTGTTACCTATTCATTTCACCAGTCAAATCAACATTCATATTAGTTGCCAAAAATTCATGTAGGCCTCTAAATGTGACATTTCACCTCCAACTTAAGATACTCCCTCCGTCCCATTATTTACGTCCCATTGGGATTGGGCACGTTAATTAAGATAATGGAGGTAAATGTGTAAAGTTGTGGTGTAAAAGTATAAAGGGGTGGGGTCCACTTGCTTAGATTGATTATGATCCACTCATTTATTTCCTTATTTGGTATAGGACATAAATAATGGGACAATCAAAAAAGGCAAGTGAGACATTAATAATGGAACGGGGGAGTATATAATACGGTACACAAATACGCAACGATCTAAAACACCAATATATCTCTGTAAAACATCTGTGAAATCCAACAAGTCCGGAATAAATTTCGATTTATATTAATTAGTGTCAGACTTATTCAAAATTAATAGGCTAATGTGCTTTCTCTATGTATAGAGTTAGAAATATTACACCTGATAGGAAAACAATTCAAATACTAATTAAGCAATAATTCCTACTTAAAAAGAACTCAAAATCTCTTTTGCTCCGTAAGTGGCTTAAGCAATGTTTATTTGAGTTGTTTTCACGCATTCCATTTTCTATCGAGTTTTCTTATTTTTACTTAGTTTAAACTTTTACCAATGCATTTAGTTACACCCATTTGATTGTATAGATCACATACACGAGAATAACTTGAGGCCATGGAAAGGGCATCTTAATAATGTCATTTTTAGTATTAAAACCTGCAACCACTTCTGGTACTAGATTATATAAATGCTTTCTCCAGGCATTCTGTTAGTTTAGTAAGCATTTATGTAAAGTCTTCTAAGCAGCCTTCATTTTCTATAGCCTTTATATGTAGCCTAGAGTTTTCCTTTTTCTCCCCTATAGTCTAATTTAATTCTTTATCTTATTGCATAGCATCCACGTATGCAACATCACATTATTATTAACATTACAAAGTGAAAATTAAACGATGAAATGAAATAAAGATATGACCCTGGGGGCATCTATAGTGGGAAGGAATCTCAAAGTGGACCTTCACTAAGATTAAAAAAACAACTACCCTAATAAACCCTCTTGGTATAAAGCTAGCCTATATATCATGGCCCGAATGTAGAAGAATTTTTTAGATTTTATTCTTCTAGCTCTACTTTTCTCTTGACAATCTCATTCTTACATCTTGCATTTCTTTTTTGGATATATAATTGCAATAATTGTTTCTGACCCCTTTCAATTATTTGATGGTATTCTATGTAGGCACGGCCGGCCCTGGGCCTGTGCGGGCGGCCCGATCGCACAGGGCCCATAAATTTTTGGGGCCTCAAATTTTTTTATTCAAAGTTCAGTTTTATGGATTTTTACTTAATTAAAATTTCCAGCACTCTAACGTAATTGAGTGCTTGCCTAGATGGTAGAATGTTAGTACTTTACATTAGTGGTTAAAGGTTCGATTCCTACTAGGGATATGCCGTTAGTTTTTGTTAAATTATTTATTCCTACTAGGGATATGCCGTTTTTGTAAATTATTTATTAGCTTATTCATGAATTCATGCCCCCATAATTAATTTTCTTTAGTATTAAATTCTATTTCTTTTATGAATAGTGAACTTTGCTCTGAGCATTTTTTTCCTTTTCTTTAAATAGAAGTTGTTTTATTTTTAATTTTATTAATTTATTTAATAATCCTTCTTCTTCAAACATACTAGTTGATAATATTTTTTTATTTATAAGAGTTTTGTTGCTACTAGTTGGTGACATGATGTTATTTAAAATGAATGCCAATGAATTTCTTAGGATTATGTTAAGAATAATGAAATAATAAAAATGAGGAATTCTAATTCCACTTTGTAAATCTTTATTTGCTATTTTATGCACAAAACTAAAGAAAAGGTATATATATGAAAAAATAATAAAAAATGATAATATAAATGATTTTGAAAGCAAAAATGTTTGAAGAAAATCAATTTTATAATTAATAATACCTCATCTTATTAAAAGTGGCTCGTTTTCTTCTTAGGGTTGTCTCATTAAAAGTGGCTCATTCTAAAAACAAAGCAAAAATTTTGTTGACTATATTTGATTACAAAAATACAAACAATCTACATCATAAAACACTACTTTATTAATTCCTGTGGCGAAAAGTTTTGAACTACTTTTAGCGGGATGAAGGTAGTATAAACTTATAAGGCCCCATTTTTTTTTTTCGCTCAGGGCCTCTTTTTCTTCAGGACCGGCCCGGGTGTTACGGTATACCTAAAAATCGGTAGATCGTACAGAAAAAATATCGTAGATATCGAATTTCCAAAGATATCGTAATTTTCGGTGCGATATCATACCGTATCAAAATTTTCTGGTACGGTAACAGTATAATATTTTTTATACCGAAGTATACCGCATATATTTTATAGAAAAGAGTGCAAAAATATTGGTTATAGGGTTTGAACACGGATAGTTACAAATTACTCCCTCCGTTCCATTTATATTGACCCATTTTTCATTTCGGCCCGTCTCATTTATATTGGCCCCTTTCCAAAAAAAGGGAAAAATAAAATACTATTTTCTCTTATATTTTATTATTTCTCTCACCTACTTTATCATCCACTTTCTCACCATCTCACTCATCTTCTCATTCTTATTTTATAACCTACTCTACTTTCTTAATTCGTCGCTAGAAAGGCAAGAGGGCAATATAAATGGGATGGAGGGAGTATTACATATATGTTACTCATATCAAATAATCTTAATGCTATATCATAGATTCACTTAAATGACATTACTTTATTTGACAAAAGTCACATTATTTATCTATTAAATCATGAAATATATAAAAAAAATTATATTTTTCAACTTTATAAATATTATCCCATAATATTAACAATTTTATACAAAATATATAGATTAATTAATTTTATTGTAAAATAATATTAATAACTTTCTTAGCTTTTATAAAAAAAACATAGATATACTGAAATTCGGTACGATATACCGAAAGCGCGGTACGACAACGGTATTGAAATTTGCTATACCGAACTTTCGGTATATCGAACTACGGTATACCAAAGTGATCGATACGGTAACGATATGCTTTTACGCATACCGAACTTTATCAGTATGGTATACGGTGGTATGTGAAAAATAGTACGATATAGCATATCGAACACCCCTAATTCTATATTTATTTCCTAGGATGTTTTGACCCCTTAGCAACTTTAATTAAATAATTAAGAACTAGATTTTGTTGTTTGAAATGATCTAGTGGTAAAGTAGATTATCTTATGGCTAAATATCACAAATTCGCCACTGATTGAAACCAATTATATTTCTCATACCATTCCTAGATCCATATATAAACAAGACGTACGTTATTATAATAGCAATTTCTAATATGATTATTAATCATATAGAAAACATGTAACCGATATATTCAGATTGAAGAGCTCGTGATACACCGGCATCTCAAATTTAGCTTAGTGTAGTTTACATACTTTTATGCGATAGTGCGAGTACACATTTTATATTGCGGCTGCAGATGTGTTTTTCTAGATAAAATAATACTTCCTCTGTCCCAACGAGCTGTGCTCGTTTTCCTTTTTAGTTTATCCCACTCATCTGCTCTTGTTTCCAAAAAAGACAAATTTTTACACACAATTACTCACTCTCTTTTTATGGGATCCACCACTTCACTCACATCTAACAATTCTCCTTAATCTACGTGCAAAAAAGAAATGAGCACAGCTCAATGGGACGGAGGGAGTATTAAAGAAAAAAGCACTTGCAAGAGGGGAAAAAAAGCACTTTGCAATCTGAAATATCTTTCAATAGCACAGCATATTTTCACTCTCACCATGATTGGTTTTGCAATGGAATATTTTCAATTGTGTGCTGGAAAAGATTGAAAGGGACTACTTATGCAAATTATGCTGCCACAACCGATTAATTATTTTTTTCTAATCGTTTAATTGTAGGCCTCTCTCTCTCTCTCTCTCCTTTTTTGTGCAATGCTGGCAGAAGTTTATGAATGGAAACAGGAAAATGGCATGGTTAAGCGTAGGATTTGGTCATAATTGCCTGCCCAAAATGAGACTTTGTCTATTATGAAATAACAACTGTTGGAATCAATAGACTGTTACTTGAAACGACATTTGCATAAACCCACCATCCCCGATTTATCTTGTTTCTTTTCGTCATGGAGATTAAAATAAATAAGTGATTGTGTGTAGATGAGTGAATGATTATGTGTAAAAATATAGGTCCCACAAAGAAAAAGTGAGAATTTGTGTAGTAATTATTTTTCGTTTTTGGAAACAAGACAAATCGAGTGGAACAACCCGAAAAAGAAAACAAAGACAAGTCAAGCGGGACGGAGGAGTACCATTTAGCATTCATTCTTCATGATTCTTCCTTTCACTCTGAATTTCTCTCAACGAATTCTTTCAAGAAAAATAATTTACATTCCATCACTAGAAAACATATTACTACTAATGAGAGTTAAATGAGGGAGGCATTTTTGTTTGAAATGAGTTTGGTAAATTTAAGAATTAAGATATTTTTTTTTCTTAATGATGAAAATATATAAGTTTAGTAAATAAATTGCATGTATTCCTTTACAGCAAATCAAACATGACATTGTTGGAAAAAAAAACAGAAATAAATTGTGATTAGGCGTGCAAATTTTACTATGCACTCTTTAGGACATTAATTCATTAATATCATAGAATTATGGCAATGATGGTTTAACAATTGTCTGATTATGATTACCCTTAATTATTCTTGTTTTGACCAAAAAGTGGTTGAGAAAATATTAGGGGTCCCAAACTACTAAGTACCCTTGGAAAAGCTTGGCTGTTCATAAGGAAATTAATATTAACAAGTTGCAGTTGACAGCCAACCATACTAGCTCATAATCTTAAACAAATTAAGTTATTTATATTTATTTTATTTCCCAAATTAAATCGTACTTACTTCAGTGTAACATAAATGAATAGATCAGGATTTATACATTCCTTTTTCTATTGAGACATCATTAAACTCGAACAGAGCAAATTGCCAAAATAGACTTTTTAAAAAAATTATTTCTCAAATTAGTCTTTTCTAAAACTTATTTTCTAAATTAATCTTCTCTAGAAATTTACATTCCAAACTAATCCTACCTATACCGCATAATTATCTATGTGGATATTAAGTATTTTATTTTTAGATTTATGTTATTTTTACCTTTTTAAATAGGAAAATGACAACTAATAATAGTTTTTTCATTAATGTAAACATACTTAAATTGATAATTTGAGTTTAGAAAATTAATGAATTCAGAAAATAATTAATATCAATAGAAAATTGATGCATTTACTTTATTTTATTCATTCTCATATTGATAACATATTTGTAAATATACGAAACAAATAATTGGCAGTTTAATTTGGCTTGCTTGTTTGGATTGTTCAACAATATAGTATCTATTAAGTTTTTATCATAAAAAATAATTATTTTTTAAGCCAAAAGAGAAAAAGTCTTTTCTTGAAGAAACACTTTTTTTAATAAATTTAAAATATATTTTGTTCATTTTGACTCCTAGGTAAAAAAAAATTAAAAATAAAATAAAATCTCATATCAGATAACGACATTTTGAAAAGAAACTTTTTATTGAATTAAAATTAATTTTATGGTAAAGTTTTAATTAAGTTATATATTTATATATATATTTAAATATATTTTATTCATAAAGATGAAAAAAATAAAAACTGAAAAGTATATTTAACTAAAAATATTATGTTTAAATTTGATTAATTTAAGTATTTTTCATTAACATAAACATTGTCATTAGTTTTCACCACAACAAGAAATTCACCGTATACCGACGGAAAATCCGTCGGTAATAAATTTACCGACGGAATTACGGCGTCAGGACAGGCTTTGTCGGTAATATTTACCGACGGATATTTTCCGTCGGTAAATATTACCGACGGAATATTCCGCCAGTAGAATGTCGTCTGATATTCTGTCGGGGCGTAGTCACCGACGTTTTACCGACGGAATTTATCCGTCGGTAAAGTTTACCGACGAAATTTTCCGTCGGCAATTTTCGAACTTTATCGACGGACTTCCGTCGGTAATGTTTGTTTTTTTAATAATTTTTTTTATTTTTTCGTACTCAGTTCTCGACAACCTGCATTTTTTTTAACAACCAACAAAGCACACATACATATAATTATTCAAATCAAGTTCAAACCTAAACTGAAATATAAATATATAAATCATAAAATCTAAATATTCAGTATATATATATATATAACACATATATAAGTCAATCATAAAGAGGTGGGAGGAGGGGATTGGTTGCTGTCGTCCGGAGGGTCTCGTCGGCTAGAGGAACCCATCATCTCCATAAGCTGGTCCATCTTCGCATTCATGAATGCGACCTGCTCCTGGAGGCTCCTCCTAGCTGCCGACTCCTCCTCCAGTCGGCGCATGATCTCGACATTGCTCTGGGATGGCCTAAGTGAAGAAGTAGAAGAGCGGCTGGCGGCGTTGATGTAGCCGCTCCCTTCCTCGCCGAAACCGTACATCCGCTGCTTCTTGTCCCGAACCCCTTCCAACCGCAGATAAATCGCGTTTTTATCCGCGTTGGAGCCTTCTTCAGCAGCAATCCGCTCCACCTCCGCCTATTACAATATAAAAATAGAAATTAGTGAAACTCATAATTCTAGAATAATATTCTATATATTGTAATTGTGTGCTTACATGAAGTCTCGCCGCCTTCATGTTGGAGAAGTCTCTACCTTTGTAAAGGAGACTTTGGAAAGTGTCAAAGGCGGTGAACTCTAAGGAGCATCCCCTCTGAGAAGCATATTCATCACATGAATAAACAAAATTATGTAAAAAACAAAGACATAAGAAGCTAAAAACTTATAAAATGAGACTTACCGTAGATTGGGAGTACTGTAGGGCTGACCGGGACCCTCCTTTGTGCTTGCTCATCCCGGCGCCTGGCTCTGGCTCTGACCTGCGGCACTGGGAAGCAATCTCCGACTTTTGGAGTACCTCTGGCCGCATCCAGTACTCGTTGAGGGTCGCCCACCTCTCTGTGTTGATGTAGTCCGGTTTTTTAGGGCGGCCCTTCTTCATTTCGAAGTGCCAATCACTGAACCTCTTGGACGCCCTCTTCTGCCACATGTGGTGGACTGCCTGGTCCCAGTCAGCAGGCCAGCGGAAGTGCTTCTGCAATTTACATATTTATACATGTTAGATATATACAAGTAAATGCTAAATTATAAGATTGTAAATTTGAAAGAAAAACTAACCTTAAATTCCTCAAAATACTGCTCCTTAATTTCAGGAGGAGTCAACTTCCAAGTGAACCCAGTCGGGTTATTAATCTTCTTAAAACACTTAACGATTGTCGAGGCCAATCCAGATGGCTCAAGCAATCGCCTATTATTGAAAAATGGTTAATCCAAGTTATACTTGATATATTTAAAAATAATAAAACCAATTATTACATACCCGTCATGTGAAATCTCGAAACAACGGCGGCTATCCACCGAGTAAGAGTCGGTAGAACCCACGATGGGGCCCGGCCGACTCGGGGGGGCCGCCCCCATAGCCGACGACGATGGGGGTGCTCCACGCCCAGCAGGAGCTGATATAGTCATGCCGCCACGACCCCTAGGAGGCGCCATGTACCTGAAAACAACGAATAATCATTAATTGGCCAAAATAATAAGACAAAATTCTTTTAAAACCTGTAAGTTGTACTAGTCACACTAAAGTCCTCATCTTCTGATGTCAGAACATATTCTTCTTCATCATCATCTCCTTCGTCAAAATCTTCCTCATCGAGTTCTATTGTTTGACGTGGATGAGATAATGTTATATCGCCTTCTCTTGGGATGACCATGAGATGACCAAACTTTATAATTTTTATCGAATCCATTCATATAAACGTGCTCTCTTACAACTTGTGTAGTCAAAAACAACTTATTCTTACAATTTTTACACGGACATCTAATTTTTTTCCCCGTCCGTATAAGCTGTCTGGCTACTTGCCCAATCAATGAAATCCTCAATGCCATTCACAAATTGAGGATTCAATGAACCGTCTACTGCCCACCGTGTATACATCCATGAACGACTCATTATTTCAAATCCCGATTAATATTGGGCAACTATAATGGACAATTTTTTATACATTTGATAAAATGTAGCTTTCGTGTATTAGAAAGTAGGTGCACACATCATAGATTCATATCTGAGTAACATCTGGAATTGAGCTTAACAGTCATTTCATCAAATTAGATATTATCTTAACATTCATTTCAGCAATTTACTTTTTAGAACTCATAACAATAAGAACTCATGAGGACTGCTAATTCACATGTTCATATGCACAAACACAATTACCCAAAGATTATGCATTAACAAGTAACAAATACCAGTTTATGCATTAACAAGTAACAAATACCAAAACACAAAACAAACATGGTCAGATTATGCATTAACAAGTAACAAATATCAGTTTATGTTCTTCCTCTTCTAACTAAGCTTTGCCTCCATTGATTAATGAGTTATCAGCACTAATCTTTCTTTTAGATCAAAAATCTTCTTTAGTGACTAATTCATATAAAATTCCTAAGAAACTCTTAATTACAAGTTGTGTTTGTTGAAAAAGAAGAGATAATCAAACCAACAAATTAAATACAAGCAAGTCACTTACCAATGTATAACAAGGTAAGGAAGTTGAAGGAGGGGCGGCGACGGCCGCGGCGCGGAACGGGCGAGGGCGGAGGCGCGGCGACGGAGGAAGAAGGCCGTTGTATTTGCGTTCGGCGGACTTCGCCCGTGTATTAATTTAGGGCTCACCGACGGAAAAATCCGTCGCAAATTTTTAACTTACTACCGACGGAAATATCCGTCGGTAATTTTTTGTTCAAAAATTAAATAAAGTATCAATTATAGTTTAATTTTACCGACGGAATATTCCGTCGGTAAATTTAAGTTTAATATTTAAAATAAAATATAAATTCTAATTTAACTATGCCGACGAAATTTTCCGTCGGCAATAAAATAATAAAAAAATAATTGGAAATTCAAGATTTACCGACGGATTTATTCCGTCGGTAATCCGTCGGTAAGTTGAGAGTTTTACATTCCGTCGGTAAGCCGACCCGTGTTTTTATTCCGTCGGTAAAATGCATAAATTTTGTAGTGCACTTTTCAATCTTTTTTTCTAATTAAAAAGTTAAAAGATAAATTAACTTTTAAAATAAAATATTTAATATCCACATAAATGCTTATGTGATATAGTGGAGATTAGTTTGAAAAATAACTTTATAGAGAAGAGTAATTTGAGAAATAAATTTAAAAGAAAATTAGTCTGGTAAATAAGTTTTTTGAAAAGTCAAATTTGGAAATTGACTCAAACTCGAACACGACTAATAGTTCTATACTTTTTTTTTGACGGCGGAGAAATGTAAATCACTATTTGTGGTTTCAAGTTTAGTGCATAAGCATAACCCATTAATCCCTGCGCATAAGATATCAATATATCATCTTAGAAAAAAGTAGGTTTAATCAATTTCTTTATTCCCACTATTATCTACATTAACTTGTGGTCCTGAAAGCATTTTTTTTAAAAAAATTATTGACAAATCTTGAGACTTAATGCCTAGAGGTTAGGAATTGAAAGTTAATTTATGTATTTTTATATATAGGCGAATATGTAATAAATTCGTGTTTATATATGGAATACATTATAGTACTACTATTTCTTAGGGTCTTGGAGTATTAATATATCTTTATGGGATTTGGATGAGATGTTATTATCAAATTATTCATTCCATATTATAAGATCATTTTCATTGGTAAGGGGATATGGACCATACAGTTGGATCCATCTAGGGTTCATTAAGAAGAAAATGAAACATTCTTGTTGAAGAAATTTATACACCATACCATCATTATAGTATGGAAAATGATGGTGGCCAGTTTTATTTCACCGTGGTATATTGTGACACATAAGAATCCAAATTATGGGATACAAAAATTCTTTCATATAATATAAAATGGAGTAAAACTAGATTTCATATGATACATGTAGGTGATGTGTGCAGCATAGAGAAAAGAGGGGTGCCCTAATCAATGGCCTTAAATATTGGACCATAGTTCCTTATACACTTTCCAACAAAATTTCAAAGGACCAACATCCTCTCAAAGGTCCCATTCTCCCAAAACCCACGAGCACCCTCGTCTAGAAACTAAATTGTTTAACTAATAAGTCGAATTCTATTGCCCCAAAATAAAAAAAAATTCAAGATTTCTCGAAATGTGACCACAATAAGTTAGGCTCGAGACTATATATGTTGAAATTTAGCCTTTTTTTTTCTTTTTTATTTCCGTGAATGAAGTGAATTTTTTCCATGGCAATGAGGGATGTAATAGGAATAGGACCCTACAAGATGATTGAAGGGTGGAGGGGGGCCATTGATCAAATGGAGTGCTTCAAGAATCATGTGGGTTTGTTCATTGTATGGTCTAGGGGGAGCATTATACATTGTACGACCACAAAATGAGAACATTATAGGATGGGGAAAATAAAAATAAATTTGAAAAATAGAGAAAATAGTAGTAATTAAGAGCGTGGGTGGCCTAAAAAGACTGATTTTTTGCATAGTAGAAAGGTACATAATGCAAATACAAGGAATCCCATCATTCCAAAATCCCCTTTAAAAGAACACAAGAAAACAAGAAGATTCATGGCAACGAGTACATATCTAGGAGAAAACAAAAACCCACAAATTTCAATAAGAATAGAGGGGACTAAAGGAACAATGGCAGTTGCTCGAGGATGAAAAGGAGGAAATGGGTCAAAGAGAATTAAAATCTTCTAAATTTATGGCACTACGAAAAATATTCATCTTACAGAAACATATTTAATCTAAGTCATCCAACAATTCCGGTTCTTATTTGATTCACTTTCTATAATAATTCATATATATCCATTTGTTGTGTATAAACTAGAAGATAATGCTACAAATATTTTAAATGTAAAATCAAGAGAGGGCTACTCTGGGGTTCCATGGCCATAAGCCCAAAGGGGAGAAGGAGCATGAAATAATTAAAAAAGTATTAATTCATGTACTTTTTGGTCCTTAAGTTCTCAATCCAAGTCAACATGGTCTTACAACACAATGAACTCAATCTAACATCATAAATAACATTAGAAATATTTATAAACAAACTTTTCACAATTTTATCTTCTTTTTCTTTTGTGTTTCCTCACATCTTCACATATTCAATAATGATAAACCACTTTGTTGCATAAAACAAAGTCCTCTCACTTAAAAGAAAAAAGAGGAAGTTGAGGTCTTGAGGATTTCATCTCCCTCAAGTATTCCTCCTCTCATCTCCCCTTTCTCTTTTTCTTTTTCCCTGCCCATTAAACTATGAAAATGGCAGATTACCAATCATCCTTTCCCCTCTATAGGAAACACTCATCATTGCTCCCAACAATCCTTTTCAACCTTAGAAACCTGTGAGCTTCCAAGATTTGATTTTCCTTCCATTCCATTCATTTCATTCATTCCCATGTCTTTTCTCTCTCTCAACCTCCCAACAATTTAAATATCACAATCTCCACAACTTTTTTCCTCCTCTCTCTCCATCCCTTCTAACAATCCTACCTCATTCCTAACTCCACCTCCCATGATGGATGCTTCTTCCGCCAACTCTGTCAATGGCTTCTACAACTTCCTAACTCGAGGCGTAGACGATCTCGAACGAGCTTTCTTGTCAAGCAACTTCATTTCAATCCAGTTCCTCCAAAGAGTTCTCTCCCTCTTGAGATCTTCCCACAATCAGCTCACCCTTTTGGTTCAGAAACTCCACTTACCCGTTGGTGAAAAGTGGCTTGACGAGTACATGGATGAAAGCTCCAAGCTTTGGGAAGTTTGTCAAATCATTAAAAGTGGGATTTCAGGCATGGAGAACTACTATTCCGCCGGCCTCAACATCACTTCCTCTCTCGACGGCCATCGCCATTTGAGCCCCCAGCTTTCTCGTCAGGTAAATGATTCACGCTATTCCATAGCAAGCAAGAATCAAACACGAATAAAGATAGGATATTTTTCTTCATTTTCTTCAATTGGACTAATTTCTTCATTTGGGCATATGATCGACCAGGTAATACGCGCCATATCAGGATGCCGGAGACAGGCTGTGGGGCTGGAGGAGGAAAACCGGTCCTTGACCGAGACTAGAATCGAACCACTTTCGTTGAAATTCGACGCAAAAGTCTCGATCGAATCGAAGCTCAACGGATTCAACGGATTTAGGGGAGTGCTCTACGCAATGAGAAATGTTAGTTCGCTTCTACTGATGATCCTTCTATACGGTCTAGTTTACTGCTGGCCCGAATCAAACTCTCTCGAAAATGGATACGACGACTGTGTTTTGTTCGGGTCATCGTTCATGATCTCGACGGCTCGGCTGCAGCAGAGCGTGGCGGCGGAGATCAATCAAATGTCGGGCCGGCCCGGTGTGCTGCTGTACGAATTTCGGAGATCGAAGGCCGCTATGGATGAGCTGCGGGCGGAGCTCGAGAAGAGGTGCTCGCAGGGGATTGTGGAGTGGGAATCGGAAGTTGGGGTTAGAGAGAGAGTGGAGAATCTGAAGGGTTGTTTTGGGGTTTTGAGGGGTGGGACTGAGAATATCATTGGGCAGCTTGATGATTTCTTCGATGATATTGTTGAAGGGAGGAAGAAGCTCTTGGATTTCTGCAGCCATAGGTAGAGAAAGTGACACCAAGAAAACAAAAAAAAAGAAAAGAAAAAAGAGTCTAGGTTAGATTTGTAGTTGGTTTATTGTAACTTATGTTTGTCTAGTTTTTCCTTTGTCAGGCTGGCAGTACTATCTATTTTAATATATGAATTTTATTTATTTAGGTTAAAAAAAATATAATTTAGCTATCTACATAATATTACTAATCTAAGATTTGGACGATTATCATTATCAATTTAATAAAGTATTAAATTAATCAACAGTTTTATGTGGCGAGAGAATTCGGCAGCGGCTACATTAGTGCATGTGTATGCAAAGTTTCAAGATTCTGGTGATTAGAAGGGCACAGAGGAGCTAAATTTAGGGGGTTCGAAAGAGGGCCTTCATTCCCTTAAGTGGTAAAATTCAAAATAAAGTATTGGTTAAAAACATGGTTTTCAGGAAGATAAAATAGTTAAAAGAAATGATAAGCTGTAATGCAACAGAAAAAGAGAGCAGATTTGAAGCAGGCATAAAAGTAGCCACCTCTCTGTTTATGTTCCTGTTTCCCATAAAAGAGAACAGTGAAAAGTAGAATGGAAACTTCTTATTACACAAACAAGGGGAGACAAAAGCTCAGATCTTGATTCATTTCATTCTTATGTTTGGGTTATTTTATTAGCATTATTTACTACAAAATGCTGAATGTAGCTGTTTTTTTTTGTTGGGAATTTATTAACTATAGTTATGTAATTGTGACACAGACTGATTATTCATTATTCCAGTAGAACATAAGATAGTGAAAGTGGAGTTTTGGCAGTAATAATGGGTGTTAGATTCCTGGACTTGGCTTTAATGCCAGAAGCAAATGCAATTTTTTGCACTTTGTGAAGCTTTTGTCTGTTTCAGTTCACCTTGACAGCAATGGATTTGATGATGAAAGTTTTCTCAACCCTTCTTTCTCTCTCTCTCTCTCTCTCTCTCTCTCTCTCTCTGACAAGAAACACACATCAATTCCAAGACTAAGTTTTGTTTGCATGTTGCCATTTTTCTTCCTCTTTTTGGGGTGGGCAGCATTATAGTACACAACACTAACAGGAAAAAATATTTGAGTCCCCTTTCTTCACCTGCTAACCGGATCTCATGCTTTTTGTCCCTTACCGGAAATTCATCAACTACCTGCCTTCATCTTTATAATCTTTTTTAAATCATTGCTTACTAAAAAATTTGCATAATCACAGAGTCAAACACATGGCGACGGTGGTTCCTAACTGCAAATTATGCTGGTGGTTTGGAAACCAAATTTCTCTTCCAACTAACCCTTTTATCTTGATTATATATTGTAACCAACGTAATAATCCCAATTTTTATTAGTCCGGTCAGTCTCGAACAATAAGGTTTTATCCTCACACATATGCGTACTCGAGATGAATTAGTTCCATCATGACTGAAAGATGAAGACTTCAAGTGTTGGGATTTCTACATCTACAATACCAGAATCCGGACCGGCAAGCAAATTGCAAGTGGAGAGCACCTGGGGATCTTATGTGAGTATTTACTCTAGCCTAAATAATACCATGGCAACTGTTCCCACATAAATTTGAAATATTTCGCGTCTGGGAAATCAAACCGAGCAAGTAGATCAGTATAAATAGCACCAGTCCACAAATAACATTATCTCTTTGGATCATTAATACTTGATTATCTAGCATTTTTGTTAACCCATATCACGAACCAATTGATCATATAGTCCAACACCTAACATCAAACAAAGCTGTTGAAGTATAAATTTCTAATTATATAATCTGTTTCTCCTCATTTTTAAGCACGGCAAATAACCTAGCAAAATTCGATCGGATCACCTGGCATCAATCACCTTCCCAAACTTCAAAATATGGCATCTTTTTTCAGTATTTCATCAAATTAAAGCCAATTCTAGCAAATAAATATGAACCACCAACATCCATACCATGTTACCATGTAAAAAGAAACAGAAATAAATAAAAGGATTCTACATAATACTCATACTCAAGACAACAAGTCAACGAAGTTCAAGCAAAGATTCTCTACATACCGATTGAAAACAAGAGATTAACTATAAATTGGACACATGATTCCAACATCTACAAGATTTGTGAATATTAAGGGTAGGAATAGCAGCAGCAAAAACACCGACAACAGCGCCGGAAGCAGTTGCAGTACAAATACCGAATTGGACTCCGACGATTTCCATCTGCTGATGAATTCCGAGCCGATGGAACTTCCATTGATGTGAGAGATAGAGATAGAGACAGAGACAGAGACAGAGAGAGGTTCTTTTGAAGGTACACGTAAAATAATAGGGAAAGTAAGAATCGTTTTGAGATAAACGATGCGCACTATCACTGAAGTGCTCACCTGCCCAATTTGCTTGCAATTATTTATGTGATCCTACAATTTTAAGTATGAACATAGAATTGAATCAAATAATTTTTTCTACCGAGTCCGTCAATTAATGTTTAATCAAATAGGAATTCCGAATAAATGAATGATTAAAATTGGACGAAAAATGGTTATATTTTAATAATTTAAGTGGTGTAGATATATATTTACTATCTAAAATCCTTGATGTCCAAAATTCCAATTATGTAATTTTATAAATAGAGGTGTATATCCTTCATAATAATATATTATTTTCTTTAGTTTATAACACTTTATCAACACAAAGAAGCTCTCCTAAAAAATGATTATGCGAATTGCTACCGAAGTCAAACACATAATTAGATCTAAAAGAAAGGTATCGTAGCCTTTCCCAAAAGTTTATTATTATTATTATTATTATTATTATTATTATTATTATTCATTAGATCTTCAATATCAAAATTATTTTCAAATCACTATGTAATTCTTTTTTTTTAATAAAGTAATGGTATGGTGAAGTTATTGTTTTTATAAGGGCGACGACATAAGAACTTTATTCTTCGATCCAGATACGATGTGCTATCTAATATGGTCCATTTTAATTAAGAGATTTCTTCGATCTTTTATATTTTTAAAGTTGTTGCCCCAGAAGTGATACAATACATTAATATTCTTGAAGAATGTCACATGCTCTTGAAGAACACTTAAAGTTTATCCTCTTATGATTATATTAGCCTAAATTGTTGCTCTTGAAGTAGCACAATTGATATTCCGGAAGAATATTACATGCTCTTGAAGAGCAATTCAAAAGCATATTTTTAACTTAAATTGTCGCTGCAGAAATAGCAAAATCAATATTGTTGAAAAAATTACATGCTCATAAGATTCATATTATTTATGTTTTAATCCAAATTGTTACTCCTGAAGTAACACAATTTATATTCTTGAGTTATATTACAAGTTCTTGAAGAACAGTTAAAAATATATCTTTTTGAAATCATTAAATTAATTTAACTATTGCTCAATATTCTTGAAGCATATTATTACATGCCCTTGAAGAGTTACTAATATTATTTCATGTGTTAATCATTTACGTAAGTCTCTTCCCTACATATATGAATATAACTTAATAATATGTATTGGGTATGGATCAAATAGGAACATCCCCTTATAGTAGGAAGTAGGAACAAAGTATAACCATTAGATGTTGAGATCAATGGTTTATATTAAACTCTCATTTTATTTTATTTTCTACTTTTTTTTCATTAATGGATATTTGGTCAATTTCCCATCTATTAGATGTTGAGATCAATGGTTTATATTAAACTCTCATTTTATTTTATTTTCTACTTTTTTTTCATTAATGCCTATTTGGTCAATTTCCCATCGATTCTAGGAAACATATTTCATTTTCTTTTTAAATACACTTTCTCTCTCCCAACAATTCCTTCCTTCAAATTGCTTTTACATTAAATACACGTTCTTTCTCTCTCCTAACATTCCTTCCGAACATTTGGAGCGGACTTTAGCAAATTGCTTTTGATATTTCTTGTTTTTGTTCAAGTATCGGAAGGTCAAGTTCATCTGTTCGTCTAAATGGGTGAGTCTAATCTCTTCTTTTTTTGAATTGTTTGAGATCTTGAATTGAAATCTTCGAGCTCCTTTTACTTTGTTAGATAGTATTGGATGTTGAATTTCGGTTTATAACTCCTTGAATTCGGGAGGTAGAATGCAATGGTTAGGTCATATTCACGTTGCATTTGTTGTTTTGTTTGAGTTTTGTTAGTCCTGAGACGAGTGTCAGGTGTAGAGGGGGGTGAATACACCTGAGTACAAGTTTCTCTTCTCAAACGCGAAGGACAGCTGAGCTGTAGGTTGCAACTGATGAACAATGCCAAATAGTAACCTTCTGATCATGGGTCAGAGTGACTCAACTACTGAGTTTATTCTACTGACTTTTGTCAGTATTAAATTCTCAGGCGGAGAGTTAGTACGGATAAGTGTAGGGCCCGAATAGACTTTGTCTCGATTTGAAAACGTATTTTTCGTAAACCAAAACAGTTTTGGCTAGTGCACTTTTGAATACGTTTTATGCAAAGTATGAGTTTGTAAAATGGTTTGAGAGCGATGCAATAAAACAGTAAATAACACAAACGATTTTTAACGTGGTTCGGATACGCAAGATCCTACGTCCACGGTCCTGCTGAACAGGAGGTCTTGTTGATTAATCTGAGCAAGCCTCAGCAAGGTATCTGTGCGCTGGACAAACCCTTCTAAGTTATAGTCCTTAGCGACTTTACAATTCAAACCGAAGTTTGAAGGGGAGGGGATTTTCTCCAACTATGAAGGAGTTCTTACAATAAGAACAGTCACAGAAAGTGAACTCCTTCGAAGATTCTAAGCTATGGATATAACAGTGAAGCTTGGATAGAGAAGAGGGATCTAAAGAAACTCTAGAGAGAAGAACTAAAGGTTTTCAACTAAGCTAGTTCTTCACTGGATCTTCTTGAATGCGCTAGCGATTTTGAAAGCTTGAGCGTGTAATCCCTTTGATATCCCGTGCATTGAGCTCGGAAAAGCTTCTCTATTTATAGTCGTGACCCAGACATTTGTCCGTTGGAGAAGACGATGCCACGTGTCACAAACGTCCAAGGAAAACGGTCATAAGTTCAAAATAGTGTCGCAGAGTAGTTGGTCACTGTGTATGAGAACAACTTTAGTTGGTCAGAGCAGGTAAGGCTTAGACCGCTTCTCATTGGTCGAGGTTTGTAGTAGGTGAGACTTGTCAGACATCAGTCTTCATCTGAGTTGACTCTCACTCATCCTCGTATGATCTTCTGCTGACTTTCGAATGATATAAAAAGTCAGGTCGTTTCCTGTCGGATACAGTAGATTTGGCACGATCATACTGTCTTCTTCGTATGAGTCTGCTGATAACAGGTCTTCTACTGAGTGTAGTCAGCTGATGACTCTGAAGGTACTGAGCTCTGTAGTGTGTTCTTTTACTAAAGGTCAGCTGATGAGAAATCTTCTACTGATATGGGTCAACTAGAGACCGGAGAACACGAGCTCTTACATACTGATGACGTGGGGTTCTAGAATTTAACTTCATACTGAAGTTCAGACCAACAAATACCCCTTACAGGACTTAGACAAAAATAGATAATGAAGATAAAAACAGTCTAGTCTATTACATCATCTAGTCCGAAAGACACTACACTAAGGGTATAAGACAAGTTTTGGGATCTTCAATTCCATAGCAATAAATTACTATGATTTCCCCCATTACCGAAAATAAGCAAGCCCTAATACAAGAACTACTGATGATAAAACAGATTACCCTCTAAGTGATGATCTAATCAATCACTGACTTATAACCCAACAATTTCCCCCTAATTGATGATGCCAAAACCACTAAGTGCTAAACTACTGACCCAAAGGAATTCACTAAAACTGAGCAGTGAAAACAGGGTAATCAACAGATAAAAGATAGGCATATTAGAGAAAGATAGGTTACGTGTGTGTGTGTGTCAGATCACTTCAGTGATCAGTTGTGATAAATAAATAAACATAGCCATAAGACAATGAGTAGTTGTCTGGCCAAGCAAAGAACTGATGTATTATATCTGAGAAATGAGGTTACACCAGTCTATGCTCTATACAATCAGAAGATAAGAGGCAGCTACTACTAATGTCTGAACTTCTTGATCTTGGCTTTGAACTCTGCAGACTTAGTAGCTGGAGGTTCCAACCCGTAAGATTTGTATATCCTTGCTCTGAGGTTTTGGATGGAAGCGAGATCAACTGGCTGCAAGGGATCTAAATCGTTGTGACGCGCAACAGTCTCAACCTCGTCCTCTATCTCCTTCGTGCATATCACTCCTCGAGTCGTCATGGGAGGAATTAGCTGGCGGCAGGCAGGAGCGGTGAAGGGCAGCTTCTCCTTGAATAGTAGTAGCTTGATTTGCGCCCTGAAGTTCGCGTTGTACTGATAGATAAATTCATCGAAGAGATCAGCTGGCGAAACTTCAGCAGGATAGCACTGCCACACATAGTATGCCTTTATGAAATCCATATTTAGCTCCTCCCACTCCTCATTTTGAATCCAAGGAATCCATCTGTCTACGCGGTGGTGCGGAGTCTTCTTGAGATAGGCCTTCTAGGCACCTCGCCGGAAGAACTTAGATGTCCTCGGGATCTGCTTGCTCTTGTTGAGGATTGGCTCTCTGGCGATTCTATCAGTGAGATCAATAATCTTGGCCAGATCCTCCAACCTCTTCTTCTCCCTTAAGGCTGCAGCTCTCTTATCTCCTCTCCGGAGATTTAGCCCTTGCTGCGTAGCCTCCCAGGTTGCCTTATCTTCTGCCTCCTGCTCAGGTGTAAGTGTAGAGATGTTCTTCAATCTCTGAGCAAGTGGCATGTTGTCAGTCTCCGAGTCATCAGCAGGCTCATCAACAAATTGCTGATCCTTATTCTTCTGCTCATCTAATATCCGCTTTGCCTGACTCTTTGACATCCTGGCAACAGTCAGTCTCTTCTTCTTCTTAGGCTTCTGAGCCTCTTCTTCCAATCTCATCTCATAATCCAATTGATCTTGGAGTTGCTGAGCCACCCTCTTATCGTGCTCCTCCTGCTCCTCTCGAGATTTGAATTTGGGCGCCGGGGAAGGAGGTGGAGTAAACTCAGTTGCTTTCTCCTTCCCGGGCCTTTGAGGTGGAAGGGACTCATCCTCTTGATCTAGGAACTGAGCAACCTCATCAATGTGCTGCGCCTGAGTCGAGGATCCTTCACCTGATCCTCCGACCGGCTCGGGCAGCTGAGTAGTTTGGACTTGAGGGATTTGGACTTGGGGAGGGGGGACGGAGCTAGTTCCAGCCTGAGCTGAACTTTCCCCCTTGAGATCTTCCCTCTCAGTTGACTGACCTTCCACCTGAGCTCTTCCTTTCCTTTCTTCCCCCTTTTTGGCATCATCAGTAGCCGGGGTCAGAAGGGCCTTGAGAGCTGCTACTTCCTTCTGAAGGTCGTAGACGGCTGATTTGACGGAAGTGGTGGTGGTGTTGAGTCTCCGACGACATCGCAGTAATGGACCCAGTCCTCCTCCTGATCCTTGCAGATTTGGCGGATCTGAGCCTCTGTCTCTTTCCTCTGCTTCAGAAGCGATGCGTCGTGAGAATCAGTCATCTCTTTCTGGATCAGCTTCAGGGCGGCCGCCTGAGTCTCTAAGGCATTCTGCACACTAGAGGTGGCCATCCTATTCCGCTCATCCATAATATTCTGGACCGTGGCTAAGCTCGCGAGCATACCGCTCAGCAAATATCTTCGTTGGGCTTCGAGCATGCTTGGCATTGAGCCGCCAAGTTCGCTTCCGAGTGCCGCGCGCAGCCTTCAACGATCTCGTGAAAATTTGGAGTAGGAGCGTCTGAGACCTTGTTGATTGCGCCGCAATGTCATCAACATTCTCCGTTTGTGCTTTTGTGTACTGAGCCCATTTCAGATGGACAACCTTAGCCAGGAGACGATTCTTATCTCCTTGCTTTCGGATAGCGTGGTTGACTGACTTTGAGGACACGGAACCGATGGGTTTGATCTGATAAGACGAGGTTTCGAGCCACTGCTCTGAGGCGGCGAGTTGTTGCTTCCTAGAGGTTGAAGCAATGGGGGCGGCACCAAATTCAGGAGGTGGTGGTGGTGAATCGCCCTTCTCGCTGGGAGACTTTCCCTCAGCAGAATCTCCATGTTCTGCATCCTTGGGTGGTTCCTGTTCATCATCACCATCACTGTGATGAGAAGGCGGCGACGAGCTCCTGACAGTTTGCGGGGAGGACCTCAGCTCCAAAAGGTACAACATAGCTGAGCATAGGTCCTCGAAAGATGCGATGTCAGCGGGTTCCCCAAACCCAATCGCTGACTGCAGACTTTGCTCTTTGGCATGGAGGGACAGAGCACAGTGCTGCTGGATAAGCTCTGCGAGGATGTCCCAATTAAGGAATCGCAGCAACAACTGAGTCCTTGCCCTGATCGCGATGTCGACAAAGTCCTAATGCTGAGAGATCTCAGGAATATGTGCAGCGACTTCTCCTATGGCACGGAGACGAGTCATCGGCACAGTCGACGACTGTTCGGAGGAGACCTCAGCAGCCGGTTCGTCAGCTTCTTCCGACTGAGTCTCTTCCGTACTGACCCGCTGTACCTTATCTTTCAATGTGGCACCTTCAATCCCGGTATCAGTGTCCAGTAGTTCCTCCTCCTGAGGTGGTGGAGGGGAAACAGGCTTGGCGGGAGCCTTAGAAGCTCCAGCCTTGGAGAGCTTCTTCCGCTTCGGCTGATCGGCCCGTGGAGGCAGATCAGTGGATGATCTTTTAAGCTCAGTCGCTCCACGTCTGATAGATTTTTTGGCCCCTACTCTAGTCTTGAACTTTATGAGCTTGCGATCGAAGTACTTGGAATCAGCAAACGATGCATGATTCGTCACAGAATCTTCTATCAGTACGGACACCTTCGTCCCGTACAACAACTTGCCCACACTGATCAGTCTTCTCTCCACTGACTCAGTGGCTGCAAACTTCTGCGCCTGAGCCTTCAGCTCAGCCAGAAAGAACTTGGTCCAGTTCACCTGGACTTCATCAACAATTGCCATCATAATTTGGAGTCGAGGCTTGGACAGCTGATCGAAAGAACAGGCGGCGCTCGTCAAGATGTGTATGACGATGTAGGCGAGGCCCCTGTACGCCGGAAGGAGTTGGTTCTTCGGCAAGGCAGACTTGAAGGAGATATCATCTCGTCCACAGAAGCGATGGACGTAGTTATTAAGCTCGGTCTCCTTGTAGCCCACCGGAGAAATCCCGAAGTCCAGTAGATCAAAAGCAGACTTCAAGGCCTCCGCGACGCTGATTTTAGCTCGGCTTGCTTCCCACTTATGGGGAGAAACTTCCCTCATGTAACCGATGACGGTTACCTCCGCGTCTGTATCCTCTATAGAACGCCAGTTGTAGAAGAATTCTGTCGCTTGCTGGGGCAGATACGCCTTCGGGTGCTTTGTAACCAGAAGCTTCAGGTCGGACTCTTCGAGAGCTGAGAAGATGGGCTCTAGGAATGGAAGCTCCGCCTGATGGAATGCCATCGTGGGTTCGAAGAGAACCTTAGAGAGGATGATCTCCTTGATTTTGGGTGGGGTCAAAGCGATCGCCATAGAAACAGATATATGCAAAATAAGAGTTAGCACTCGAAAATAGAGTAAGTTAGATATGTATTGCAGAGTAATAGGAAGTTTACCGTAATCAAAGAGCTTGAGAAATAGAAGCAGTCGAGAGAGAATGCAGTAAATATGAAAGCTTGAAAGCTCTTAAGATTGCGTGAATGGCGAAAAGATGAGATTAGTGTGAAAAAGTAAGATTTTATAAGATTTTGACTATCAAGGGTTTTCGATCGGACAGTTTTTATGAAATCTCGCTTTTTTGGGACGACTCAGATTTGATGTTATAAAAGGAATGATTACTTAGCCGCCTGTAATCTAGAGCCACGTAAGATAAGCGCAGACAGAGTAAGGTGAGAAGACATGCATTAAGTGCGTTGGAGGCAGGATAAGCATTTTAAATGAGAACGGTTTTCTACTGACTTAAACCTTAAATATTTATGGTGGAAAATAAATGCAAGTCATGCTACTGAATGCAAACGACTGAGTTATTAAATGCAAGCATGCTTATGAGAATATTAAAGAATCTAACTACGCAAACCTCTTCAGCTGAACTTTTATGATCAGCTGGTTACCGTAATGACTTAGGAGAATCTTCGTGGTACTGATGGTACCATGTTCTCCCTTACTATGTACTGTATGATTCACCCTACTGAATCAAATAACTGAGTCTGACTTCTGACCTGTCGTACTGAATTCTCTTACTGACTCGAGTCAGCAGGATCCAATAGACCTAGCTCGGCTGATAGTTCTCTGAATGTGTTCTCAGCTAGTGGTTTGGTCAGTATGTCTGCCCTTTGCTTGTCAGTATGGATCTTCTCCATCCTGATATCCTTCTTTTCGACATGGTCTCTGATAAAGTGGTGTCGAATGTCCACGTGCTTGCATCTCGTATGAAGAACTGGATTCTGAGTTATTGCAATTGCACTGGTGGAGTCGCAGTAGATGGGCACTTCATCTTGAGTAATTCCAGAATCTCGCAGTTGTTGTCGAAGCCAAAGAATCTGGGGCACAGCAACTTCCAGCAGCCATATACTCAGCTTCAGTAGTGGACGTCGCCACTGAATGCTGTTTCTTTGAGAACCATGATATCAGCTTGCTTCCTAGGAACTAACATATTCCGGAAGTTGACTTTCGATCTATTCTGCATCCTGTATAATCAGCATCAGAATAACCCGTTAGAATCAGATTATCATCTGCAGGATACTATAACCCTGCGTCAGGTGTTCCCTTCAGGTATCGCAGAATCTTCTTCGCCGAGTCCAGATGACTTCGCTTGGGATTCGCCTGAAATCTTGCGCATACACCTACAACATAAGTTATGTCAGGTCTGCTTGCTATTAAATATAATAAAGAACCAATAATAGCTCTATAATCAGTAGAGTTAACAGAAGCTCCCTCTTTGTCTAGATCGATTTTAAAATTTGTGTTCATGGGGATCTTGACTGGCTTGCTTGAGCCGCAGCCGAATCTTTTCAGGAGGTCTCGAGTGTATTTGGTTTGGTTGATGAATATTCCTTCAAGTGATTGCTTCACTTGAAATATGAGGAAATAGTTCATCTCCCCCATCATGGACATCTCGAACTTCTCCTTCATCATTTTCTCGAATTGTTGACATATAGTCACGTTCCTGCAACCGAAAATGATGTCGTTCATGTAGATCTGCACCAATAGGATGTTATCGCCTGACATGATGTTGAACAGAGTGCGATCTACTGTCCCCTTCTGAAAACCTTTCTGAAGCAGAAAGTCTGATAGGGTATCGTACCAAGCCCTGGGTGCTTGTTTTAACCCATACAGAGCTTTCCAAAGTCTGTACACCTGATGTCCCTGCTGAAAGCCGGGCGGTTGTTCCACGTAGACTTCTTCCTTCAACACACCATTTAGAAACGCCGACTTAACATCCATTTGATATACTTTAAATCTTTGATGCGTTGCATATGTTAGGAATAGATGAATAGCTTCTAATCTGGAGACTGGGGAGAATGTTTCGTCAAAGTCTATTCCTTCTGCTTGACAGTATCCCTTGGCAACAAGTCGAGCCTTGTTTCTGACGATGACGTTGTTTTCATCTCGCTTGTTTTTGAAGACCCACTTAGTACCGATCACGTGTTGATGTCTAGGTCTGTCAACAAGCTCCCAAACTTCGTTACGGACAAACTGGTTCAGCTCCTCTTGCATGACAATGATCCAGTCAACATCGTTGAGAGCATTCTCTATCGTCTGAGGTTCTTCAGTAGACAAGAAACAGGAGTAGAGAGCACTTTCTCCTTGGCTTAATCTGGATCTTGTCCTTACTGCTGCTGATGGATCTCCAATGATTAAATCAGAAGAGTGAGCGTCTAGCCACGAACGTCTAAGTTTGGCTTCTTTTTCTGAGATTACTTCTGTACAGTCAACACGAGTGTTAGGCATTTCAGTAGTGCTGTTCTGTAACTGAAGCAATTTAGTAAGAAGGTTAGGATCCACTGAGTTTCCAGGTTCAGGGGCATTTAGCTTAGGAACATTTGTCGTTCCCCCTGAGTTTATATTCTCAGTAGAGGTCTCAGTTACCACTGGGGCTTCCTCATCGACCATTGTTACCTGATGTTGATTCAGTTCATTAGAATCAACCAGGTCAGCTACAGTGCTTGCGGGATGGGTCTGAAAGTCTTCATCGTCTGACTCATCATCCCAACAATGCTGGATCTTCTCAGCTTTGTCATTCAGTGTGAGATCCTATAGCTTGCTGCTGACATCTTCAGGATTTGTCTTCTTTGGTTTCCTGTCCTCAGTAACAAACTCATCAAAAATAACATAAGGGCTTTCCTCCACGCAAAGGGTCCGGTAGTTAAAGACCCTGGAAGCTTTACTGACTCGAGAGTATCCTAAGAATACCCCTTGATCAGATTTGCTATCAAAGACCTTTAACTGATCCTTCCCGTTATTGTGAATAAAGCAAGGACAACCAAAAATATGGAAATGAGAAATAGAAGGAATTCTCCCTTTCCACAGTTCGTATGGCGTCTTCATGTGCTGCTTTGTAAGTAGTGAGCGGTTTTGAGTGTAACAAGCAGTGTCAGTAGCATCAGCCCAGAACTTTGTGGGTAGTCCAGAGTCTGCTAGGAGCGTTCTTGCTGCTTCTTTTAGTGTTCTGTTCTTTCGTTCAATAAGTCCGTTCTGTTGAGGGGTGCAAGCTGCTGAAGTCTCGTGCTGAATCCCCTCCTTATCGCATTACTCTTTAACTACTGAGTTGAGGAATTCTGTCCCTCTGTCTGAGCGAATTCTCTGAATCTTGATGTCTTTCTCCACACTGAGTTCTTCAGTAGTATTGGTAGCTCGGTCTTGACATCAGATTTGTTGGCTATGAAGATGACCCACGTATATCTCGAATAGTCGTCAATAACGACGAGGGCATACTTCTTGCCTCTTATAGTCACTGGAGAAACTGGCCCGAACAAGTCCATGTGTAGCAGTTGAAGGATTCCATCAGTGGAAGGTGACGGAATTGGCAGATTGCTTTTCTTTGTCTGCTTTCCCTTCAAACACGCTTTCACAATTTCTATCTTTGAGAAAAGCTTCATTGGGCAGTCCTCTAACTTTAGAGTTTTTGGCTAACTTGTTCATTGCTTTGAAATTCAGGTGACTAAGTCTCTTGTGCCACAACCATCCTGTTTTATCACTGGATTTCGTCTGAGCAAGCAAGCAAGCCTCAGGTTCAACGGTATTCCAGTTTGCAACGTAGATATTCTTCTTCCGCGAACCTGATAACACTGTTTTCCCTGTAGATTTGTCAACAACATCACAAAAGCCAGCGTCAAAGATAACTCTTCACAGAATTGACTGACAGAAAGGAGATTATGTTGAAGTCCTTCAACAAATGTTACTCTTGGAACTGAGGCAGTCCCAATGTTCAATGTTCCGTATCCCCTTGTATAGCCTTTAGAGTTGTCACCAAACTCAATTCTGGGACCATCTTCTTGTACATAATTGGTCAGCAGGCTCTTTTGATATGTCATATGTCTCGAGCAGCCGCTATTGATAGGTCTAAATTCTTACTATCCATATTCCGTTTATTTTGGTGCAACTTTGGCCGTTGGATTGCGTTTTGGTGTTGTTTTGCAGATTCCTATGATGATTTGGCGATGATGAGACATTGAGGTGGTAGATGCAAATTAGAAGCAAAAAGAGGCTAAATCCGGAAGGAATTATGTTGAAGGAAGAGATGGATAAGGGAAGAATAAGAATGAAAAGAATTTTAATATAATATATTTTATATTATATCTTTCCATACTTAATTAGAAGACCTAATTCTACAAGGAGATTGGAGAGGCCGATATATATAGGAACGAGAGAGAGGCGCCGCACACACACGTACGCATATACAATTCACGCCACTTTTCATCATCATCTTTACCAATCATCAACCAAAGCCGAGAGAGAGATTGAGACCGCGAGAGAGATTGAAGCCGAGAGATTGAGACCGAGAGAGATTGATTGCGAGAGAGAGATTGATTACGAGAGAGAGATTGATTTCAAATCGGAATTTCGGTTGTTCGGATTTTAGAATTAATTCCATTGTTCGAAGTTTAGAATTGGAGAAAATAACATTTTCCCCGCCTTCGTTTCCGTTTTCGAATTTGGAAGATCTCGCTTTTAATTTTCGTTGGATGATTTGAATACTTAAATTGGTACTTTCTAATTCTTTAGGTTTAATTTCATATTTATTCATGTTCAGTTAATTTTGTAATAGTTTAGATTTTCGTACGTAATTATTTCTTGATTTTCAGCATGTTTAGTGTTCTACCCAAAGAAACCGGGTCCGCTGGGCCGGTTGGGCCGATATGCGTGGCTAAGTCTTTTAGTGGCCGGCGAGATGTGAAACACACACTACCATTATTTCGTGAGACTAGGGCTTTAAAAATTAATCACTTAGGTTCGAATTAATCCAGAGTTAATCAATTAGATTAGTTAATTTAGGCTTGATCACCCTAGATTAGTTTAATTCATAGCTAATTTAGTACTTCCATCGTTTCTCGTGGGATTAGGCTAAATAAGTAGCACAATAGTTCTTAGGACAATAGTATTAATTTGGTAGGAGACTATTAGATGCCCACCATACGAGTAGGCTCCTAAATTGGGTTCCCTTAGTTCTTAAAGCTGATTAGGTGGTAAATCTATTGATTGGCCACCAACGTAGGTTGCATCTAATTTAGAGAAGTAGTCGTTTCAATGCCCACCATGGCGATTACCGAATAATTAAGGGGGAATAGAGGATGTGTCAGTTTAATTACGGCGTCCTACAACTAATTGACTTAAGGGGATTAATTAATTAATAGTGTCAAGGATCGATTGTGTGTGTGTGAATCATCTTGCTGGACCCATTTTCTTTGCATAAGTTTATTCCGTATTTATTTCCTGCTATTTACTTTCTTGTTTTAGTTTAGAAAATTCCCAAAAGTTGCGTGGTCGCTAACCAAACCTTGATTAATAGGAATTCTAGGTCTAAAATTCTCCGTTCCCTGTGTTCGATACCTGTTGATATACTAATTTGAGTTCTAGCAATTTTTGCAGGATTATTTGGTGAAAACAACGATCAACAAAATTGGCGCCGTTGCCAGGGAACGGTGTTATCTTTTAGCTTATTTTTCCTACTGATCTTTTGTGCTTTTTAAGTGTTGCATGAGCAGGTCTTCCCTCCCTTTTCTACACTTCGATCCATAAATTGAAAAGACTGCGAAAAGGAATCGGTAGGCAACAAAGCCGCAAAAGCAGCCCGGTTCGTCACAAGTAGAAACGGGTCCGACTGGCCATGCAGGCCCTTTTTCTGAAGACAACAGTTCTGAATTTGAAGAAGAAATCATGGCCGATGAAGAGGGAGCCAATCTGAAGATGAACTCAGGTTCGAGGAACTTGGGAGAGGACCTGCCCGGACCAATTAACATAACCACCACTGAGCAGATAGATGTGAAGCTGAATTTGGTCGCGGCATGTCCAAAGTTTTATGGGAAGCTGAACGAGAATCCTTTTTCTTTTCTAGAGGGATTCAATCAGGTCTGTGATTTGCACAGGCAAGGTCATTTGGATGCTTTCAAACTCAAAGCATTCCCTTTTACTCTTCAAGACGGAGCTCGAGTATGGTTTTCTGGACTTCGACCTAGATCGATTACTACTTGGGCTCAAATGCGTCAGACATTTCTGGATAAATATTTTCCTCAATCAAAGACGAATGTACTCAAAAAAGAGATTTCGGGAATTACTCAAGAGCTTGACGAGTCCTTTGGAGCATACTGAGAGCGCTTTGGGAAGCTAGTTAATAACTGCCCAGACCATGGTTTTTCTGATGTGGATTTGCTGCAATGCTTCTTCCAAGGAATGACAGACGAGTCTATAACCATGGTGAATGTCGGATTCAAGGGTAGCTTTGCTAATAGCTACTATACTGATGCGAATGCAATCATTGAAGGCCTTGCGGAGTCTACATCACACTACAAAGGACCGAGGATGCAAATGAAATCTGTGAATCTTTCGAGTGGAGACTTTCTAGATGATCTAGATATGAAGGTTGGGCTAAAAATGGAGGAGAAGTTCAGCCAACTCGAAGACAAATTGGATCGTCTATTTAAGGAGAGGAATCCTTCTCCTTCTTCTTCTTCAACTGATGGCTGATCACACATGTGGTGCATGTGGTCAGAGAGGGCACACATCTTTGCAGTGTCAAGGTGAGGATGTCAATGCAGCTGGAAATTGGAACGGACAGAACAAGGTTCATCCGAACTTAAGGTGGAGGCAAGATGACCCAGCACCACAACCGCCAAGGAATCCTCCACAACAATCATACCAATAGCCTACATACCATCATCAACAATATTAGCCACCGCAACACAAGGGTATCAACAACCCTACATACCTCCACATCAAAGGCAATTCCCGCAGCAATTTCAGCAGCAGAATGGTCCGTCTGGCCAGGTGGACCAGAGCAGCCCGTTGGAGAAAATGATGGTTGAAATGATTACTTCTCAGAAGAATGCCATTGCATATCAACATTAGATGCAAGAAGAGTTTAATCAGACCAAGATGGATAACCAAAGCACCTTCGAGAATATATCTAAGCAGATTTCCAAGTTGAATTCTTCAATTCAAGAGATAAGAGGAAGTCAAGGGCAATTGCCGTCTCAAACTGAGCTTAATCCGAACTCCCACAATTGTAATCATATCATATTGAGGAGGGGAAAAGAATTCCCCGAACCCGTACCGAAGGTGAATCCGAAAAAGATTCAATTTGCAGCAGAGAGGGCCGAACTGGCCAGGCCGAGCGTACTGACAGACAGAGAGGGTCGAACTGCCCAGATAGACCCTACAGAATTGCAGAATCTTACTGATGAAGTGCTGACTGACAGAGAGGGTCGAACTGCCCAGATAGACCCTACAGAATTGTAGAATCTTGCTGATGAAGTGCCGATCGACGAGAGAGGTCGAACCGCCCGGCACGCACCGGCGGAATTGCAGAATCTTGCTGATGAAGTGCTGCCAGACAGAGAGGGCCGAACTGCCCAGGCAGGCCCTGAGACTGCCATACCTCCACCGTTTCCTGAGGCCTTGGAAAGGAAACGAACACCGAACAAGAAGTATATGGACTACGTGAAGCTGTTCGGGAAGCTGGAAATCAACATACCTTTCTTGGAGGCCGTGAACCAATTCAGGAAATTTGTCAAAGACTTTATAGCGGGTAAGATCCAGCAGTCCGGGAAAGTATTGATGGATACATCGGTATCAACAATTATCCAGAAGATGCTCCATACAAAATGTGTGGACCCAGGTATGTTTACTCTACCTTGTCTTATGGGAAATGTGATGGTTAAGCAGACTATATGTGACTTAGGTGCATCAATCAATGTTATGCCACTTTCTGTGTATAATCAATTAACTGGAGTTGAATTGGTGTCTACTAGGGTGATTATACAACTTGGCGATCGATCATGCATTGCACCTATTGGTTTACTTGAAAATATCCTTGTCAGAATTAACAATTTTGTCCATCCTGCTGATTTTTATGTTATTGACACAAATGATAGGCAAGTTGAGGGTAATGCGGGTGTTTTGTTGGGTAGACCATTTTTGAAAAGCTGTGAAAGTTGTGATTGATGTGGATGAAGGTTCTATTAGTGTGCGATATCATAATGAGATTTATGTTCATCATATTGCAAGTGCACTTAAGAAACCTTATGATCATGAGAATGAGATGGCTTTATCTACTGACGAGATTGAGAGTTTTGTCCAAGAATATCTTGAGACACATTTGTTACAGGATAAGATGGAACTCACTCTCATCAAAGGGCTGACTGATCTCGACGCTAAGGATATGAGGGATGAAGAGATCCGAGACAGCATCATGGCACTCTATGCATCGCCAGAATATGCTATTGTCAGCAGCATCGTCCAATCGCCCGTGCGAGGCCGAATCCAACGAATTACGCCCTCATTGGTGAAGCCGCCAGTTCTCGAACTGAAGCAACTTCCAAAACATCTGAAATACGCCTATCTTGGAGATGATGACACGCTGCCATTCATTATTAGCAAGGAGTTAAATCAAGCCCAAGAGTAGGCTTTATTGGAAGTTTTGAAGAAGCATAAGAAGGCGATTGGCTGGACTTTAGCCGACATCACCGGCATTAGTCCTGACATCTGCACTCACTCGATTCACATGGAGCCTGATAGTAAGCCATTCCGTGATCACCAACGGAAGCTCAACCCTAACATGCGAGAGGTAGTGTTGAAAGAGGTACTGAAGCTTCCTTCTATGGGTATCATTTATTCTATTTCTGATAGCAAATGGGTGAGTCCAGTTCATGTGGTACCGAAGAAGTCCGATTTTTAAGTTGTGGAGAACGAGAAGAATGAATTGGTGCCAATGCGATTGGTGACTGGATGGCGTATGTACATCGACTACAGGAAGTTGAATGAAGCTACTCAGAATGACCATTTTCCGTTACCCTTTATTGATCAGATGTTAGAGAGACTTGCGGGGCAAGCCTACTTTAGCTTTTTGGATGGCTATAGCGGTTACTTCCAGATCCATGTGAAGGAGGAGGATCAAGACAAGACCACATTTACTTGTCCCTTGGCACTTTCGCATATTGACGTATGCCATTTGGATTGTGTAACGCACCGGGCACCTTTCAAAGGTGTATGATGAGCATTTTTTCGGACTTGATAGAGGATTGCATTGAGGTATTCATGGATGACTTCACGGTCTACGGGAATTCATACACGGGATGCTTGAAGAATTTAGACAAAGTCCTTGCTCGGTGTGTGGAGAAGAACTTGGTACTTAACTACGAGAAGTGCCATTTTATGGTGACCAAAGGTATTGTACTTGGTCACGTAGTTTCTAGTCGAGGGATTGAAGTGGACAAAGCCAAGGTCGACTCGATTACGAAGCTACCACCCCCTATATCCGCGAAGGAGATCCGAGGTTTCCTAGGGCACGCAGGATTTTATCGGCATTTCATCAAAGACTTTGCAAAGGTAGCTCAACCACTCACAAGGCTTCTACAACAAGATGTAGAGTTCATGTTTGATGATCAGTGTAAGGAGGCTTTCGACCTCCTTAAGAAGAAGCTCACCACAACCCCAATAATGCAACCCCCAGATTGGAATAAGCTGTTTGAGATCATGTGTGATGCGTCCGCCAAGGCAAGTAGGAGCAGTTTTGGGGCAGAAAAATAGAAAAGAGAGCCATGTGATCTATTATGCTTCGAAGACACTTAACCCGGCTCAATACAATTATTCAACCACGGGGAGTTGTTGGCTATTGTCTTCACATTCGACAAGTATCGATCTTACTTGCTTGGTTCCAAAATCGTGGTCTACACGGATCATGCTGCTGTCAAACACCTTTTATCCAAGAAGGAGTCCAAACCTCGTTTGATTCGATGGATACTCTTACTTCAAGAGTTTGATTGGGAGGTAAAGGACAAAAGGGGAGCAGAAAATCAAGTGTTAGATCATCTAAGCCGTTTGATCCAAGAGGAAGACAAAGAATCGATTAAGGAGACTTTTCTCGAGGAGTATCTATATGTTGTTCCCGAATCTGTCTCCAGTCTAGCCCGTCTGGCCAAGCAGGCCCCTGCTCAGTGTTTTTCAGTAACTGCTCAGCCACGGCTCCAACTGGCCAGGCCGACCGATTTTTGCTCCAGAATGGCTAAATGCCTTGGGTAAGCTATCTAAACTCCCTTGGTTTTCTAACATAGTCAATTACTTGACTTCCAAGTAGCTCCCTTCTGACTTTACACATGCCCAAAAGAAGAGATTGGAGAGTGAATGCAAACAATACTTTTGGGATTCTCCAATTTTGTGGAAGATGGGGGTGGATCAAGTAATTCGCTGTTGCATTCCCGAAGCAGAACAAGGTGAGATTCTTCATCATTGTCATTCGTCCCTTATGGTGGACATTTTGGTCCAAAACGTACTGCCAGAAAGGTTTTGGATGCAGGTTTTTTCTGGCCGACCTTAAACCTCGACTCCTACAATTTTTGCAAGACATGTACACGTTGCCAAATGACCGGCAACATCTCCCAGAAGGATGAAGTGCCCCAAAAGCCATTGCGTTTCTGTGAGATCTTTGATGTGTGGGGCATGGACTTCATGGGTCCGTTCCCGAGCTCATGCGGGAACTTGTACATTTTGCTTGCCGTAGACTACGTGTCTAAATGGGTCGAGGCTAAGGCCGTAAGGACTAATGACTCTAAAGTGGTTGCAGGTTTTCTTAGATCTAATATCTTTAGCAGATTTGGAGTGCCGACGGCCATCATTAGTGACCAAGGAAGCCATTTTTGCAACCGCACTATGGAAGCACTCATGAAGAAATATGGTGTCAAGCATCGTGTCTCTACACCCTACCACCCGCAAACGAATGGGCAAGCCGAGGTTTCCAATAGAGAAGTTAAAGCCATACTTGAGAAGACCGTGAATCCTTCGAGGAAGGATTGGAGTTTGAGGTTAGATGATGTTTTATGGGCCTACCGTACTGCTTACAAAACTCCTTTAGGTATGACTCCGTATCGGCTCATTTTTGGGAAGCTTTGCCATTTGCCCGTGGAATTGGAGCACAAGGCATGGTGGGCTGTTAAGAAGGTTAATATGGATCTATAAGAGTGTGCGAAAGAGAGGAAATATCAACCGCAAGAGCTTGAGGAGATCCGTCGTGAGGCCGACACTTGCAATGCGGTACAAAAAATCGTACCAAGGCATGACATGACAAGCACATTCGTACTAAGAGCTTTGAGGAAGGCCAATTGGTGTTATTGTATCAGTCACACCTCTGTCTCATGTCGGGCAAGCTCCATTTGCGTTGGATTGACCCTTTCCGGATTCGGTCCGTCTCAAAAAGCGGAGCAGTGACGATTTCTAAATTGGATTCTAATGCGAGTTCATCGTCAATGGCCACCGTCCGAAACTCTACCATGTTGCTGAGATGTTGGAGGTCGTGGATGAGCATAGCTTGTCCATCCCCACTTATTCTTGACTTTTAGACGGAGTCTAGCCGAAGACAATAAAGAGAGGCGCTACCGGGAGGCAACCCGATTTGTATTTCCGTATTTTCCTTTGATTTTATTTTTTGTTTCGTCTTTGTTTTTTTGTGTTGTTTTTCCAGATCTAGGCTATGAAGGATGTCCAAAGGCTTAAGTGTAAGGAGGCGATTAGAAACGGAGTCGAAACGGGGACACAATTGTCGAAGATTTGGAGTTGGGACCTATTTTGTTTTCTTCCTAGGGGCCATCATGCAATTTTCGTAAGTGTTGGGGATATTCTAAAAAAAAAAAATTCATTAACACCCCCCCCTTTTCGTTTATATATCCCCTTCTTCATTTTTTCCTTCATCTTCAATCTCACGCCCCTCCTTCCCCTTTTCTCCCATTTTTTTTTCGAAATTGACCATAGATCCCGCCAATTCCCCTTGCCCAAGTCGACGCTAATGGCTCCGAAGAAGAAATCTAAGGTCGACCGCCCACTTGCTGAGTCCCCTCCGTCAACGGCCGCTACTGCCTCTTCTTCGCGTCGGCCACCGCGCCGCACTGGCCGGATTCGACGTGCTCTGAACCCCAAGGTCACCGGCCCATTTCTCATTTCCAATAACTACGAGCCGATCACTGCCGCACAAGATGCTGAAACAGAGCCCGCCGCCTCACCCGCCGCTGAAACGGAGCCTGCCGCCGCCTCTTCTTCCCCCGATTGGTCGGTGCCCGAGGCCGACTATCCTCAGTCCGATCTCCATGATCGCTTCTCATTTCTCCAGGAGTTCACTCCGTACCAGCCAACGCCTTATTATGATGGAGTAAATTAGATCGATGAAGTTAGGGCTACTTCGGTTTTACCTTCAGACAAGTCCGATTATGCACCATCCACTGACGAAGAGGAGCTCTCTCTGGAGCAATTATCACTTGCTGATTCTACCGAGTCGTCATCATTTCCGTCGACGGCAGCATATGGTAACCTCATCATCCTGCATTTTCCGGATGCGGCTGCCGTGCGTGCTGCAGCCACATTTGAGGAGGAGCCTTACCGACATCGTGCCTATACCCGGCACAACAAGAGCTTCCGGAATGGTCGCATCATCGACCATAGCTTCCTACGCTCTACGGGCATTCAAGGTAACTTTTACGAGTATTTTCGCCGAATAGGTTGGCTTTGGTTGACTGAGTCTCATCATCTTCCCTGTTATCATGCTCTGACTGCTGAATTTTTCAATACATTTTCTTTTACGTATGTGAATGAGGTGTATGTGAAAAGTATATCGTTTTGTATAGCTGGTGTCTTCTATGAATTGTCTTTGGCTGAGTGGTCTACCCGGTTAGGGATTGTGTCTTTAGAGGATTTAGATGATGGAACTTATGCTGCTACTCCCCGTGGTGTACCTTCTGCTCAGAGTGATTACATTAGTTCTTTGAATGTTTGGTCTCTGATTGCTCCTGCTGATCCCTAACTTTTTCTTCCCTCTCTTTCTGATATTTCATATGTTGCTGATCCTGCCTTGCGTATGTGCCATCAGTTTATTTGCCACAATCTGACTGGACGTTAGACTGGTTTTAACACTGTCACGGATAATGATCTATATTTTATGTGGTGCATGCATACGGGAAGGAGGGTTGATCTAGGTTATTGGGTAGCCCGTATCATGAGTGATATTGCTAATCATGTGGCTAGGCATCTTACACTTTGTCATCTCTATGCTACGTTTCTTGTTCGTAACTTTGTCATATTTGATGATTCTTTGCTCACTCAATTATCTGATCCCCCCTTGTTCGACCTTGAGTTGATGGGCCATGCCCGGATTTGCTATAGGGAACCTAATGGTTTTGCTAGATTTTATCCACCGGGACCTCGAGTCCCGAGTGTTGCTCCCCCTGTAGATTCGCAGGTTCCTATCGACTCGGTCCAGGCGCTGAGGGATGAGGTGGTTGCTCTTCGGCGGCGATTTGATGATTTGGAGCGTACGGTTCTCTCTCGCCTACCACCTCCGAGCGATAGGTGACGCCATTTTTCCCCTTTGTTTTGTTTTTATTTTCTTGTTCTTTGTGTGTGTGATTTTGTTTTTGTGTTTTGCCTTTACTTGCTCGTTTGCAACGATCAAGTGTAAGGAGGGTTTGTTTGTTTTGTGTTTTTGTCATGTTTCTCCGTCCTTTTTCTTTTCTTTTCTTGCGTAAGGGCACACAAGGGTTTAAGTGTAAGGAGGGAGGTCTTTACGTCGTTTAACTTTGTGTCGTCCTTTCTTTTATGTCGTCGAAGCATGCCAAAATTTGAAGTTTTTGATGCACTCTTGTTCTTTGTTTAAGCATGTTTGATTTGTGCTTTATGTTTCAATATGCAAGCATGTTAGTTGTTGTGAAGAGTAGGACTTGGTGCATATTTGTATGTAATTTGGGGATGAGGAATAATAAGTAAATTGTGGATCGAATTTTTACACACTCCGTATATTAGACTTGAGCATTTAAAGTATGACACTTCCTACTAATTTCTTTGAGAGTGTTTGTCCACGAAGTTGCAATAAAGGTGAGTCACTTGCGATACATGATAGGAGGCACAAGGTATTAAGCCATTTAGCCGCGACAATATTTTCCTACCTTGCATTATCCCCTAGTGAATTAATTTGAGCCTTGCCCTATTCTTTGATTTAGTCAGAAAATACAAGCCGATGCCTATTTAGCTTTTCTTCTCCCATGTCATCGTATGTTTTACAAGCTTATTTGAGATTGATCTTATTATATTTCATTGCCTACCGAGTTTGTTTGCTATCGAACTTGCTTGTTACAAAAATAATGGTTGACCAAAATTGAGTATTAATAGCAGTATTTAAGGTCAGTTCGTTTTTTTTGTACCCGGATTTTTGTGAGTAATAGTGCTGTTTCAAAAAAAAAAAAAAAAACAGCCTTTAGAAGGGGTACGCGTGTTTAATTTGGTAGCATTTGATATGTTATTCTTTTATGGTAGACATTGCTTTTCCATCTCTGATTATCTCGATTAAGCAAGTAAGACATGCATGACATTGACACATTTGTTGGAGATTAGAACCCCTAAGATCCCTACCAACGAAAATTTGTCTATGTCCTAAGCCCCATTACAACCAAAGAGAAAGACCTCCTTGATATTACAGTTGTTACAATCTTTTATCGTGACAGAGTGGACTATTTTTTTTTTTGAGTGGCTTGACCGGACCTAGATTAGAGAGTGTTGAGTGAACCGTGAGGATGATCCACTTTTGCATAGGTTTTTGACCAAGTTGATATTTGTGTGCTTTGTCTAAAATTTGCAACTCTACTTGTTTGATGAGATTCATATTTGCATGGTTTAGCATGTTTTGCTAGTTCTTTGAGTTTGGAGATTACGGATATGATTGGTATTGCTTCTTGTTTTGTTTCATGACTTGTTCTTGTCCTTGTTCTTGTGTTGCTTCTTGTCTTTGTTTCGTGTCTTTATCTTGTCTTTTCCTTGTCTTATTTTCGTCCTGTGTCTTTTTAGAGTCTCGAGTCTTGGGGGATCGATGGAATTTGGATAGTACGTATGTTTTTGTATTCCTTAGACTTGAGGGCAAGTATAGTTTAAGTGTAATGAGGTTTGATAGGTCTAAATTCGTACTATCCATATTTCGTTTATTTTTGCGCCACTTTGGCCGTTGGATTGCGTTTTGGTGTTGTTCTGCAGATTCCTATGATGATTTGGCGATGATGAGACGTTGAGGTGGCGGATGTAAATTAGAGGCAAAAAGAGGCTAAATCCAGAAGGAATTATGTAGAAGGAAGAGATGGATAAGGGAAGCATAAGAATGGAAAGAATTTTAATATAATATATTTTATATTATATCTTTCCATACTTAATTAGAAGACCTAATTCTACAAGGAGATTGGAGAAGCCGATATATATAGGAACGAGAGAGAGGCGCCGCACACACAAATACGCATACACAATTCACACCACTTGTCATCATAATCTTTACCAATCATCAACCGAAGCCGAGAGAGAGATTGAGATCGAGAGAGAGATTGAAGCCGAGAGATTGAGACCGAGAGAGATTGATTACCGAGAGAGAGATTGATTTCAGATCACAATTTCAGTTGTTCAGATTTCAGAATTAATTCCATTGTTCGTAGTTTAGAATTGGAGAAAACAACATTTTCCTACCTTCGTTTCCGTTTCCGAATTTGGATGATCGCTTTTAATTTCTGTTGGATGATTTGAAGACTTAAATTGGTACTTTCTAATTCTTTAGGTTTAATTTCGTATTTATTCGTGTTCAGTTAATTTCGTAATAGTTTAGATTTTCGTACGTAATTATTTCTTGATTTTCAGCATGTTTAGTGTTCTGCCCAGCAAACCGGTCCGCCTGGCCAGTCGGGCCGATATGCGTGGCTAAGTCTTTTAGGGCCGACGAGATGTGAAACACACTACCATTATTTCGTGAGACTAGGGCTTTAAAAATTAATCACTTAGGTTACGAATTAATCCGGGTTAAACAATTGGATTAGTTAATTTAGGCTTGATCACCCTAGATTAGTTTAATTCATAGCTAATTTAGTACTTCCATCGTTTCTCCTGGGATTAGGCTAAATAAGTAGCACAATTGTTCTTAAGACAATTGGATTAATTTGGTAGGAGACTATTAGATGCCCACCATACGAGTAGGCTCATAAATTGAGTTCCCTTAGTTCTTAAAGCTAATTAGGTGTTAAATCTATTGATTGCCCACCAACGTAGGTTGCATCTAATTTAGAGAAGTAGTCGTTTCAATGCCCACGATGGCGATTACCGAATAATTAAGGGGGAACAGGGGATGTGTCAGTTTAATTACGGCGTCCTACAACTAATTGACTTAAGGGGATTAATTAATTAATAGTGTCAATGATCGATTGTGTGTGTGAATCATCTTGTTGGACCCGTTTTCTTTGCATAAGTTTATTCCGTATTTATTTCCTGCTATTTACTTTCTTGTTTTAGTTTAGAAAATTCCCAAAAGTTGCGTGGTCGCTAACCAAACCTTGATTAATAGGAATTCTAGGTCTAAAATTCTATGTTCCCTGTGTTCGATACCTGTTGCTATACTAATTTGAGTTCTAGCAATTTTTGTAGGATTATTTGGTGAAAACAGCGATCACCAGCTGTCCACAATCCAAGGGTCCTCGTGCACCTGCAAAACATAAACATTTTTAGGTACCCTTTGGTTCAGTTTTGGTCCTTAAGCGTTAGTTGGTGATTTCGCGACCCAGATCTGTCTTGCGACCTTAGGAGTCTGAGTCTTCTTTTTCTGAACCTTGTCAGTCTTTTTCTCCTTTGGACACGGAGATCCCGACTTCCTAGCGATTTTGGGGTTCAGGAGCTTTCTTCTTCGAGGCTTTGTGCTCCTCCCGACCCTAGGCTCATAATAGTACGAACCAAACTGTGTTGGATGCTTATACAGTGGCTCGCCATACTGCTCTGCCCAGCTGACCTTCTTAGTTCCCCCTGAATTTGTTCGTGGTGTTCTGGGGCTGGAACCTTTGGTCAGTTGCTTCTTGTTGCTCGGCTGAGGTGCAATGATCTTCTGTTTGTTCTTCGACTGAGTTGTTGGTTCAGAGATCTGAACTTTCCCTCTGACGAACTTATCAGCCAGTAATTCTGAGCCTTTTGAAGTAGAGGTGGAAGCTTCGTGAGTGTAGCCAAGTCCTTCTTTCATGATTGATGGTCTTTGAGCTCTGAGCATGCTTTCCAACTTCTCTTTGGCTCCCAGAGTACTGTTCAGTCATCAGTCCTCGCCAAACCTCATCACTTTTCTGAAGTGATTCATAATCTTTCTCAACCTCTGCGAGTTTCTGACTGAGTCGGGCTATTTTAGTATCTTTCTCAGAATTGTCCTTAGTCAGAACTGATATATGAGTTTCTCTAAGCTAGACTTAGTCATAAGAGTTTTAACCTTTCCTTCAGTCTCGCAACTAGATTCTCTGAATCAGTAGAGACCTGGCAATCAAAGGAAAGTCTCTGATTCTCAGCCTTTACCTGTTCCAGTTCCTGAATAGTTTTGCTGAACTCTCTGCTTAACTGAATCTGCTCCTCTAGTAGATCATCATATGCTTGTACCACGTCTAGAGGTTCATCTGTAGCTGAGCACATGTCGTGTGTGCTCTGTGAAGAGGAGGTTATAATAAGTTTCGAATTTACCTCAGCCTCTTCTCCGGCCATCAGATAATATTCAGTCGTTGATTCATGATCTGTTTCTCCGACCTCAACGGCTATAAATGCAGTATCGTCTTCGAAAGAATACATGAAAGTATCTTCCTCGATTGAGTCATCGGATATCTCTCCGGCGATGTAGGCCTCCCTCCTCCGGGCAAATTTCTCGCATCTGGCCTGCCGTTCTGCTCGTTGAGCAGCTGAGAGCTCGGGTCAATCGTGCTGGAAGTATCCCTCTTTCTTGCAGTTGTAACACACAGTTACTCTGCCGCCTTTTCCAGGTGAGCTGTTGGATGGACTAGCAGCAGGTTCTGCGTTCCTGCAATCAGTAGATGGTTTATATTCTTCCCTTTTACGATGTTCTTTCTTACCTGAGGGAGAATCTCGGTAGTATTTCTTCAGCTTTCTGACTCTTTCCTTATCTCTTTGATATTTGAGAGCCATAAGCGCAAGCTGTTTAGTAGCGGGAGTCTCAGAAGACTTAGCATCTGAAGCATCTACTGTCTTCTTTGGAAGAAATAGGGTTGGCTCAGATTTTGTTGTTGCTTTGAAAACATGGTCTATTTGGGTGTCAGTTGGAGCACTGGAACATCTTTGGGGTAGACTGTGCTCGAACTCCTCTGTCTTTAATTCTGAAAAGATAACATCAGGAGTTAAACATTGAGATCTGAGCGACGTAAATAAGTAGCAAAAGGAAGCCACTTCAGTCGAGGCAATGCTCTCAAGATCTTGGTGTTCATCTCTTTGTTGGTGAACGTTCTCCCCAACCCGTTGATCACATTGATTTGAATCGTAAATCTGATGCTAAGCTCGTCAATGGTCTCGTTGGGCTCCATGGCAAAGGTGTCGAACTTTTGAAGCTCTAGCTCGAGCTTATTCTCTTTGATCTGCGGGGTTCCTTGGCTCAGTACCGCCAGGGCATCCCAAAGTTCTTTTGCCGTCTTGCAGTCTTGCACTCTCTCGAGGTGTGAATCACCGAGCATAGTCGGGACTGCATTCCGTGCTACTCGGTCGAGGTTGTGCAGCTTTTTCTCTTCGGGCGTGAAGGCAGATTTATCTTTAGCAACTTTAGCACCAGTCTGTGCTCCTACACCTCCGACAGCGGCATATTGAATGCTGTCGATCATAGGAATGATGGGTCCTGTCTCAAGGACATCAGTCATGCTGTCATGTAGCGATGTAAGGTGCGCCTCCATTCTCACGCGCCATACCGTGTAATTCTCTACAGAGAATATCGGCACCATCCGTATACCTGATATATCAGACATTATAGATGAGAGTATAAGGATGTATGAAGAGATGCTTGTGCAGTGAAAAATGTTTTCAGGATCTGTTCGAGTAGACTAGTAGTTTCAGAAACGATGATCAGGAGAACACCGTCGCTCTGATACCAATTGTTGGTCCCTGAGATAAGTGTCGGGTGTAGGGGGGGGTGAAAACACACGAGTACAAGTTTCTTTTCTCAAACGTGAAGGACAGCTGAGCTGTAGGTTGCAACTGATGAACAGTGCCAAATAGTAACCTTCTGATCGCGGGTCAGAGTGACTCAACTACTAAGTTTCTTCTACTGACTTTTGTCAGTATTAAATCCTCAGGCGGAGAGTTAGTGCGGATAAGTGTAGGGCCCGAATAGACTTCGTCTCGATTTGAAAACGTGTTTTTTGTAAACCAAAACAGTTTTGGCTAGTGCACTTTTGAATACGTTTTATGCAAAGTATGAGTCTGTAAAATGGTTTGAGAGCGATGCAATAAAACAGTAAATAACACAAGCGATTTTTAATGTGGTTCGGATACGCAAGATCCTACGTCCACGGTCTGCGAACGGGAGGTCTTGTTGATTAATGCGAGCAAGCCTCGGCAAAGGTATTCGTACTTTGGACCGACCCTTCTAAGTTATAGTCCTTAGTGACTTTACAATTCAAAGGGGATTTTCTCCAACTATGAAGGAGTTCTTACAATAAGAACAGTCACAAAAAGTGAACTCCTTCGAAGATTCTAAGCTATGGATATAACAGTGAAGCTTAGATAGAGAAGAGTGATCTAATGAAACTCTAGAGAGAAGAACTAAAGGTTTTCAACTAAGCAAGTTCTTCGCTGGATCTTCTTGAATGCGCTAGAGATTTTGAAAGCTTGAGCGTGCAATCCCTTTGATATCCCGTGCGTTGAGCTCGGAAAAGCTTCTCTATTTATAGTCGTGACCCAGGCATTTGTCCGTTGGAGAAGACGATGCCACGTGTCACAAACGTCCAAGGAAAACGGCCATAAGTTTAAAATAGTATCGCAGAGTAGTTGGTCACTGTGTATGAGAGCAGCTTTAGTTGGTCAGAGCAGGTAATGCTTAGACTGCTTCTCATTGGTCGAGGTTTGTAGTAGGTGAGACTTGTCAGACATCAGTCTTCATCTGAGTTGACTCTCACTCATCCTCTTATGATCTTCTGCTGACTATTGAATGATATAAAAAGTCAGGTCGTTTCCTATCGGATACAGTAGATTTGGCACGATCATACTGCCTTCTTCGTCCGAGTCTGGCGATAACGAGGTCTTCTGCGAGTGTAGTCGATGACTCTAAAGGTACTGAGCTCTGTACTGTGTTCTTTTACTAGAGGTCAGCTGATGAGAAATCTTCTACTGATATGGGTCAGCTAGAGACCTGAGAACACGAACTCTTACATACGATGACGTGGGGTTACGGAATTTAACTTCATGCGAAGTTCAGACCAACAAATACCCCTTACAGGACTTAGACAAAATAGATAATGAAGATAAAAACAGTCTAGCCTATTACATCATCTAGTCCGAAAGACACTACACTAAGGGTATAAGACAGGTTTTGGGATCTTCAATTCCATAGCAATAAATTACTATGATTTCCCCCATTACCGAAAATAAGCAAGTCCTAATACAAGAACTACTGATGATAAAACAGAGTACCCTCTAAGTGATGATCTAATGAATCACTGACTCATAACCCAACAAGTTTCATGTACGAATTATGGGTTGGTGCTTGAGATGCATTGCTTGATGATATTTGTTGTCACTTTCCCCCCTTTTTTGTACTGAATTTCAGCCGGTTTGTACTTTCTCGAGTGAGATTGTTCTGTTTTCAGTTACGTGATTCACTTTGTATTCATTTTGATTCGTTTTCACCTTATAATTGATACACTTCAATGAGTCAATCCTTTATTTTCGTGGTTATCCAATGTTGCAGCTTCTAGTGGTTGTCCTGCATTTTAGGAGGAACGGGTGTTAGAAAACACAATTATCTTATAAACCGACATGCCGGGTGAATTGAAACCTTATGTGGGGCAAAAGTTTTTAATTATTGGACGATGGTTTTACTTTTTATAAGGTATATGCTTTTTGTGTGTGGTCTTGATGTTCATTTAGACACACATCGTAAGAGCGACGAAGTTGTGTTGCATAGATATGTTATTTGCAATCGCGAGGGTGATATATTTCCCTAAGAAAAAAGAAAATGGATGTCCGGTAGAGCATCATGTATGGCTCGTGTTATATTCAAATTAAGTTGTGGCGGTGGATATGAGATTATATTATTTAGCGATGAACACTCTCATCCACCTGTAGATGAGAGTCATAAACAATTCCTAAAGTTAACTAGGAGAATGAATTACATTTACCAAAGTTGGATGTTGAATTGTCTGAAACCTGGTGAACGTTGTTTTCACCAAATAAATCCTACAAAATGCTAGAACTTAGATTAGTATTGCAAACAGGTACCGAACACAGAGAACAAAGATTTTAACATTAAATTCTATTAATCTATGAGAATTTTCCATAGCTAAAATAATGCAAGAAAGTAAATAACTAAAATAAATACGGAATAAACGTATGCAAAGAAATGGGTCCAGCAAGATGATTCACACACAATCGATCATCGACACAAAAGATAAATTAATCCCTATAAATCAATCAGTTGTAGGAAGACGTAATTAAACTGACAAATCCCCTATTCCCCCTTAAATATTCGATAGTCGTCATGGTGGATATTGAAACAACTACTTCTCTAAATTAGATGCAACCTACGTTGGTGAGCAATCAATAGATTTAATACATAATCAGCTTTAAGAACTAAGGGAACCCGATTTAGGAGCCTACTCGTATGGTGGACATCTAATAGTCTCCTACCAAATTAATCCTATTGTTCTTAGAACAATTGTGCTACTTATTTAGCATTATCCCATGAGAAACGATGGAAGTACTAAATGAGCTATGGATTAAACTAACCTAGGGTGATCAAGCCAAAATTAACTAATCCAATTAATTAACGAAGATTAATTTAGAACCTAAGTGATTAATTATTAAAGCCTAAGTCTCACGAATTCATTAAAGTGTGTACTTCATATCCCGCCGACCCCTTAAAATTTAGCTACACATACCGGTCCGACCGCGGACGGACGAATAAACTGGGTAGAATGCAAAACATGTTGAAATTCAAAAATATCATAAACGAAATTAAAGCAACGAACAACAACAAAACTGAAACACGATGATGAACAGAATCGAAATTAAAATCTCAAAAATACCGAACGATTAAATCGATCCGTGGTTGAAAGCAATAAACGTCTAATCTCCAAAAGCGAATAAAACCAAAGATAAGTGTTGTTTCTTCCGAATCTAAACTATAGTGATGAACGACTGAACTCCTTCTTCGCTCCTGTCTTTCTCTTTGTCTCTCCCTCCATCAGAATGATGAACGCGCCTGTAAAAAAAGTCCGTATACTCGTCCGTCTCTCCTTATATATATATGACGGCTCCCTTTCCTTGTAGAAGTAGGGTTTTTGATAAGTATGGAAATATATTAATTAGATAAATAATATTTAATTCTTCCCATATCTTCTCTTTCCTTATCCTCCACCTTCCTTCCTAGATATTTTTGTCCAAAAACACTCCTTTATCGTCCAAAACGCGTCTGCCACGTCAGCATCTCGTCATCCGCCAAATAAACCCGAAAATCTGCAAGACATCTTAGAAAATACAGTCCAACTGCCCAGGTGGGCGCCAAAACAAACATAATTTGTATAGTACAAATTAGACTCATCAAAACCCAATATATGTCTAATAAAATCGTTTAGGGTTTTTAAAGAGTTGAATGGTAGGTTTGATAAAATTGGTTGTATTAGCATTGATTTTAAAAATCTCTCACGTGATTTGCGATAAACTGTTGTTGGGAAGGATATACAAGTTATAATCAGCGAATTGAAAAGTTGTAGTGAATCATACTTGGGTTTTTATTTCCAATATTATGTTGATGATGCGAGCAGGCTCAAGTGTTTGCTCTGGGTAGACCTTGAATCAATAGAAAACTATATCTTTTTTGGAGATGCTATATCTTTCGATGCTACTTATTCGACCAACAAGTAAGTTATGTGTTACGTATTAATCGGTGTTGATACATCGATCGGAGTATTTCAATTCACTTTGTGTGAACTTTTAATACCCTTAATGCTCGTATAACATTAATCCGAGTTTCATTAGTTAATTTTGTCTCATGTACAACATGATATTTGCCCGTTTATTGGGAAAGGCAAACCACAATAAATATGTTACATTTGGTCTTTGGATTACTAACCTAGGGAGGACGAGGATTCCTATGCTTAGGTATTGCAAAAGTTTCTTCATTACATGTTCGACAAGAGGACGCCTTTGTTTATTACAGATCAAGATCTGGCATTGAAGAATGATATTGACATTGTGTTGCCTAGGCCAGCCACACTCGCACTAGTTTTGCATGTGACACATATTGTGCAAAGTGGCGGACAAGATTCCAATCAGTATAAGAGGTGATGAAGGTTTCTAAAAAAAGTTCAATGCACTTGTTTGGTCTGAATTCGTTGGTCCGAAGCAATTTGACATGAGTTGGAAATGCAATCATGGTTGAGTATGACTTGGTGATAAGCCTAAAATTATAGCTCTATGTCCATTTAATATGTGTGTTATTGGTGGTGAAAGTGTAGGTTTTCCAACTAAAAGGGAGGAAGTTGGAGGAAATTGAAAGAAGATTGAAGAAGATGAGAAATTAGGCCTCAAAGGCTATCACTATAGGGATTTCCACCTTTTCGGTTTAGGAAGCAACTTTATGGCGGAAGCAGTGCAGTGGCTTGACAACTCCTCATTGGTCGCGGTTTAGAGAGTAGGTGAGGTTTGTTAAAACTCCAAGATCATACGAGTTGTCTTCCTCTCGATTCTTCGGACCTTTTCTTGAATTGTCTTCTACCGACATTCTTCGAGATATTTAGTACTTGGCTCAAATTTCTTTGCGGATTCGATGGGTTACGAAATACCCAATCGATTTCCATAACGCCGAGTTCTTCCGGCTAACACAATATGTTCTACTTGAACCTATCACCTACGAACTCTAGCTAGCCTAACGAGTTCCTAACATCTTGAACTCAACTAAGCTATTACATTATGAGACTCATCATTCGGCTAGAGATTTTGGGATCTTCAAATCTTATCATACTAAATCTCATATCCAAGAATTGTTAGCAATATCCTATATTTTATCTCCACGAGCCGAGGAAAAAAGGGGCTCGGCATGTACACGAGAGAAGCAAGGAGGTCAACCTCTTTCAAATATAAAATATACAACATGGATTCTATCAATGTAATGCAGTTAGACTCTCATGTCGATTTGAAAAAGGCTAGCAAATTACAAATTATGTATCGGTAGGACACGTATTTCTATTACTATGAAATTCATAAATCATAAATGAAGTAGTAATGGTGGGGTTACCATTATCCTTTTTGCAGTGACGAATCATGTATGTGTTCTTAAGAAAATGAATTTGTCCACTTTTCGGGATCTCACAGGGTCGTAGAAACACATAAGAACTCTTGAATGGAAATGGGATGTAACTCCAGTTCCTTCGGAATTGCGAGTCCGATTTCCCATAAGGGCAGTTGGCAATTTAATCCGATTTTGACCATTATTTTCATATCCGTAATTGTGCGAAAAGAAGACCGGGCTCTAATTTGATCAAGAATAGTGGTGTTGTATCTCTCGACCCTTTGACTTATGATTAGTTAGTTCTATTTCTAGATGGGGGCAAGCAAGGGATATAACTCAGCGGTAGAGTATCAACTTGACGTGGTGGAAGTCATCAGTTTGAGCCTCATTATCCCTAAACCCAATGAGAGTTTTTCTATTTGGATTTGCCCCTCGTCGTGATTCCATGAAAATGTATAAGAGTCTCATGGGATTGACGTGAGGGGGCAGGGATGGCTATATTTCTGGGATCAAACTCCGAGCGAATATGCCTTCGAATGAAACACAATTCCGAATCTGCTTAGTCTACAAACAAGGAAGCTATACGTAATGCAACTATGAATCTCATGGAGAGTTCGATCCTGGCCCAGGATGAACGCTGGTGGCATGCTTAACACATGTCAGTCGGATGGGAAGTGGTGTTTCTAGTGGCGGACGGGTGAGTAACGCGTAAGCACCTGCCCTTGAGACTGGAACAACAGCTGGAAACGACTGCTATAACTCGTAGGCTGAGGAGCAAAATGAGGAATCCGCTCAAGGAGGGGCTTGTGTTTGATTAGCTAGTTGGTGAGGCAATAGCTTATCAAGGCAATGATCAACAGCTGGTTTGAGAGGATGATCAGCAACACGGAGACTGAGACACAACCCAGACTCCTGTGGGAGGTAGCAGTGGGGAATTTTCCGCAATAGGCGAAAGCCTGACGAAGCAATGCCGCATCAAGTTCTTTTCCCCGAGAAGAAGCAATGATGGTATTTGGGGAATAAGCATCGATTAACTCAGTGCCAGCAACCGTGGTAAGACAGAAGATGCAAGCGTTATCCGGAATGATTGGGCGTAAAGCGTTTGTAGGTGGCTTTTTATGTCTGCCGTCAAATCCCAGGGCTCAACCCTGGACAGGTGGTGGAAACTACCAAGATGGAGTACAGTAGAGGCGGATGGAATTTCTGGTGGAGCGGTGAAATGCGTAGAGATCGAAAAGAATACGAACAACGAAAGTAGTCTGCTGGGCCGACACTGACACTGAGAGACGAAAGATATGGGAGCAAATGGGATTAAATACCCTAGTAGTCCTAGCAGTAAATGATGGATACTAGGCATTGTGCGTATTGACCAGTGCAGTGCTGTAGCTAAGTATCCCGCCTGGGAGTGTGTTCTCCAGACTGAAACTAAAAGGAATTGATAGGGGGCCGCACAAGCGGTGGAGCATGCGGTTTAATTCGATGCAAAGCGAAGAACCTTACAAGGGTTTGACATGTCGCAGATCCTCTTGAAAGAGAAGTGTGCCTTCAGGAACGGGGACATAGGTGGTGCATGGCTGTTGTCAGCTCGTGCCGTAAGGTGTTGGGTCTGGTCCCGCAACGAGCGCAACCCTCGTGTTTAGTTTCTGTCGTTGAATTTGGAACCCTGAACAGACTACTAGTGATAAGCCAGAGGAAGGTGAGGATAACGTCAAGTCATCATGCCCCTCATGTCCTGAGCGACACACGTCCTACAATGATATGATCCCCTTTGTTACGTCCCCATATCTCCCGTGGGGGACATGGAGGCAAAAAAAAGAAAGAGAGTGATGGGGTTTTTCTCGCTTTTGGCAAAGCGGACCCTCAGTGGGAGGCTCGCATGACGGGCTATTAGCTTAGTGGTAGAGCGCACTCCTAATAATTGCATCGTTGTGCTTGGGCTGTGAGGGCCTTGAATGTGCTCATCGGCGTCTGACCCTGAGATGTAGATCATCCAAGGCACATTAGCATGTCGTACTCCTCTTGGGATTTTTGCTTGTGTTGGCTTCGTTTAAAGTTTATCCCGATAGGTATAATGTTCCTAATGATTCTGATTTGATGAGAGTAGAGCCGACAAAATGGGACTTGGCCACGTGGTTATGCGACTAGTAAACACTCTCTTTGAAATACTATAGAGATTTTATCTTTCTTAGAGTTCAGAGGTTGATTGCAGTTTTATGTCAAAACAAGTACAATACTGTCAGTTCCTCACTAGTCGAGGTCAGGTGGAAGGTGAGTTTTGTTCAAATTCCAATACTGATGCAGAGTTGACTTCCTTTAATACCTTGAACACTTTTCTTGAATCGAACTCTATCGACATTCTACATCTCTTTAGTAACTACCCTTTGCTTTACCGACTCTATTACCTACGTTAATAGATTCCGGAATTCAACTGGATCATATTGAGTCTTCGAAGCTGGCGATCAAAAATACGTTACTAAAATCCGAAGAGCTACTGAAAAGAAAAACCATCCTAATAAGCTCCTTACAGACTGAGCTCAACTAAGCTAAACATCTATTAAATTAATTATATGGTTCATCAATCAACTATTTTTTTGGAATCTTACAATCTTATATCAAAATAAATCATCACCCAACAGGGCATATCAACACTAATTAGCCTCCAATCATCGATACAAAAGTTAATCAATTCCTTGAGACTGCCATCTAAGGTGTCGTGTTTAGCATGGACACACCTAGATCCTTTTCTTAGAATGGAATACGCATGTTGAGCATGAACCTACACCCTGCCCAAGTAGTAGATCTACCATGTTGAGCGTCGCATAGATTGATGACTAGGGAGCATTTGGACCTAAGAAACCGAACTAGTAAGATTATCCATGTTGAATATGCAAACAACCCTACCATATTCTTGAAATTTTCAATACCAACCAAGTTAACTAAGGTGATCATTCCTATGTTAGCCTATTCAAGTATATACCCAGATTTAGCAAAAATATTTGATTTACTGAATTTAAGCACGTTAAGATCTCATGGAGTTGAGAATCTGTGTTTCATTGTCATGGCTGGTTCTAGGGATTAACTACTCATATTAAAATCAAATAAACAAGCAACACTGCAAGAAAAAAAGAGATATCATAAAGATAATATATGAATTGGGTAAGCAATAGCGAAAACAACCTTAACTAAATCGAAGTAACTAGCACATAATTAAAGAGGAAAGATAGAGCAGAAAATAATGAACTTGTACTTGGGCAGATATTCGAGTGTTTAAAGCTTGCGCGGAGTAAATGAGAGAACTCAGGAACATAATTTAAGATGAACAAGCTACTTACTTGCCGAAATTGAAGAACAATCAAGCTTGAAGATGAACTAAACTAAAAACTAGAGAGCATTTCAAACTAAATTAGAGAAAGAAACTAAACTAAGAAAGACAGAGTAGTAGGAGAGTTATGAGAGATATTTCACGACCAACTACTCCCTCTCGTCCCACTCCATTAGTCTACTTTTTTTTAGCACGAAATTTAAAAAAGTTATTTATTGTGTATAAAGTAGTATAAAGTAGTTGAGTCCACTAGAATATATTAGTATTATTTTAAGTTAAAAGAGAAAAGTGAAATAATGGAGTGAGACGGCAAGAAAAAAAAAACCGAATTAATGGAATGGGGCGGAATGAGTATTACATAATGCATAAAGTTATTTTGTAATTTCCACATGTTTTAAATCCTTCAAATGTCAAACCTCTTCAAACATTAAATGCAATGGCATTGATTTGATTTGCATTAGGAAAATGACGTTTTGGGAAATTCCTTGCCTTCCTGGGGCTGGTAGCAGAAAAGGTGACTTGCCAGTTGCCACTGTAGTTTGATTAACTTTATTTCCTCCTTTGTAACTAATTTCCTCCCTTTTCAAGACAAGTTCAGCTAGCTTTCTTCAAGAAAGTTGTAATGGGTTTTGACATTTCTCAATCAATATCTTAAGCATAATCAGTCACTTTTCTCACCATACTTCACTTCCTACACATGCAAACACGAGCAATCAAGCATAAAACCTGTAATATAAAAGCAATAAATACATGCTTATCGAACTTTCATCGAACTGAGTATGGTTGTCTTAGTTGAGTTGCACTTGCTGTCGCACTTTTCGTGGAGGCTTGGGTCCGCCGATTTTGCTCTAATACCAAACTCATTCAGCGGTAAATCGAGTCTAGCCTTCGATCGTTGATTCTCGCCGAAGTATCTGATCTAACTTTCTTCTAAATTAGTTGATTTGAGCAACAAACACCAGACTTAGGCATCAAACACAAGCTTTTTTACGAAGTCAAGAGTTTGGAAGGGAAGAAAATCGTTTTTCATTTAATTCTGAGTATGATCAAATATTACAAGATTGGGACTGAAATATCTGACTCTAGAAATCCTAACAACTCCTAGGAATTTGATTAAAATCTAAAACGACACAATACATTAAATTAAAAATATAAAAGGCGACATAATTAATACTATGCGGCTGCTATAATTCTTAGATGCGAGGCATGCACAAAGATCCCAAGATTCGAGAAACTTCTAAGGTATGTTCTGCATCACATAGTCATGTGCAAAATGGATTCACGGGGTCGCTCGATTTTGAAGATCATGAGCTTCACTAGGATCCAATAAATATATTCTTGGCATCTGAAGATGCATTGATGAAAGGTTAGCTAATGGTCTGCACTTTATGTGTTGCACTAGTGCCCCTCGTGATAACGTTTTCGCATTGGATCCAATGACATGTGATTGTATCCAAATTATTTGCGAAGAATTTGCTGATAAACTTATGACTTATCATCAAGTAACCACTTACGGATTTGGAGCTACCACAAAAACTTGCCAACTGAAGGTGGTTAGGATGTTCTGTAGCCATATCCGTCATCAGGGAACAAAGAAATGGGTGACCATTATTTAATCTGATTGTCAAATATACTCTTTTGGGACAGGATCATGGGGGAAGCATTACACATGTTCCCGTGCTAAGATATGATAGTTCGTCGCATGAAGCATTTCTCTTTGAAAATCTTCATTGGTTGGGTGTTCAAAATTATGACAGTACTGTTTACCCTATTTAGTTTTTTTCAAGGATGGTCACATATTAACGCAATGGGCAAGTGACTATTTCTACTACTCCAACAAGACAAAAACTACTCACATGGTTGATCTTGAAAAGGGGACTGATCTTTTTGAACAACATAGGAGGACGTAGAGGTGGTAAAATGGGCAGGCGAACCAGCCGGGACCACGGCCCTATCGGGCCAACTCAATTTTTAGATCCCTCGAGCCCGCCCGATACTTTATTGGGCTGTGATTTATGAAGCCCAACTCGACTCCGGGTTTTATGCGGGAGGACGGACTTAGCCCACTATTTCTTTCAATATTTTTTCATTATATATTTATTGTATAAAAATAAAATTAATATGCATAATTTAAACTAAATATGTTATTATTGAATAAAATATAATTATAAAGTAATTAAGCAAATTAAATAAATCATATTAAAGATTTATGTTAAAATAAATATCAAAATTCAAAGCCATATATAAATAAACATTACAAAAATTCAAAGTAAGACTTAAAATCGCCAAATTTCAACATATATTAATTGCATTTTGAATCTTTTTTTAATAAGTTTTTATCTTCCATCTTTTTTCATTTATATTTATATATTAATATTAAAATAATCTAATAGTTACGTATTTTTTTTCGAGAGGGCTTTTTAGCCCAAAAGCCCGAGTTTTTTTAGCCAAAGTCCATAGAGCCCGCAGTTTTTTTGGGCGGACTTTTTAGACCCAACACACCTCCAGACTTTTAATTTTAGAGACCAATCCAACCCTTTTTTCAGATTATCCCGGACCGGTCCACCGGATCGGGCCCGGCTCTAAGAGGAAGGAACCAATCCTTCACTTCCTAAGCTTTATCTCCCTCAAAAAGTTTTGCCAAAGAGGATGTGAGCTTCTCTCCCTGTTTCGAATTGTATATTTCGCAACTACATCATTCCAATTTTTCGTATTCTTAGCAGGTTGGGCCGTGGATGGATTTAAAGGTGGTCGCGATGATCAGAAACCTCTGACTTCATCATAAACTGAAACAAGAAGTCATCATAATTTGACATATCAATTGATCATTAGTAAGTGTATTAATGTGACAATCCCAGCCATGGTTTTATTAATTATTGGTTGTAAGAAAAACAGAGAGGAACAGTCTGCGGTCGAAACCTCTGACTCGATCAAATCTTACACGAGAAGTTATTGTCTGACTGAGTGCGTCCATCGTTTAGACTTGTTCAAATCTTACAGCACAAGTCTCGAGTTAGATACAGTGTCTGTATATATAATATACTATCCACAAACCCGTAAACCCATCCAAATATGAAGCCTGATTCCTTCACTGATCTACCAACAGAAATCATGACAAATATCCTCTCAAGACTTCCTCTTCGAACCATTGCAAGTAGCAAGTGTGTATGCAAATCATGGCTCAACCTGCTCGAGACCACCGAGTTTGCCGATTCCCATCTTGCTAAATCAACCCCCTCGCTAGTTGTCTTGACGCAAGAAAGGGACTCAAGTTCGTGCACGATTTTCGAATTCGAAGCTGGAGACGACTTTGAAGGCCATGATCTTCACTACAATCAACTCACAAAGTTTGATTTCCCTCACTCTGCAGAAATAAGGGGTTGTGCTAATGGCTTGCTTTTTCTATTCAAGCTTAATGGCGACGAGGCTGAAGCTCATTCTGTATGCAATCCAATCACTCGAAAATATGTTAAGCTTGAATTCCCCCAAGAATTAATCCATCCTTATCCAAAAGTGATCAACTATCCTGAGATTATCGAAGAAAATGTGTATTCTTATCCTCAATCAGTCAGTTACGGATTCGGAGCGAGCAACATAACCGGCCAATATAAGGTGGTGAGGATTTTCCATGATAATGTGATTGTTCGCGAAGGGAGAAGGAATATTCCAGAATCCGAGTGTTATGTTTTCACTCTTGGAACTGGATCGTGGAGACGGATTGATCCCGGTGCTCGGTTTGAGTACAGTCCTCGTGTCTCGTGTGTGTTTCTTAACGGCAATCTTCACTGGATGGTATCAGATTCAGAGAGCAAACCGTGTATTTCTTGCTTTGATATTGAAACAGAACGTTTTAGAAGCTTTTCTATTCCTCCTCTTCATGTAGAAAGCTTCGAACTTACTGGGGGGCTTGTCTGTATTGGGGGATTGCTTGTGTTTGTGTGACCACACACGTGAAGATGAAACTGTTATCTGGTTGATGAAAGAGTACGGAGTGGAGACGTCTTGGACTAAGGAATATGTCTTCAGCATAGATTCTGAGCTTGATATTGAAGGCTTCGAACTTATATATCCGATCAAAGTTTTTAAAGATGGTGATATTTTGATGCTACGGGAAGATAGGCATCTCTTCTACTACTCCACCAAGACCGAAATCTCTGGAGAAATTGATGTATTTGCAGCAGCACATCCTATCAACTCAATCCTTCTCACTCCAAGCTTTCGCTCTCTCAAAAATCTAGGAATTGAGAATGTTATCTCTTTCTGAATATTTATATTTCTTTGTAAAAGATGCATTTATATATGTTGTATTGATGAATGAGGAACATTGTGCTTTGCTAATGCGTGTTTCAATCATCACTCACAAAATTAACTGACCTAACTTTAATCTACATGATATTGCTTTATCTATTTATCTAGTGTTGTTTTATTAGTTTATTAGCTTATTAATTATGTGGGCATCTACATGACAAAATAGGAATTGGGAAATGATACCAACTAAAGTCTTCAAAGTATTGAAAGGTAAAACAAAGCTAAAAATCCAAAAGCATTCAGTGTCTTCCATCCCTTAAATGCTAAGGTTACATCATAAACCTTTAATAAAACTTTGGACCTATTACTTCCAATCCAAGCTGGGCACACAATAAGAGTCTTCGGACCAGGCCCAAATTGCTTCAGATTTAGTCCAATTCAGCCTCTTGCAAAAGGCATCAATTTCTCCTCATCTCCACCCATTTCATAGTAATCCGTGCTTATATTGATATATAATATGGTAGGACTTTCCATAATTTCGTCGAGGAGTGCCGCAATTAGAAAAAAGTACATTTTCCGATCCATCAACTATAAATGACTTGCTTTCTTAGTTCGTAAAGTGTCATCTTTCTAAAGCGGTCCCTGGGCTTGATGTACAGGAATCACACTCATCCTTCACCCATATTTATGAATTTGAAGATTTGCTCAATCTAGAAGAGCCTCGTGAAGTTCACTGTGATCGATTAACCAATATCCACTTGACTAAAGATGGATTCATATATGGTTCAGCTAATGGTCTGCTTCTGACTACTGATCTTTATGCATTGAATCCAATTACTCGTGAGTATATCGAAATTAGATGTTGCGAAGAAACCAATTGTGAATTTGGGGCTATCAGAAAAGCTAGCCAACTTAAGGTGTTTTGATATTCCATGACCGTGTCAGTCATCCTGAAACAAATCAAATGTTGAGCATTATTAAAAACGATGGTCAAGTATACACTCATGGAACAGGATCGGGGTCCCGTGTTAGAGTATGATGATTTCTCCGATGGACCATTTTTCTGGGGAAATCTTCATTGGATGGTGTTCGACTTATATGGCTACCCTTTGATTTCTTGCTTTGATCTTGAACAAGAACATTTTACCATCTTTCCTTCTCCACCGCTAGCGGGGCATTGTATTCATCTTCTGGGTATGGGCCTTGGATGATTGTCTATGTTTAAATGATGGTGTGTCGGATGACAAATTTGTCATTTGGTTGATGACGGAGTATCCTGGACAAAAGATATCGTCATCAGCAAAAGGCGGGATGATTTTAATGATATTATTCGCCCTATTAAGTTTTTCAAGGATGGTTACATTTTAAAGATATGGGAAAATTATGTTTTCTACTTCTCCAAGTCTCCAACAAGACCAAAACTTCTACAGAACTAAACATATCTTTTTTTTAATATAAATTATTACATTATTGTTCATCCACTCATCAATCATCACTACGAAGTCGATTCTAGAGAATGCTCTTTCCATTATAGTAGTTGCAACCGGCAAAAGCAATACTAAAGTTGTAAGCCTGTAAACTAGAGGATATGACACATCTCTCTTACATTCAAACATTTTCTTGGTTTTATTCCCAAGCACTTTGACACATGAAGTATTAATATTTGCACGCACATCTTTAACAAATTCTTAAGTTGGTCTGATAATGCCAAAAGCTCGACTCCTTGAAATTCATTTGGATAAAATTCTACTAATTTATTAGTTCTGATCATCTTAAGCTTCGAAATAGTTTGAAGGATTCAAACACGCAACATAGCTAAACAACTTCATATTTACCTCATTGAAACGACCATTTAACTAACTCAGATAAATGGGTGTCTATGACAATGTTAAATACATCCACACAATATCTATGTGAGTTTGTCACTTCGTCAACTCTCTATCTTGGCCTTTATCCACACATATAAACATCAATCATATTAGACACCTCAACTCCATGATTTACAAAAAAAAAAAAACACAACTTCAATCAAAACACTTCATCCATCATCTGTCATTGTTTAAAGTCTTTCGTTAGAAATATATTCTGGTTTCGTAGCATTCACAATGTTTTGATATTTTCTTTATAATGCTTGGGACAAATCATTTCTTATCCCAATATGAGTTTCATCAAATGCAAATTAAATCTGAAATCAAAACATAGCATTGTCCTTTACCAAACGTGATTGGTCACCCTTTGAATGTATAATGATCATTCCTCCACAATTAAGGAAAGTACTTCAATTACATAATCAAATAAATACATCAAGCTCAATGTAGTACCGTAATGTGAGCCCCAATGCCTATCACAAGGACGAATTGTTGATCGATACCGTCGTTAACTATGTTGGGAATCAAAACAAATTGTTCACAAATACCACAAAAAAGTTTCATTTTTTTAACCTCTATTTATTTTAATTTCACCAAAAATATTTTTGATACTTAGCAACTCACCAATTGCAAATAGTTTGAGCACCAATTCCTCCAATTATAAAATGTTTCGATCAAATTTGAGACTGATGATGACGTGAAGTACCACCTCTCTAAAGTTGTCCCTGGATTAGCTGTATAGGATCGAGTCACTCATGTGCAAAATTTATGAATTCAACTATTTACTTCTTGTTGTTGAAGATGATTAGTTTCAATACCATCCAATCAAGTTCCGTTTACTAAAGATGCAGAGATACAAGGCCCAGCTAATTGCCTGCTCTTCCAGTGTAGAAAAGGGACCCCGCTAATGAACTTTACGTATTGAATCCAATCACTAGTGAGCACATTGAAACTAGTTGCCAAGAATTTGCCACCAATAGCCATCATCAAGCAGTCACTGGTGGATTTGGAGCTAATAGAAGAACTGGCCAACTTAAGGTGGTTCAGATTGCCCATTTTGGAGAAACACATAAATTGGATTGTCATGTATACACCATTGGAAAATCAAGGAAAATAAAAAGGAAATAAAGTATGTATTTAATGTAGTGGTTGACCAGCCATTAACAATTGACTTTGACTACGATTTCGAGCTTCGAAACATATCAAAATTTTAAATTAAAATATATAGCATAGATCATCTTGTGTTCAATTTCTCCATTTTGATTTTCAGTGAGTGTCCTCGAAGTTTGTCGTGCAAATTAAATTGTTACATAATTCGGGGTGTAACTTACCTTAAACTAATTAATAGTAGTATTTATAATTATCCCACAATAGATTTGTGACATTGATTAATGTGGAATTATACAACTCTACCCAATTTCACTATAACTACAAAACTACCCAACTATATAAAAATTATCCACTATATACCCAAAATGTCGAAAATACCCCTATTTTTTTCTCACTTGAAAACAATCAATTCGTTTCATTGTACAAAAATTTATAATGTGTAACACCCCGAAATTTTTAATAACATGCATTGCATATCTATTCATGCATGTTATCATGTGTTTTAATCCTATAAGTCGCGCCTTAGAATTTAAATGAAAATTAAAGCATATATCTTATTTGTCATTAAATTATTTTTATTATATAAATTTATTTTGAAGTTTGAATATGTTTATTTATATCATATTATGATTATATTGTTTATTTATTTATTTAGAAATCATGTTAGAATTATTAGGCAAGAATAATAATTATGTATTTTGGATTTCCTAAACCTACTAGGATTCATAAAATGATATAATATTTATTATTATATTAAATTATTAGGAGATAATTTTATATTATGATTTATGATTAAAATAGATAATTTATGTGTGATATAAATATTTTAGGATAAAATCTAGTTGTGGTTATCCATATCCTAATTTATCTAGGATTGAATCTCTTATATGGTATGTGATAGAATAAATTCTATATAAAATAGATATGGACGAAAATAAATATGGGTAAAATATATTTGATACCTTATAGGATTAGAAATCTTTAGATAATGATTTCTAGGCCTATAAATACCCCTTAGTCGCTCATAATTTAGCCTTCCATATAATTTTCGAAAATCCTGTCAGCATCCCTGTGAACTGTTTAAAGAATTATTTACACATCTTTCCGTCGTCATATCATCGTGAACATTTAGGGTCGTCTTCCTCGGTATGTCTAGTATACTTATTTATTTTCTTATAATTTTTCAAGTATGATAAGTATTTGTTTAAAATTGTTCTTCGTAACCTGTCAGTTTCTGACAGCATGTTCATGATTATGAAAGAAAATTTATTTTTCATGTTTTCTTACATTTTTTAGGCCAGGTTTAATTTGAATAGGATATAATACATGTTAGGTCATTCATGTTAAAAATATAGAATTTTTATGATACGTTTACTATTTATTTGTTAATTTGTTTCTTGATGTGCCAAATTCTTTGCCAACATGCATGTAGATTGAAAAACAAAAATTTAAAGTTACTATTAAATGAATGCTTGATTATGGTACGTTTTATTGTGATGAATATGTAATATGTTGTTTATGTTAGAGGTCTATAATTTTTAGGACAATATTTTTATGATTTTATTTATTTATTTCATGAATTGTTGAATTACTAAATGCATGAATGAATTGTCAATAGAAGTAAGGTTGTGCTTAATATATCGCATGTTAATAAGTAGATTATATATAATATAGATTATTTGATTATTATGAAATATGTACATTTATGAGTTATATGAATTATTGATGCATACATAACATTCTTTGACCAAATCATTAAGATAACTTTTCATGTTAGGATTGGCGCGCAGGACTTAAACATTGATATCCATTATTTTACATTCAAAATCAAGGTTAAGGTGGGGAATGTTACGTTTATCTTTATTATATATTATATTTGATATTTCATGTTTTGACGACAGACATGTAAGAAAGTGGTCTATGTGGCCAAATTACACATTCATGTGGTCTGTGTGGCCAAATTACAAGTTCATGTGGTCTGTGTGGCCAAATTACACATTCATGTGGTCTGTGTGGCCAAATTACAAGTTCATGTGGTCTGTGTGGCCAAATTACACATTCATGTGGTCTGTGTGGCCAAATTACAAGTTCATGTGGTCTGTGTGGCCAAATTACAAGTTCACGTTACATGATCTAGTTACTCATGTTTATGTTTGATATAATCTATAGTTTGGATAAATGCATTTTCCCACTGAGTAGTCGTACTCATTCCCATCATTTTAACATTTTTCAGGAAATGGCTCGGCCGATGCGTAGAGGTGTTGGTGGTGATGGTCACACGAGGAAAGATTTATAAAAGTCATTATTGCATTAAACTCTGTGCATTTTGTTTTCGAGAATTGATAGTTGCATTTGCTTTTATTTTTATTTAAGACTTTCGCTGAGTATGAAAAAAAACATAAGTTTTGCAATGGTTCTATTGAATGAAAATGTTTTGAAGAGTTGAAATATGTACGTTAAGCATGAAGTAGCGTCTCTAGTTATGTTTTGAAAATTGGGGCGTTACATAATGTGTGCCGAACGGTCGGCACATATCGCTTGTGTGCCTTATTGGTCGGACACGTAATAGGACACACTGTAAAAATGTGATAGGGCATACTTATTCATTTATTCACGAGAAAGTGTGTTCTATCGGTCGGCACATGATAGGACACACTGCAAAAAGGTGATAGGGCACACTTATTCATTTAATTACGAGAAAGTATGCTCTATCGGTCGGACACGTAATAGGGCACACTGCAAAAAGATGATAGATCACACAATGATGCATTTATTCACAAGAAAGTATGCCATATCGATCGGACACATGATATGGACGTGCCCGACCCGATCGAGCACATGATATGGAACATGATAAGGCATGTGTCCTATTGGGATTGTGCCGATCGGTCGGACTGTGATCAGACACATGGTCGGACAATCATATTTCAAGATAGTTACTTTTTATTCAAAACTCAATCATTTGTTGCACAAAAATTTATAAACCCACCTAAGTATGATTGAGAAGAGAGTAATTTTTTTCAAAAAAACAAGGGTAATTTAGTCTTCTTGGGTAGATTGTGTAGTGTTACATAAGAAATGAGTATATATGTTTTTTACTTTACCCAAATGGGTATTAGATCGACTAACCCTTAATTAACTGTGGTAATTAACTCTATACCATTTTATGTTATAAGATGTTGGATGTGGAGCATTGTGATTTTCTAATTTGGTTTTGGACTTTCAGCCGCAAGATGCGTAAATCTTGTTTGGTAAATTGACTGAAGTTAACACTTTATGGTCCAGTAATAAACATTGTACTGAAACTTCAATTGGCATCAACTAATTGTTCAAATATAGTTGGTTATCTTTTTAACCTATTGACCACGTAATATCCAGAAACCTCTGAATGCCGACTCTTCCTGCCCTGCAAACAATGCAATGTATATGAAAATATAAAATTAATATTTTACAATTTCTAATTGAAAAAGAAATTTAATACTACAATTTTTAATACCTTGGAGCATTTCTTATAGACAAATTGGCTCAAAGGATTCTCAAACTATAATAATTTAAATAAATTGGTATATAATCTTTTTTTAGTTGATTGATTCTTAAACTATGCTAGTTTGGATGAATTGATTATTCCGTTAAAAAAATTTTAGTCAACCGTTAGTTAACATATTTTTTTTAAAATAATACAAGGACATTATTTTAAAAATACATTGAGTAATAGAAATTTTAACGGCAAGACCAAGTCATCCAAACATAGCATATTTTAGGGACCAATTAATTAAAATAAAAATAAAATAAAAGATTAGGTATCAATGCATTCAAACTAGCATAGTTTGGGAACCATATGTGTCAATTTGTTTTTGTTATAGTTGATGTTAAGTTGTTTGATTTTTTTTAATACTCCCTCTGTCCCGAATAAATATGTCTGGTTTTCTTTTTTGTTTGTCCCAAATTGATATGTCTATTAGCATATATACTTATGTCTATTACATGTCTTTACTAATTTCAAATCAAATTTTATTGGTGCATTACAACTTTTCATTCAAGTTTTTCAATAATAAGTATTTATGTAGCTATCTTTTCATTTATTTACTCATATTCCAATATAACATTTTGTCTTGGTATTAGTGAAAAATTAAAAGTTAAAACTTAATTATATTTCTTCATAATCTATGTGAAAATGAGAATGGGCATATCTATTTGTAACAAAAGGAACATGTTATTTTTGTGTCGTGGTAAATGATTTTAGTTAGACTTGCAAGTAATTGATTGGCTAAAGTAACATTTGGTAAATCGTTTATTGAAATCGAATCCCTAGAATAAGCTTCCCCATATTTTCTTCTACGTTCATTTATTGAATTTTTAAATTGCGTGCTTTTAGGTTTAATAAATCATCAATTTTCGTTATCTAAATAGAGGATAACAATAGGAATTAGTATTCACTAGTATAATTAATCTATGTGAAATCGACTTTGCTTCTCTATCTTCAATTGCACTCGTACACTAAATATAATAAATTAGTATCTTCATTTTGAATCACCTAAATATAATATGCATTTGTTATGATTTACCTATTCTATGCAAGTATTCGCTTAAAGGACTTCAAGTTTCCTCCTCACAGTAACCAACTTAACAATAACGAAGAGAGTGTTTTCAACTCAATGGAAGTCAACTTATTTATTTAATTGCATTAACAATAAAATTTATGTCTTTGATCCCCGTGTATTTAAATTTTCGAACAATTAATGAGTGTCAAACTATGTCTTACGAAAATTTAAAAAAACCTCTAAATCGAATGTGTCGGATATCGCAATACGACACGACATTCAAATTGCCGTGTTTTATATATTTCAATAAACACAACATCTAAGTCTAATAAAAATATACAAAATTAATTTATTTTATACATAATTTTATTTTTTCACAAATATGAGCTCCCGTGTTGTGTTCTAAAATTTTCAGAAAAAGTGGTATCACGTGTTGCATATTCGTATGATATTGTGTCCTGTATTCGTGTCAGTTGCAATTTAAGTGTCAACAGTCAAGTCTAACTGCCAAGTACTAAGGTTCCACCCTTTTCAGTATAGAGATAAACTACATTTAAATCATATCTGGAAATAAAAAAATAATGAGGATCTGTTTAAATGAAATAATTAAACTAATTTAGTTTCGGGTTTTCTCTTCATCCAAATATTGCAACTACTTGCAATATATACAATCGACGGTCAAATACAACTACCAAATAGTTACTATTAAAAGTGCAGCTATTAATAATATAATCAAAGGCGTAGCCAGCATTTAATGTTAAGGGCCCAACAAATGTTATGTATTCTATTTTTCTTTATAAAATTTATGAGATTGTGATATATATGGTTCAGCGCTAACCGCGGGACCAAGCATAAATAGTCTAATGAGGTCAACCTAGTAGTACTATTTACCATTCAAGGGGCATCCCCAAGTCGGTTGGCTAGACTTACCTTAAGAGCCCATTGAGTTGGTAATTAGCTTTTCTAACTAAGAACTTTAAATGGACAAACTATGTCTTAATCTAACATTTTTTAGCCTATGACTAAAAATGGACCTTAAGATTGATTTATTATATGATAATTGAGAATTTTGAATATTATATGTTTTTATAATTGTTATCTAGAAAATTAGGGACTTTTGGCATAATTAGGAATTTGCCTTGTATAATCACATAGAATCAAAATTTTAGTATAATACTACAAATTTTGGATTTTTCAAATACCTAGTAATTTAGTGGGTTTCGTCCTAGGTTGCACGGATACAGGACACGTGACACGACTCGACACAGACACAAGATACGAGACACATGACACGAGACACGATATTTTAAAAAAAGCTTAAGACACGACACGAGCGCTAATTTATTTAAAAATATAAAATTAAGTGTAAAATAAACTAATACTATATATTTTTATTCAAATTAGATGTTATGTGTATATAAATCTATTGGACACGACAATTAAAATTTCATGTCGTGCCTGAGTGTTTGACACGTGTCTGACACGATACGTTGATGTTTTTAAAGTGTGCATGCAATATAGGTCCAAGGCCCATTCCATATCCTAGGGGAATCATCTTGACCCGAGTTTTATTCCAAACTAAGAGCCAACGGTTCTCTTATTTATGGATTAATTTAAGGCTAACCGTAGATTAGTTCAAGTCTCGTCGCAATGTTTGAATAATTAGGAACGTAGAGTAAGAAATATAATTCAAAAGATTATTCTATTTCCTAGTTCTTTAATTGCCTCTTGGAAATTTTGGGATAAACTTGTTGACTAGTAAAGAGTAATATTGCAGAAATCGTTAATGAATGGGCCAGAACGACAAGCCAAGTCAACATACTTCTTCAATCTTTCCAAATTCCAAGTCATATTTATATATTATATTTAAAAAACTAGTAATAGTTGTTTTTTTTGTTTTATTTTTATTATTATACTTTCATTCTATTGATTTTCTACACTCCTACTTGTTATGAATGGGAATGTAAGAGTACTAGACAAATATGTAGTTTGAAACAAAGTAATACATTCCTTGAACATTCATCATTAAATAGTTTGCTTGACTTAACTGACGTGAGCTATAAATTCTTAAGTATTTTTATTATTTAATACTGAATGTTTAAGAAATGTATGATAATCTGTTTTAAACTATATATTTGTCTCGACTCCTATGTTACCATTCATAACACGTAGCAATCAATCAAAGTAAGGTAAAAAAAAACAAACTACGGCCTGGAAAATTAAATGCATAGGTGGGAATTTGATGATTTTGGCACCACATAAACCTAAATTTTCCAACTTGTAAGAATTATTTCTGGCTTTCTCATTGGTCTTCATGGATACATATGCGTATATATTAATATATATGAATGCACATAGTTTTTGCACCAATATTGTGACCATTCCATTCCCAATGAAGACTTATGATTTCTTTTCTTTAGTTTTCTCACTCTTCATATTCAAGAGCTTCACCCTCAGCTCATGCAGAGACATTCCAAATTCGACAACAGATCAATCTGCACTTTTTGCCTTCAAAAACTCCATTTCTGATCCAAATGCCACCTTGACCAACAGCTGGTCCACCAACACATCCATCTGTAACTGGATTGGCGTTTCATGCGGCTCCAAACACCAAAGGGTCACCGCCCTAAACGTTTCAGGCTACGCCCTCCGGGGAAATCTCGCTCCACATCTCGGAAACTTAACGTTTCTCCGAACATTAGACATCAGCTACAACAGCTTCACAGGTTTCATACCCTTCGAGCTCTCCAATTTACGCCGCTTAAGGTATATAAACATTGGAGTGAACAACTTTGCCGGAGAAATACTGTCGTGGATTGAAGCCTTATCTGAACTTCAGTATATGCATTTGAATAACAACAGCTTCTCCGGCAGAATCCCTTCTTCTCTGTTCAAAATTTCATCCCTTATAGAAATTAATTTGAGATATAATAATCTTTCCGGTGAGCTTCCGAATGATATGTGTAGTAATACTCCGAAGCTCAATGCTCTGTTTCTTTCCTCGAACAAAATCGAGGGAGAAATCCCAGCAAATATATACAAGTGCAGAGAGCTGGCGGACCTGCGGTTAGCCACAAACCGTATCAATGGCAACATACCCCGTGAAATTGGAAGTCTGAGCATGCTTAGGAATTTGAATCTGAGAAGTAACCAACTCAAAGGTACGAATGACCTCTCCTACTACATAGTTTTGTAGAACAGCGTGAATCATTTACATACGTCCTGTATAATAATTAAAGTCAGACGAGTGTTATCATATGATTGGGAAGTAAAGAGTCGGTATGTATCTCTCCGAATAAGAGTTACTGTGGAACCTATTATTGTCTCAAATCGAAGTTCTCTTTTTAATTTTTTTTAAGGGAATTAGTGACACAATTTTACACCTCCATTCTACCTATCACTAAATTTAGAGAAAAGTTTATGTTGGTCCAGAGAAGTGCTTCATTTCTCAAACTACATATTTGTCTAGTACTCTTACTAGTTTAAAAACTATATATTTGTCCCGTTTTATGCAAGTTGATTAAAAACTCAGTTGGATGCTGAATGAACAGTTAAAACAATGCAACAGTTAAAAAAAACAGCACAACGATTTTTAAAGTGGTTCGGATACATAAGGTTCTACGTCCACTGTCCTGAACTAAGTAGGAGTTCTTCTAACTTGTTTGCTTATACTAAGCAAGCCTCAGTCAATTTGTACTTTGGACAGATATCTACTTATAGTCGTAGTGACTGTACAATTTCTTAGCCGTTTAAGGTTAGAGTTTCTCCAACTAAAAATGATTTCTTACAAATAAGAACAGTTCAAAAAATATGAACTCCTTCGAGGTTCTAAGCTATTGATTTTACAATACACATGCTTAGATAGAGAAAGTGAACAACAATTCTCTAGAGAGAAGAACCAAAGAAGATATCTAAAATCTAAGAGCAAATTCTTCGCTTGCATGTTGCTTGTAAGTTCGCTTGAGGTTTGAGATTTGTTTGCTTTGGTTCCTGGTTCTTCTTTCTGCATGAAATACTTCTCTATTTATTATAGTCTTCAATTTGTGAATAGATCCGTTGGAGGGGTTCTAGTCATGTGTCGAATAAGACAAGAAAAACGACCATATATAATTTGAACGTTGAGAAGAGGCACTGTAGAGATTTTCTCTTTTTCCGCCTAGGAGTAGCTTTATGGCAGAGCAGGTAAGGCGTTGTCGGCTCCTTATTTGGTTGAGGTCTATGAGGCTTATTCAAACTCAAAGTACGATGAGTTGACTTCCTCTGATTCCTCAGACCTTCGCCTGATAGTCCTCTATCGACATTCGTCTGAACATTTCAGTAGCTGGCTCGGTTTCCTTTGCAGATTCTGTTGGTGATTGACATACCAATTGACTTCCTCGATACTGAGTTATTCGGCTAAGTGCAGAATCTTCTACTGAATCCACAGCTATTGAACTCTAGCCTACTGAGTTTTAACAGCTAAACTCATTTAAACTATTACAATATCGAAGGTTCATCATTTAAATAGGAGTTTTGGGATCTTCAAATCTTATCATTCATCCCAACAGTCTAGTATTTGAGAATTTGATTATTGTCTTGATGATTTGTATGGGAAACCATAAGATGAGACTCTCTAAAATAGTATGGTTACTTGGTCAATTTTTTTTAGGTAGCATTCCGGAACAATTTGGAAACCTGACTTCCTTACAGAGTCTGGACATCGGATCTAATAAGTTGACAGGTATCCTTGAAAACTCCTTTTTTAAACAGCATCAAGTAAATTGAAAAAATTGATATTTTATTTCATTAAATAATTCAGGTACCCTACCAGTGCAACTTGGTGACATGGCTTCGCTAACTTATCTATTTCTTTCTTCTAATGGATTGGCAGGTACGTTTTAATAAAAAGCAAATAAATAAATAAATTTGGCAGGTACGTTAAAATTTAGAAAAACAAATAATATTTTTGCAATTTAATATAAATATATATAAAGAGGGGATCATATGAGAATCAATACGGATTAATTTATACTATTAATTCATTCAATATATTGGATCAAAGATGCTATATAGAATTTCCTAATACTTATTTTTTATATATTTTATTAGCAAAGGCAAAAATGTAAATTACAAATTCTATAGATCAAAATATAAAAAATATGCATAGAACATTTGAAATTATGCATAAGTTCCTACTTATCATCACACTATAGTTTGTACAAAAACTGTGCCTAATTTATGTATAGGGAAAGATCAAATCAGAATCACAATTTTAAATAGAATCCTTACTTTATGTAAATATACTTTGGATTTTGATCATGCCATTTATATATGCTTATTCATTTATTATTTGTTTTTACTCGATATGTAATGTAGGCAGCATACCGGAACAATTTGGAAAGCTGACTTCCTTGCAAAGTCTATATCTTGAATCTAATAATTTGACAGGTATAATTTAAAAAATCTTCATTTTTAGATATTAGTTTCAGTATTATATATAATTTGTAAAATTGATCTATGATCTTCTTATATATGATTCAGGTCCCCTGCCAAAGCAAATAGGGAACATGACTTCCCTCATACTTCTGGACCTTTCTTCTAATAGATTGACAGGTATATTTAAAAAATGTATATAAATAAACCAAGGATATTTTTCTAATTCAATTATTACTGTAATAAAGTTTTTTGAATGACAGGTGGATTGCCGGAAGAAATCGGCAATCTAGCACGCCTTGAAGTTCTGGGGATGGCGTTTAATGAGTTAAACGGTTCCATCCCGTCTTCCATTTTCAATATCTCAACACTGAGGAAATTAAGTCTCCTACAGAATAATTTTTCTGGTACTCTTCCTCCAACCATGGGACTCTCCCTCATCAATCTCCAAGAGCTTTATTTATTTTTCAATAAACTCAGCGGAGAAATTCCAAAATCCATCAACAATGCTTCTATGCTTCGTATCATAGAACTTAACAGAAACTTTTTCACCGGCCCCGTACCCGACCTGAGCCAATTGAGATTCTTAGAACATCTCAGAATCTGGGAGAACAATTTGTCCGGAGCAGGGTCCCCCACCCAAGAACTCCCATTTCTCAATTCATTAACCAACTCCCCAAATTTGGAGAGTGTGGAAATGACGGATAATCCAAGAATGAGCGGTGTTATTCCTGCTTCAATTGGGAATTTTTCCAACCTTCAACTTTTCATGGCGTCGTTCTGCGACATCAGAGGTCCTATCCCTCCTGAGTTCGGAAACATAAGCGGCTTGCTGGGTTTGCATTTGTCCGAGAATCAGTTGACCGGATTCCTCCCAACAATCTTTGCAGAACACAAGAAGCTTCAACGATTATACCTCGGGAACAACCGGCTGCAGGTCGACATTCCTCAAGTTCTTTGCAAGATGAGTAGTTTGGGGGAGTTGAATTTCAGTTACAACATGATCACAGGCTCGTTGCACGAATGCTTGGGAGAACTTAAATCCTTAAGACAAATTTCATTTGAGTCAAACATGCTGACTTCCGTAATCCCTTCAAAATTATGGGATCTTACAGACCTTGTGATCCTACACTTGGGTTCCAACAATTTGAGTGGTGAAATATCCCCTCAGGTTGAGAATCTGAAGGCTATAACCCAACTAGACTTGTCGTCTAACCAGTTATCTGGAGAAATTCCGAGCTCAATAGGCCAATGCCAATTACTACGGGAACTGTTTTTGTCAAATAATAGTCTTACAGGAAAGATACCCAAGTCTTTAGAAGCCCTCGTCTCTCTCGAGTACTTCAATGTTTCGTATAATAAATTGGAAGGGGAGATTCCTAATGGAGGCCGATTTCCTAATTTCACAGCTCAATCTTTTGCTCACAACTCTGTTTTGTGCGGTGAAGCAAGATTTCAAGTCCCATCCTGCAAGGGAAGATCAAAGAGCAATACTCGGCTAGTGAAATATATTGTGCCTCCTTTCTTTGCAGTTGTCATTATTGTGGTAATCATAGTTATATTCCTAAGGAGAAGAAAACATAGAGAGATGCCACCTCCAGTGAATGATTTAGAGGCTGCTATTTGGAGAAGAATTTCGTACTTGGAACTTGAGCGAGGAACGAATTCTTTTAGCGAAACAAACCTACTCGGAAGAGGGAGTTTTGGGTCTGTATTCAAAGGGATTCTCTCTGATGGGCTAGATGTTGCAGTCAAAGTCTTCCACATTGACCTAGAAGGAGCCACCAAGAGCTTTGATGCTGAGAGTGAAATATTGAGCTCCATTCGCCATAGGAATTTGGTCCGAGTGATTGGTTGTTGTGTTAGCCCCGAATTCAGAGCCTTGATTCTTTCATACATGCCTAATGGGAATCTAGAGAACTGGCTATATTCAAAAAGCTATTTCTTGGATCTTCTTCAAAGGCTGCAAATAGCAATGGATGTTGCATTAGCCTTGGAGCATCTTCATCATCATCATACATTTGTCGTTGTCCATTGCGATATAAAGCCGAGCAATGTATTACTTGATGAACATATGATTGCTCATATTGCTGATTTCGGTGTCTCCAAGCTCTTCGACGAAGGACAGGCTATGGTTCATACAAAAACATTAGCAACCATCGGTTATGCAGCACCAGGTATTAAAGCACATTAATCTTAATTTTTTTTGCAATATTTCTGAATTCCATAAAATTTTATGCTCTTGTATGGAACATGTAATACAATCAGAGTATGGATCGGAAGGGAAAGTATCCACAAATGGAGACGTATACAGCTATGGGATATTGCTGCTGGAGATGTTTACGCAAAAGAGGCCGACGGATGACATGTTCAGCGAGGAAATGAACTTAAAGGAGTGGGTGAATGGAGCATTAGAAGAAGATGAAATTAGTGAAGTTGTTGCCCCTGGTTTGCTATCACAAGAGGATCCACATTTCGATTCGAAGATGGAATGTGTGGCATCTGTATTTCATTTGGCTATGAAATGTGTAGCTTTTTCACCTGAGGAGAGAAACAACATGGTACAAGTAGTAGCTGCTCTTGAGAAGATCGAAGCCAAAGTTGCAGTAGAAGAGGCCAACCTTACGCATAGCAGACGTTGAATTGTCAAAAGCATCAAAAGATTCCAGTTTCGGCTAAATTTATTTTACCTGCATGTAGGAGTACTTGTTTTGAATATCATGTTGTCTCCGCCGGGACAAAACTTTTATTACCGATATACTTGACGTTAACTATAGTTTATTAAGAGTCTTTTGGGCGAACTATGGCTACAAGGCAGTTTCTTTTCTAAAAAAAATAATACTCCTCTTCCTCCGTCCCATAAAAAGTGTCATGCTTTCTTTTATGAGTTGTTCCATAAAAAGTATTTTGTTTCTAAAAAAAAGTATAGAATATGTAGATCAAAATGAACAACCCACAAGTCAAATAATATACACTATACAATACAAGTTTTTCTTAATCTCCGTACCCCATAGAAAGAAGATATTTTCTATAGAACGGAGGGAGTAATAACGTAAAAGTAGTGTTATTATCCTAAAATAGACAAGAATTTTTTTTTTCAGTAGATAAGGTTTAGAATTATAATTTAGAATTTAGGGATTGTTGTAGATAAGATCTACTCTAACAGCCTATCTTGTACTCTATAAATAGAGGTCTCCACCCTCATAATAATAAACATTTATTTTCCCGTTCTCTACTTCTCTTTAGTTTATAACACGTTATCAACACGACGACGACGACGAAACTCTCTTCTTAAAGGAATAACCGTTTGCCGAATGATAGAAGGTGTAATCAGAATTCTTCACCGAATTTGTGGTTGGAGGTATAATTTTCTAATCGACACATGTCAACTTTCATCACTTCACTTTATTACATGATTATTTGGGTGTTCGTTTAGTTTTCTATCCTATTGATTTTGCTAATCACTATGGCGTCGATTATTTTATTTGATGCATCATGAAATAGTAATTTGTTTGTGAAAGTTTCGCATGCAATAATAATTTTTTTTAAAAAAATTATAAATATTGCATCTCTATCAAAGCAAGATTATATATGTTTGCTCAGATTCATTAAGAATTACATGAATTCTTGAAACCGAGAATGATGCTCTTTTTGCACAAGATTCCGTGACCATGATTTTCAAAAGAAGATTATTATCACATTTGCATATTCATAGATCCATGCGCGTTCATTTGTTGAATCTATAGTTATATATTAATCCATTGTTGCTCCAGAAGTAGCACAATACTTTAATATTCATGAGGATTATGACTTGTTCTTGAAGAACACTTCAAATGCATATTTTCAACTTGAATTTATGCTCATGAAGTAGCACAATCCATTTTCTGAAGAATATCATATATTCTTAAAGAGCAGTTCAATTTATTTATTGAAATTATTTAATTGTTGCTCCAGAAGTAGCACAATTTAATATTCCTGAAGAATATTATAGATTCTTAAAAAGTTATTAATATTATCTATGTATTTACTATATACCTCAGTTTTTTTTCTTTTGTATACTGTATAATATTTATATTTATATATATAAATGCAATCTTCATTTGTTGCTCCTGAAGTAGCACACAATTAATATTCCTGAAGAATATTACGTACTGAGCAATTAATACCATATATCTTATTGATGGGTGAATCTTGGTTCTTGAATTATTATAGTTGCTCCTAAAGTAACACAATTGATATCCCCAAAGAACACTAAATGTTCTTGAAGAACAATTGGGTTTCTCGAAAATATAAACCTTTCGCTTGAAGCAATTTAATGTAGACTAAAATTGTTGCTCCTGAAGTAGCACAATTTGTATTCCTGAAGAATACTACATGCTCTTGAAGAACAATTCAAGCTCTTGATTTTGACAAATGCTACATGTTCATGAGTTTAATTGTTGCTCATGAAGTAGCACACTTAATATTCTTGATGAATATTGCATGTTCCTAAAGAACAATGTATATATAAATGTATGTTGTAATTTAAAGTATTACCTAATTACATAGAGTGGTAGCAAGAGCTCTTCTATGTTTGACAATTGCATTTCCAATATCCTATTATGACTTAATTTCTTTTCAAGAATAGATGTGAGATTCGATAGATCTCAAAATTTGCAATTCATTGATTTCACTTATCGTGAAGCTAAATTATTGGTCTGGAAGTAGCACAATTACATTCCTGAAGAATGATCATATTGTAATAATAACATTACTATCACATTTTTGTGGTAATGCCTCAAATATAGTATTTTTATATACTACTCCCTCCGTCCCGCTTGACTTGTCTTGTTTTCCTTTTTGGGTTGTCCCACTCGACTTGTCTTGTTTCCAAAAAAGGAAAATAATCATTACACAACCTACCACTTTTTCTACCTCTTTACACACAATCACACACTCATCTACACACAACCACCCACTCTTCTTAATCTCCGTGCCCAAAAGAAACAAGACAAGTGAAATGGGACGGAGGGAGTATTTTACTTGCTCCTAAAGTAGCATTATTTATATTCTAGAAGAATATTAAATGCTCTTAAAGAGCAACTCGTACTTTTCATGATATATGTTATTCCTGAATGAAAAGTTTTATTTATGTCTCGTTGACATTAATGCACTCTTGATATGATGTTCATCTGCTAATAAGAGGCATGATAGAGATAATAATAGAATGAAACGAAGCATCCCAACATGATTGCGTCAAGATATTTATTGTTTCTCCTCCCTAAAGCTCAATAAGAGTAGATGCATCTTCAACTGCAATATTTTAAAATCTAGTGCACCGAACATTATTAAAAGGCTCCGGAAGAGCTTGTATCATTCTATCAAATGATACTAAATTAACTATTGAACATATCCTTTACTCTTGTAAGTCCAGAAGACACTTACTAAGTTTTAAGGATATGTCATGGATAGCATATTGAAATTATATAAGAAGATAATGTGATTATTTTGTATTTAGGTAGAAGCTAACGAAAGAAAAATTATCACACTACCACCTTGAATGTATTACACATTCATAAAAAAAGCAAGTGAGACAAAACATGTCATGAACCGAAAGTTCAAAAGAGCTTTATATTTTGACATGATAGGTTTGAACATCTGCGAGCAACTATCATGCGCAACATAATTGAAAATTTATATGGGCGCAATATAGAGATCCTGAAGAATCTCTTAATAAAAGAATTTTCATGATTTGCTTGATTTCTAGAAGAAATGTAGCACTTGTTAGAACTACAAGTTTAAATAATAAAGAGCTCAATTCCCTCAAGAATATTTGTCTTCATCATGCTAGTAAGTTTATTACAACTCCATATGTCTCCTGAAGAGGATTTAATATTATATTTCTTTGGGATTGAGATTCAACACCTAATTGCTCATGTCCATAATCAAAATGGTTTTTGTTCGTACGAATATGATTCTCACAATAAAATTGTTATTATGATGAAATAACATTCCCAACATTAGGTGGAAAATATGTCACATTCGGATTCCTGAAGTAATCAGTGTGAAATCTACATCCAAAAAGCACAAGAAAAAACTAGTCATATTTGGATTCCCGAAGTAATCAATGTGAACTAGAAGTCGAAAGACTCACTTGCAATTGCAAACCAACTTCTTAATGCTTTTAATTTTTGTATATAGAAGAAGTCACAATGTTATACATTTGCTGCAAATACCTCCGCAAGAATAGATGTCCCTGAAGGACTAGTACAAATGGTAGCAACTGAATATAAAGTTCGTTAAAAATATGATCGACCAAATGGTTATAAAAGCAATTTTGTGCCTAAGAAAAGGGGTGCAAGATATGAACCAAACAATGACGAACATGATTAATCAATCAAATAAGGTTCCTAAAGAACTACAAGCATATGAAAATATTGAGATCTCAAAATATTGGAGAGATCAAATATTATCGTGGACGCACGACGATATTTTTGCCTTTTAATATGACTCTTGAAATGATAAAAGAGGATCATCAACAACGATCTAGAAGAGATTGTCAAGATAGAAATAGTTGGCCAAAAAAGAACGAAGTCATACAACGTGAATTAAAATTCCCAAGAAAGCCGGAAATATTTGGACCTAAAGTTCCAAAATCCGGAAAGTATATCTCCGAAGGATACAAATGTGTATTTGTTACAAAGAGAAATGGAAACATTATGAGATATATGACAATACTCGTAACACAATGTTTCTCTCAAAGATCGGGAATTAATTATATACTCTCCTACAATAGACGCCAATATATTTGATAAATCTACTTATGTCACAAAGGTTTGATATGCACCTTGTGGATATAGTAAATATTTATCAATATGATTCACTAGATAGTGACATATATATGAAGATCCCTGAAGGATTTAACTTGCTCAAAGCATGTAAGTCAAAAAGATGTTTTCAATTAGACTGCAAAAGTCATTGTAAGGACTGAAATAAGAAAATCGCATATGACATAATAAGAACGACGAGTATTCCTTGACAGAAGGGTACATAAATTATGACTTGAGTTTGATTGAAACTCCTGAAAAACATGATACTTATATGTATACTCCGTCCAAATGACTTACATAGAGCAAATCATTATGAATTATTTTATTCATTAATATGTTGATTTTGTAATCCAACTCATATCATTGTCGGCATTAGGGGAATATATGAAATAAAATAATAAAATGCCGCAAATATCTCGTTGGATTAATTATTTAGATTCACGCACTATGAACTAGAAGTTCATCAAGTTCTTTAGTGCAAATGGAGTGACTAAAATCTCATATACCCGTTGTATATACACCATGAAAGAACTGAAGTTCATCATAGACAAAATAAATCAATTGATTCTCATTGACGCTAGAAACGTGAGAGATTTATTGGTGCTAAAGATAAGAAGTCCGTTGAATAGAAATTTAAAACACATCACTCCAAATTCCTCCTGAAGAGGATATGTAAATCATTACATGAAACACAAAAGTACTTGAGGAAATATCATCATCCCTAAAGACGGAGTTTGAATTGAAAGACTTAGGTAAACTAAGCATTGTCTCGACCCGTAGATCGAGCATATTCCCGATGGAGTTACACTTTAAAGAGATTTTATTCTATTGCATCCATATAGCTACGTAATGGTTACTTCAATCACTTGAAGCGGATGGAGACTCATTTAGACTGATAGAAGATAACAAAGATGATTTAGGACCAGAAGTTCCTTACTTATGTGCAATTGGAGAATTTGAAATGATCTTGACCATCCTTTCTTATCTTCGAGACAAACATGACATTGGTCTATTTATGAAAGTAATGATATATTGACATATTCCATGTTATTATCTATGATGATAATTAAACTTGTGTTGCACATATTAGTGTAGACCTTGAAGATAACCTTGAAGATTGTTATCTTGAGGGGGAGTAACAAATTGTAAATAATCCTGATGAGTAGACTTACTCCTAAAGGCTAAATGGTTGTACTCTTTTGTCGTTTTTAAGTTTTTCCCAAATGGTTTTCTTAGTTAATGTTTTTAACGAGACATCCAATGCAAGACGCGAGTAAATGAGTCATCGAGACTGATTAATAAAAGAGTTAATGCAACACATGATCTCCAAAAGAGTGGCCGCATCAACATCTAACAAATTCGCTCAAGTGATAATCTACGGATTCTTTTATAAGAATATTACCAACGTCAACATTCAAGAAATTGGCACGCAAGATTGATATGCGCCGACTCAAGGATCAAGAATGACTATATTGAGGTGAAGCAACTGTACTGTTTTTCCTTCAACCAGTTTTTATCCCATTGGATTTTTCTGGCAAGGTTTTAACGATGCAGTAATTTCTGTTTAGGGATGGTCTATCAAAGGGGAGTGTTGTAGATAAGATCTACTATATATATGATGACCAAATCTAAACCCTAACAACCTATCTTGTACTCTATAAAAAGAGGTCTCCATCCTCATTGATGAGCCTAGATTTGTAGCCCATTTATCCATTTAATTTGTGCGTTTTATGTTATGCAATCGCAGATAAGTGGCTTGGATTTAGAGAAAATAGGGAGAAAAGATGATGCTGCTGGATCTAGATGTCTTCTGGTTGAGATTGATGGAACTGCCCAGAACACCAGAGAAATGGCCTGAAAACAGGCCAGAATTAATGCAGAATCCATTGGGCCAAAAATTGGGAAGAAAAATGCTGAAGCAAGCCCACTAACCCGGCCCACATCATTTTGGCAAGCTTATGGCGGGAACTAGGGAACTAGGGACCTAGAAGCTACATCATGGCCTTACTCTAACCAGCAGCCCATACCTGCTACAGTTCTTCCCACCTACCAAATCCAGATATTTTGTGAAGACTAAAGGGAGGGAACGAAGCGGATATATGATTTTTGAATACTTACATTTTCCATGGAAGTAGCTCGTTCCTCTCTCTAGAAAACTCTCTAAAATTTCCACCATTAATGTAGTTCCAAAAACATCTTTACTTTTCTGCCTAGAATAGCTTGAAGCTCTCCAAGGAGAAGACTTCCTTTTGTGAATGTTATCGGTCAGCTTTATTTACAGTTCTTAAATTCAGTCTTTAATGCTTACATTTAATCTTTCATGTTCGTTGCTAAGTTTCTCTACTCTTCACATCTAAGTTAATTTATTGCATGTTTTCTGTCCACATCACGCCTCTACATATAAATGCCTTGCTTTCGTACGATGTTGTCTCTTGTTATTTTTAGTTAAATGTTCATGCTAGTTCTTTGCTATTTTAAGAAAGTTTGCTGTTTCAACCTTAAGTTTCAGATCTGCTTCATGCTTTATTTTTACATGCCTAGTTTTATGTCCTTAGTCAATATGTGTAGCTAATTTCTCAGATCTGGCCGAGGTAATGAGACACCACCCCTAAGAATCCGTGAGATGTGAAAACGTGCTTGATAATTGGTTGAGTAAAGGTTTTAGTTGAACTTTGTTTGAGATAGTTGAGAACTGCTTAGATCTGATCAACCTGGGTAGATACACATCTTTCTGGCAGGCGTAGACTAACTGGGTTTTCTGCTTTGAATGCTAAACATCGGTAGATGCCTTGATTTGGTTTCCTCTGTTCTTAATGCTCCTTAATGCCTCCCTAGTCATTGCTAAACAAGGTAGGGTAGTCACCTGGGTAGGGGACTGTTTCTATGCTCAACATGGCAGTTCCAGCGTAATAGAAGGAATGGACGCCCCTGTGCTCAACACATCGTCCTAGCCAGATAACCTTAACTAAACTGATTCACATAGTAATCTAAGATCGGACAGGGGGGTGGTGTGAAATTACTTTGGTTGGATTGCTTTTATAACTTGTTATTTGATTGTTGATTATTTTATGTTATCTTTCTGCATAATTATAGAACACCCAAAATTTATGGTGGCTGCTAGCCAAACCCTTTAGGTCAGTAGAATTTGTTGCTTAATCACCCGTTCCCTGAGGATCGACCTCTTGCTTGTCACTATACTTGCCCAGTATAGTTTATGCGCAGGTGTTCTTACTTATAAATTTATTTGGTCCGCGCGGTTCCAACAGCGATGGAACTGCGTGTCCATCAAATTGGCGCCGTTGCCAGGTAGCAGCGTTTTAAAGATTTAAGTTACTTTTTCTATTGACCAGTTTGTTATTGTCAACAGTATCTCTTCCAGGTGTTTATGAGCGGTTTTGTCAACCCTAATTTCTGGTACGATCCCGAAATAGAGAGGACAACCAGGAGAAACCGGAAGGAGACACAACTGCGCAAGCGACAAGTTCAACTGGAGTTGCAAGGCGAAGAAACTGCCCATACAGGAGCAGCAAGCGAAGCTGGTACTGAAGCCAGCCGCCCAGAAGACCGAGATACTCAGTTTTTTCGGGCAAAGGACCAAGCTGAGATGGAACAATCTGACAAGGAAGCATCTAACTCAGAGTCCGAAACAAAATCCGAACGAGCAACAGAAATGGACGAGGAAGATAGGCAGGTCCTTGAAGTTAATGAGCACACTGCGAGGAAGAGGAGGAATACTGTACAGATTGCTGCGTATGGAGAGAACCCAGTGGAGCTCAAGGCAGTAGTACCGAATGCTCTGCCTAAATTTTATGGAAAAATGAATGAGAACCCTTTCTCGTTTTTGAACGAATTTGAGAAGATATGCAGGCTACAAAAGAGAACTGGCCAGCAATCTGAAGATGAAGTAAAGCTAATGGCATTTCCTTATGCCCTGTGTGATCGTGCTAACACTTGGTACTCAAGTTTGCGCACAGACACCATTGCTAACTGGCCACATATGGAGACCACTTTTCTTGAATATTACTTTCCAGCCACGAAGACAAGTGCCTTGAGAAAAGAGATCTCAGGCATCCAACAAGAAGGCGATGAATCCTTAAGTGAGTATTAGGAGCGATTCAGCAGATTAGTGGAAGACTGCCCAAACCACAAGTATAGACATGGGGAGTTATTTCAATTCTTCTACCAAGGCTTAACCATGAAGTACAAAGACCTAGTGAACTCCGGAAGTGGAGGAGGATTCACTTACTTTAAGGTTAGTGAGGCCAGGAAGTATATCCAGAGACTGGTGGACTCCACAAAAGAATATGATAGAGAAAATGCAAAGAATGTGAGGAAGGTCGCCCAAGCAACCTCCTCAGACTATGAAAGGAGGAACGAGGACAAAATGGAGAAGATAGAGAGACTGCTGAACCAAGCAGTGAACAAGCCAACCACAACTGAACCTGTGGAGGTGACTTGTGTTGCCTGCGGTGAGTTGGACCACTCTTCCATAAGATGCACCATGGGAGTGGTAGAGTATGAAGATGCCAATGCAGTGGGGGGATATCATTTCATGAAGAACAGAGATCACCCTAACCTCCGCTGGAGACAACTTGGAGATCCACCACAGCAAACACATCAAAGATATCATCCACCACCACAGCCAGACTATCAACAACATAATTATCAACAGAATCACCAAACTGTACCTCCTCTGACTCAACCATTCTACCAACAACCACTACAACGTTATCAATCACCACCTCCAGCTTATCAAAATCAACCACAGTCACCATCCCATCAAACACAACCCCAATCTTCTTCTTTCCAAACACAGCCCTACCAACAACAACAACAAGCCCAATTACCTCCTTCCCAACCTCAAAATCAATTACCACCCAGCCAAAATCAAACCTATAGACCACCACACCACAGAGGATGTACTTCCCAGAACCAGAATGCTCCGCAAAGGTCATACAGAACCAATGAAGAACTATGGAATGAATTCCAAAACTCCCAGAATGAGCAGAAGGCTGGTATGAGCGCCTTATCCAAACAATTGGAACAATTGGCCAACTCCCTGAGGGACATAAAAGGAGACAAAGGAGCCATTTCTGCCCAGGTTCAGATCAACCCAAGACAGGAGAATGCCAGTGCAATAACTCTGAGGAGTGGACGAAACTTACCCCCACCAACATGGAAGGAAAGTAGTGTGCCTGAGCCTAAACAGTCAGAAGAGGAGACACAAAGGCCGATTGAGCCAATTTCTCCACCACTGTTTCCATATGCCTTGTTACGAAGAACGAAGCCGAAGACAGAAACTATGGACTACAAAGTATTGTTTGAAGGACTGGAAATTAACATCCCACTTCTTCAGGCTCTGAAGTTTCCCCAATTGGCGAAGTTTGTAAAGGAATTTATAGCTGGTAAGGTGCCTGATGGAGAGAAGGTGATCATGCAGAAAGCAGCTTCGGTGATGATACAGAAAAGCCTCCCAGAGAAATGTGTAGACCCAGGTGCGTTTACACTTCCGTGCTTAATTGGAGAGAAATTGATCCTTAATGCCATGTATGACTTGGGAGCATCTATAAGTGTGATGCCACTATCGGTTTACAACACATTGGTGGGAGTAGAACTGAAAGAGACTAGGGTAGTGATGCAACTTGCAGATAGATCATGCATCTACCCATGTGGACTGCTAGAGAATGTCTTGGTTAAGGTGAACGGGTTTATTTACCCAGCTGATTTCTTTGTCATCAACACCAATGATGAAATGATAAAGGGGACTGCTGGAGTACTTTTAGGAAGGCCCTTTCTGGACACCATAAGGGTAGTCATCAATGTACATGAAGGAACAATCGACATATCATGAAATGGGGAGAAATACACACACAACATTTATGCAGCCATGAAGCAGCCTGCCGATGCAGAGAATGTTAATACTGTTGATGTTTTTGTTCCAATGATTCAACATCATTTGGAAACAGAATTTGCAAAAAACAAAATGGAGGTAGTTGTTACCCTAGGTATTACAGAATTGGACATTCAAGGGATGAGTGATGATGAAGTCAAAGAAGCTGTTATGAGTTTATATTCTCAACCAGAATTGGAAGTTACCAACAGCGTGAGTGGACTGCCCCAGGATCAGATTCCAGAAAAGCCACTACCATCCATTATCAAGGCACCTGAACTAGAACTCAAACCTCTCCCTGCACACCTCAAGTATGCCTACTTGGGAGAGAAAGAAACATTGCCAATCATCATCAGCAGTAACCTAACACAGGAAGAAGAAGCCAAACTTGTTGCAATTCTGAAGAAGCACAAAACTGCAATTGGGTGGACATTGGCAGATATCACTGGGATCAGTCTAGACGTCTGCATGCACCACATTTTGATGGAGCCCAACAGTAAGCCGAGCAGAAATCCACAATGCAAATTGAACCCAAACATGAGAGAAGTGGTCCTCAAGGAGATTCTTAAACTTTTATCGATGGGGATCATCTACCCAGTCTCAGACAGTAAGTGGGTCAGCCCGGTACACGTGGTGCCCAAGAAAGGAGGAATTCAACTAGTGGAAAATGAGAAGGAGGAACTTGTCCCTACGCGCCCAGTCATTGGATGGTGCATGTGTATAGACTATCGCAAGCTCAACAATGCAACTAGGAAAGATCATTTCCCCCTGCTATTCATTGACCAGATGCTCGAGAGGTTGGCAGGGCAAGCATATATGTACTTCTTGGACGGCTACAATGGTTATTTTCAGATACATGTGAGCCACGACGACCAAGAAAAGACAACCTTCACATGCCCCTTGGCACCTACGCATACAGAAGAATGCCATTTGGGCTATGTAATGCACCAGGTACATTTCAAAGATGCATGATGAGCATTTTCTCAGACATGATCGAGAAATGTATAGAAATTTTGATGGATGATTTTACTGTCTATGTGAGTTCATTTGATAACTGTCTGGATAGCCTAGACAAGGTTCTGGCCAGATGCATTGAGAAGAACCTTGTGCTCAACCACGAGAAGACCCACTTTATTGTGAAAGAAGGCATCGTGCTGGGCCATATAGTATCAGAAAAGGGGATAGCTGTTGAGAAAGCGAAGGTAGACATCATTTCTCAGTTGCCATACCCTACCAATGTCAAGGAAGTCCGTGGGTTCCTTGGCCATGCAGGGTTCTATCGCAGATTCATCAAAGATTTTGCTAAAATAGCTCAGCCCCTGACCAAACTTCTTCAACTTGATGTGCCTTTGAGATCAGTGATAGTTGCAAGCAAGCTTTCAACACTCTCAAGAATAAGCTCACCTCTGCCCCAATCATGCAAGCTCCTGATTGGGACCTACCATTCGAACTGATGTGCGATGCCAGCGATTATGCAGTCGGTGCAGTCTTAGGCCAGAAGTTGGGCAAGGAGAATCATGTCATATACTATGCTTCGAAAACTCTGAATCCTGCCCAATGCAACTACACAACCACTGAGAAAGAACTATTGGCGGTTGTTTTCGCCTTTCAAAAATTCAGATCCTATTTGTTAGGATCCAAAATCATTGTCTACACGGACCATTCTGCTTTGAAGTATCTGTTGTCAAAGGCAGAATCCAAGCCAAGGCTAATCCGATGGATACTACTACTTCAGGAATTTGACTGGGAGGTTAAAGATAGGAAAGGGACAGAAAATAGAGTTGCTGACCACCTAAGTAGACTGATCTAACTTACAGATGGTGTCCCAATTCGAGAGACCTTTCCAGAAGAACACCTATATGAGATCAAGGAAGTCTACAACATGAGCATAACAAGTCCGCCCTTCTGCCCAGAAGTGACGTACTGCGCCGCAGTCAGCCGAATGGGCAGAATTCCCTGGTACGCTTCCATTGTCAATTTTCTTACCTCAAAGCAAACTCCATCCCACTTCACTCGAGCACAGTGCCTTAAACTTAAGAGTGATAGTAAATACTACTTTTGGGATGAGCCATACTTATGGAAGATTGGGGCTGATCAAATTATACGGAGATGTGCCCCTGAGTCTGAGCAGAAGAGTATCTTCGAGCACTGTCACACCCTTGCATGTGGAGGTCATTTCGGAGCGAAAAGAACAGCCAGGAAAGTCCTAGACAGTGGATTTTTCTGGCCATCTCAACAGAAAGACTCCTATGAATTCTGCAAGAGTTGCCACAGATGCCAAATGACAGGCAACATTTCCAGGAGAGATGAGATGCCTCAGCAGTCCATGCGGTTCTGCGAAATTTATGATGTCTGGGGAATGGATTTTATGGGACTATTCCCCAATTCATTCGGGAATTTCTACATTCTGCTGGCTGTGGACTATATTTCCAAGTGGGTAGAAGCCAAGGCAACCAGGACCAATGACGCCAAGGTTGTCTCGAGCTTTTAACGATCTCACATCTTCAGCCGCTTCGGAGTACCCAAAGCAGTCATCAGCGATCAAGGGACACACTTCTACAATCGGACCATTGAGGCTCTAGTGAAGAAGTATGGAGTCCAGCATTGCTTGTCCACACCATATCACCCACAATCAAATGGCCAAGCAGAAGTTTCTAATAGGGAAGTTAAGCAGATTCTGGAGAAAACAGTCAACCCAACTCGCAAAGATTGGAGCCTTCGGCTCGATGATGCCTTGTGGGCATACCGAACTACTTATAAGACACCTCTTGGGATGTCTCCATAAAGGTTAATTTTTGGAAAGATGTGCCATCTACCGGTGGAGATAGAGCATAAAGCCTTCTGGGCTGTCTAGCAGATGAACATGCAGCACACTCAATGTGGGCAAGAAAGGAAGTATCAACTGCAGGAATTAGAAGAACTGAGACTGGAAGCCTATGATGTAGCCAGTTGGTACAAAGATAGAGCCAAGATTTGGCATGATAAGAACATTCGGGGGAAGAGTTTTCAAGTTGGACAACTCGTGCTATTATTTCAATCGAAGCTCAGGCTTATGCCTGGAAAGTTGAGGTCCAGATGGATAGGACCGTTTAAGGTCACTCGTGTCTGGCCTAGTGGAGCCGTGGAGATCGCAGGATCGTCAACAACCCAGCCATTCACCGTTAATGGAAACCGCTTGAAAGCTTACCACGATCATAGTCAATTGGAGGAGACGGACTGCATGGTCCTCCATTGCCCACCTTCCCTCTGATTACTCAGAAGAACGTCCAGCCGAGGATGATAAACTCTGGCGCTGGAGGGCATTCCCCTCATTTTTGAACCTCTAAGTGTTTTGCCTGCCCGTAAGGGATTTTTTTTCGCTATTTTATTGTTTATTTTCAATTCTGTATTTTCCTATTTTGTTTTTCGCTTTTCTTTTTGGTGGATATTGCAGAGGGGTAGCGGAGCAAAGACAAAGCTGCGAGGGACTTGATTGCGAATGCCAGAGAATTGATTATTGTAGAAAGGCGGAGGGACCATTTTGCAAATATCGGATAAGATTTAAATAATCTTATTTCGACCTAATCGAGCGAAGGGAGGCGTCTGATACTGTTCATAACGTCACATCAACATAGACGCACCCCTTCAAATCCCGCTCTTTCTCCGTTACAACTACCAAGAAACCCTCTCTTTCATTCAATGTCTCTTGCCATCCTCAACTTTTCTCTCAAAATCCACAGCAAAAACACATTCAACTACAATCACACCATGGCCACAGATCACACCATGAAGCGCAAAAAGAAGTCACGGCTACCCAAAGGAGAATCTTCATCCGCTACCCAAAGGAGAATCTTCAGACGCTGACGAAACCCTGATCATCACTGAACAACCAGACGATGCTATTCTGGAGCCACCGCAGCCCAGCGCCGCTGAAACTGCTGAACAACCAGACAATGCTATTTTGGAGCCACCACAGCCCAACGCCGCTGAAACTGCTGAACCATCACTCCCTGCGTCGCCAGTGCGTACGCCGCCTCGGTCACCAGTTGAAATCTCAGACTCTCCTCCAGCAGAGGAGGTGTCCCCTGTCGACCCGCAGCCTCTACGCTCCTACCCTGGAATAGAGGGGTTTAACCTGGATAAGCACGGAACAGAGCCCACCTTCTACTTCCAGAATCCGCAACTCTTCTCAGTGGAAGGACGATGGATAGTTAAGTTTAACTCCAGCACAGAAGTGAAGGCGTTGAAGCAGTTCTCGAACAAGAAAATGCGCCAGGGAGGAAGCCGACAGAAAGCCTTCTCCTCAGGTAGATACTTTGACCCTACTATTTTACAAGGTTTGGGCATTCATGATGAGTTCATAGAGAAGTTTGAGACCATAGGCTGGTCATGGTTGTTGAATGTTAATAACATGTTTCCGCATGCTGAAATGTACGAAGAATTGGTGCCTGAATTCTGCTCTTCCTTTAGATTAGAAAGGTTCGAGTCTGTGAATGATCCATGCATAACCTTCCATATTTTAAATGTTTGGTATAAGTTGAGTTTAGCCCAGTGGAATTTCTGTCTTGGAATTATCCCATCTGCTGTCAGTCTGTATGAACCTTACTTGAATGCATTGCGAGGTGCACCTAATGAAATCCCCTGCTATAAGAAACCCCAATTGGTGTGGTCACAGTTTGCCCCCGGGGCTGGTAAGTTTCGGTCCTCACAGTTTGAGATATACCCTGTCCAAGACCAAGTCCTTAGAGTCTGCCATCTCTTCCTCACTTATAACCTTTCTGGTCGTTGCACTACTTAGTCTAAAGTGTCTTACCAGGAATTATTTTTCATGTGGTGCATGAGGGAGGGTTATAAAATTGACTTAGGATATTGGATAGCCAAGGGGTTTGCTGAGATTTCATTGCGACCTACTCGCCATTTCACTCTTTGTCATTTTCTGGGGGAATTTTTCCACAAGCATTTCGTGCTGCATAGTACACATCGGCTGAAAGCCATTCCTCCCCCAAAGCCGTTTAGCATGCATCATCTTGTCTGCGCTAAAGTAGTCTTTCGTAGAGCTAACAATTCTTACAAGTTTATTGAGCCGGGAGTCAAACTCCCGAGCCACACCATAGCTGCAGGTGTCTCTCTTTCTAAGGCAGGACCTTCTAAGGTGCGATGCTTAAGAGAGACAAATACTCAATTGCAAAGTCAAGTCTGCCGCATGCAAGCAAAGCTCAATAAACTGCAAAGAAAGCTCACCGAGTTGACTAAAGGGAAGGAAATTGCAGAGGAATCCGAAGAGACCCCCACAGATGACAATTCCGCAGAAGCAGAACAGCCAGAACCACCTACCGAAAGTAGTGATCAGCACAATGAAGGAGGAACCCCAGAGGACAGCCCCCAGGAGAGTGATCTTCCAACCGAGGAAGACACTGACTCTGAGTTCCAGGCCTCTGAAGGCCATACTGAGTCAGAATTTGAACCAGGAGAGGTCAGAGGTGAACAGGTAGGGTCACATGAGGAAAGTGACCTAGAGCCAAGGGAAATCAGAGTGTCTGCCACAATAGAATCAGAAGAGAGTGAACTTGAACTCGGTGAAGTCAGATTACCCCAACCCGGTACCCCAGTTGAAACAGAAACCAATGCCCCCGCTGAAGATGACAAGGCTGAGCAGGAAAGCTAGCCTGAACCCGAGGAACACACTCCGAATGATGGAGTGGAGCAGGACGCGCAGCAAGAAGTTCAGCCTAAGGACACCACTGTGTCAAGTGCTGAACAGGATGAGAACTCTCACAGTAAGACTCAGCCCGACCATCAAAACCCAATCAATGCTGAGCCTGAGGCCGACGTCCCGTCCACCGCTGAGCCTCAGAAGGAGTCTTCCCAGCAGGCAGCCGCTGTTCGCCCAGAACAGACAGTCACTGTGGTAGCTAACCAAAGCTCCAGTGTAGCAGCAGATCAGGTGCCCTCTGGCACTGATCAGGCAGTGGCCCCTGTAGAAGATAAGAGTAGCCCCGTAGCAGCTACTCCTCCGTCCAGTGCTCCTCCATCCAAGAAGCAGAGCCCACCCCCTCACCCTGATGCCAGGAAGAAACTTAGATTTAACATCACGCCTGAAGGAAGGAGTGGAGGGGAAGGCTCCAGTTCAGCCACCAAGTCTAAGAAAAGGAAGTCATCAGCCGCTCACAAGCCAAGCAAGAAGACGCACCGCACGGCTAATCCGCGCCCCAAGTAAGTGGATCTGCTCCTCCCCCAGTTTTTTATTTATTTTCTTTTTACTTTGTCTTGTGAGTCTGTTTGCTTGTTTCTTTCTTTCTTTCTGTGTTTGTTTGTTCCCCTCTTTTCTCCTTTAACTTGTCTTGCTTGAGGGCAAGCAAGGCTCAAAGTGTGAGGAGGGGGGTGTCGTTGTGTTTTCTATTTCTTTTATTTTTCTATCTATTTTTTCTTCCCCCCGAATCCTTGATCTTGTCTTGCTTGAGGGCAAGCAAGGCTCAAAGTGTGAGGAGGGGGGATGCATTTATTTTATCCATGTGTTTGTGTGTAAGCATGTCAGCCTTTATTCTTTCTGCCCAATCTTCTCATCTGCCCTACTCTTGCGAAAATTTTTCAAAAACTTAGCGAAATCTCTTTGTTCAGCATGAGAAAATGTAGATTCAATTCCTAGGAACTTATTAGATGAAAACAGGAATGATGAATAAGGGCAGGAATAGGTCTTAACATAACCCCTAGGCAGTCAGATTTGAGCTTAAAGTTGAGCAGCCTCAACTCTTTCCTTCATGAGCGTAATAGGTTTGCAAAGCTGCTATATTGTCATATCACATGCATTATATGATAGGAGGCATTAGGGAATCCCATTTGAGCCTAAATTCTTTCAAATCCTACCAAAGAAGAGATCCCCTAGTGAACCAAGATTGTGCCTTGGCCTGTTGTTTCATTAACTCACAAAATTTTTAGTCAAGCCTTTCTGACCTTCCTTTCACCCAGTTGTGTATGCTTGTTTGTGAACTTTAGGAAAAATTATCCAGACATAAAATTTCAAATTTGGGTGTTGTGCGAAAAAGAGAAAAGTTGCAGTAGCTAATAAAGTCTCAGAATATATATATATATATATATATATATATATATATATATATATATATATATACACACACACACACACACACACACACACATATATATATATATATATATATATATATATATATATGAAATAAAGAAGAAAGGGAGAAGAAGAGGAACAAATCTGAATACATGATTGCTGCCTTGTACAAAATTGCACACCCATTATGCTTTTACATGCTTCTGTCTGCACATTACAGTTCTACTGCCTATTCTTTACAATGCATGCATACACAACGCTTGTGTTTAATTGAAGAAACCTAGGACCAATTAGGACAATTCCACCTTTGCAAAATCTGTTCATGGTCCCTGGCCCCATTACAACCTGAAAAGGAAGACCTCCTTGATGTAGCATTTGTGATTGACATAATATGGTAGCTGAGTGAACTTAGTATAGTTGAGCGGCTGTCCTGGACTAGTATAGGGGAGTGATGAGCGAATCGTGAGGAAGACCTTATTACCTGCCTGGTTTTTGACCGTTTGATAATAATGTTCCTTGGTTTTGAATTCATGATCTGTGCTCTACAAATCGAGAATCGCTATGTGTGCTTCATCTGTTTTTGAGTCTGGGCATATTGCGAACCTTGGGCAGTTTGATTGGATGAATGCATTTCTGTCTTTTCATTTTAGTGTCTGTTTGTGTGTCTGGGGGAGTCTGTCTTGGGCTACAATCTAAGCTTTGAAATTCTCTTCATACTTGAGGGCAAGTATTGCTTAAGTGTGAGGAGGTTGATGAGCTTAGATTTGTAGCCCATTTATCCATTTAACTTGTGCGTTTTATGTTATGCAATCGCAGATAAGTGGCCTGGATTTAGAGAAAATAAGGAGAAAAGATGGTGCTGCTGGATCTAGATGTCTTATGGCCGAGATTGATGGAACTGCCCAGAAGACCGGAGAAATGGCCTAAAACAGGCCAGAATTAATGCAGAATCCATTGGGCCGAAAATTGGAAAGAAAAATGCTGAAGCAAGCCCACTAACCCGGCCCACATCATTCTGGCAAGCTTATGGCGGGAACTAGGGACCTAGAAGCTACAGCATGGCCTTACTTTGACCAGCAGCCCATACCTGCTACTTTTCTTCCCACCTACCAAATCCAGATATTTTGTGAAAACTAAAGGGAGGGAACGAAGCGGATATATAATTTTTGAATACTTACATTTTCCATGGAAGTAGCTCGTTCCTCTCTCTAGAAAACTCTCTAAAATTTCCACCATTAATGTAGTTCCAAAAACATCTTTATTTTTCTGCCTAGAATAGCTTGAAGCTCTCCAAGGAGAAGACTTCCTTTTGTGAATGTTATCGGTCAACTTTATTTACAGTTCTTAAATTCAGTCTTTAATGCTTACATTTACTCTTTCATGTTCGTTGTTAAGTTTCTCTACTCTTCACATCTAAGTTAATTTATTGCATGCTTTCTGTCCACATCACGCCTCTACATATAAATGCATTGCTTTCGTACGATGTTGTCTCTTGTTATTTTTATTTAAATGTTCATGCTAGTTCTTTGCTATTTTACGAAAGTTTGCTGTTTCAACCTTAAGTTTCAGATCTGCTTCATGCTTTATTTTTACATGCCTAATTTTATGTCCTTAGTCAATATGTGTAGCTAATTTCCCAGATCTGGCCGAGGTAATGAGACACCACCCCTAAGAATCCGTGAGATGTGAAAACGTGCTTGATAATTGGTTGAGTAAAGGTTTTAGTTGAACTTTGTTTGAGATAGTTGAGAACTGCTTAGATCTGATCAACCTGGGCAGATACACATCTTTCTGGGCAGGCGTAGACTAGCTGGGTTTTCTGCTTTGAATGCTAAACATCGGTAGATGCCTTGATTTGGTTCCTCTGTTCTTAATGCTCCTTAGTACCTCCCTAGTCATTGCTAAACAAGGTAGGGTAGTCACCTGGGTAGGGGACTGTTTCTATGCTCAACATGGCAGTTCCAGCGTAATAGAAGGAATGGACGCCCCTGTGCTCAACACATCGTCCTAGCCAGATAACCTTAACTAAACTGATTCACATAGTAATCTAAGATCGGACAGGGGGTGGTGTGAAATTACCTTGACTGGATTGCTTTCATAACTTGTTATTTGATTGTTGATTATTTTATGTTATCTTTGTGCCTAATTATAGAACACCCAAAATTTATGGTGGCTGCTAGCCAAACCCTTTAGGTCAGTAGAATTTGTTGCTTAATCACCCGTTCCCTGATGATCGACCTCTTGCTTGTCACTATACTTGCCCAGTATAGTTTATGCGCAGGTGTTCTTACTTATAAATTTATTTGATCCGCGCGGTTCTAACAGCGACGGAACTCCGTGTCCATCACTCATAATAATATAAATTTATTTTCCCGTTCTCTACTTCTCTTTAGTTTATAACAGGGATTAAGATTTCATAAGAGCAAATTCATCTAAAAAGAAAGTAAAATTATTCTTAATTGCCATGACTATTTAATTATTTATATATTTCTCTTTAAACTAATAAACTATTTTAGCTAAAAATGTATAATTAAGATACATAAATAATCTAGTTGGTGTTGCAAAATTATTCTTAATTGCCATGATTATTTAATTATTTATATCATTTATATAGTGATGACCATATAAATCTTAAAAATTCATGAGTTCATCTGTAACTCTATAAATAGAGATATTTGGTCCTCATAATAATACACCTCTTATTATAATTCTCTCTATTATTGTCTAACACGAATAAACTCTTTCGTGCAGCCTAAAAAATATCTGTCGAGTTCCTTATAAGGTTAGCTTGATCTAAAGCATTCTTCTTGCCATGTTTTCTTTATCATTATTATGCTGCCGCCGATTTATTTAAAGAATCGTAAATCAATAGTGTTTTTTCATAACATGAAATTGCATGTTTAATTATTATAATGGTTGCACTTTAATATGAAAAATATATATATATTTTAAAAAGGTGGTAGTGGTGCCGTGCATAATTTGGAATCAAGTAAAACAATTATTTTGGTTTTATCTTGCACGTCATTTAATAAAAAAAGAGAATATTATATAGATCATGATATTTATTCGTGTGTATTCTTCTAAGTTTAGATGTATATTTCCAGATTAATCAATTGTTGCTTTAGAACTAGCACAATATATTAATATTCCTGAAGAATATGATATGCTCTTGAAGAGCAATTTCGAAATATATTCTCAACTTAATTTGTTGCTCCAGAAGTAGCACAATAAATATTTTTGAAAAAATATTCTATGCTTTTAAAGAACATTTACTCTACATACGCTTTTACTTACTTACTTATTTGTTTGTTATTTACTAAATGACAAATCACAGTTGTTGCTCCCGAACTAGCACAATTGATATTGCCAAAAAACACTATATGTTACTAAGTGGGTGTTTGGAGTAGCTGAAGCTTATTGATAAGTGCTGAAAGCTGCTTAAAGCTGCTGAAAGCAGCTTATTTGAAAATCAGTTAGTGTTTGGAAATAAGTGCTGAAAGCTGCTGAAAGTGGGGAAAATAGTGTTTGGAAATATTGCTGATAGAAGTAGCTTATTGTTACTTTTTAATAGAAATGTCTGTTTTGTCCTCAGTGTTACTAATTAATATTTATAATAAATAATAAAATTCACAAATAATTATTATTTAATATTTATTTTTTGCTTACAATTTCAATCTAATACTACAAAATACTAAATTAGTAAAATATATTCTCACAAAGTAGGGTTAGGAAGGTTAATTTTTGGAATTAAATAAAATTAGTAAGGGTAATTTAGTCCGAAAAATACGTAAGCTATAAGCTAAAAGCTCGAAGCTGGGGTGAAGCAGCTTCGACAGATTCTCTAAAATCGACCCCATTTTAGAGAATCTCAGCTTTAAGCCGGGACTTCCAAACACTACGACACAAGCTTAAAGCTGAAGCAGCTTAAAAAAAGCTTTTCCAAACACCCCCTAAAGAGCAATTGGGTTTCTAAAAAACGTTAGACTTTCGCATGAAGTAGTTTAATATAGACTAAAATTGTGGCTCTTGAAGTAGCACAATTTGCATTCCTAAAGAATACATGTTCTTGGAGAACAATTCAAGCTCTTGATTTTGGCAAATACTATATGTTCATAACTCTAATTGTTATTATTGAAATAATACAATTAACTCTACATGTTGTTGGAACAACTAAAACTTGTCATTTTGAAATCATATATTACAACAACCATATTTTAATTGTTGTTCCCGAAGTAGCACAAGTAAAATTCTTGAAGAATATTATATGTTCCTAAAGAACAATGTATAATTAAAGGTATGTTATAATTTAAAGTATTACCTAATTACATGGAGTGGTAGCAAAAGCTCCTCTATGCTTGACAACTGCATTTTCAATATCCTATTGTGGCTTAATTTCTTTTCAAGAATAGATGTGAGATCCGTTAGATTTCAAAATTTGTAATGCTTGAGCGTGTAATCCCTTTGATATCCCGTGCGTTGAGCTCGAAAAGGCTTCTCTGTTTATAGTCGAGACCCAGGCATTTGTCCATTGGAGAAGACGATGCCATGTGTCACAAACGTCCAAGAAAAACAGCCATAAGTTTCGAAATAGCGTCGTAGAGTAGTTGGTCACTGTGCATGAGAGCAGCTTTAGTTGGTCAGAGTAGGTAAGGCTTAGACCGCTTCTCATTGGTCGAGGTTTGTGGTAGGTGAGACTTGTCAGACATCAGTCTTTATCTGAGTTGACTCTTGTATGATCTTCTGCTGACTTTCGAATGATATTAAAAGTCGGGTCGTTTCCTGTCGGATATAGTAGATCTGGCACGATCGTACTGTCATCTTCGTCTGAGTCGACTGATAACAGGTCTTCTACTGAGTGCAGTCAACTGATGACTCTGAAGGTACTGAGCTCTATACTGTGTTCTTTACTGGAGGTCAGCTGATGAATAATCTTCTACTGATAGGTCAGCTGAAGACCTGAGAACACGAGCTCTTACATACTGATGACTTGGGGTTCTGGAATTTAACTTCCTACTGAAGTTCAGACCAACAAATACCCCTTACAGGACTTAGACAAAAACAGATAACGAAAATAGGAACAGTCTAGCCTATTACATCATATAGTCCAAAAGACAACACACTAAGGGTACAAGACATGTTTTGGGATCTTCAATTCTATAGCAGTAAATCACTATGATTTCCCCCATTACCGAAATAAGCAAGTTCTAATACAGGAACTACTGATGATAATGCAAAGTATCCTCTAAGTGATGATCTAATCAATCACTTACTCATAACCCAACAATTTCCCCCTAACTGATGATGCCAAAATCACTAAGTACTAAACTACTGACCCAAAGGAATTCAGTAAAAACTGAGCCGTGAAAACAGGGTAATCAGCAGATAAAAGATAGGCATATCAGAGAAGGATAGGTTACGTGTGTGTGTGTCAGATCACTTCAGTGATCAGTTATGATAAACAGTAAACACAGCCATAAGACAATGAGTAGTTGTCTGGCCAAGCAAAGAACTGATGTATTATATATGAGAAGTTTTATTACAACAATCTATGCTCTATACAACAGAAGATAAGGAGCAGCTACTACTAACGTCTGTACTTCTTGGTCTTAGCTTTGAATTCCGCAGACTTAGCAGCTGGAGGCTCAAACCCATAAGATTTGTATATCCTTTCTTTGAGGGTTTGGATGGAAGTGAGATCACTTGGTTGCAAATGATCCAGATCATTGTGGCGTGCAACATTCTCAACCTCGTCCTCTATCTCCTTCGTACATACAACTCCTCGGGTCGTTATGGGAGGAGTCAGCTGGCGGTAGGCAGGAGCGGTAAAGGTCAGCTTCTCCTTGAATAAGAGTAATTTGATCTGCGCCCTGAAGTTCACATTGTATTAATAGATGAATTCGTCGAAAAAATCAGTTGGCGATACTTCATCAGGATAGCACTGCCATACATAATATGCCTTGATGAAATCTATCTTCATTTCCTCCCACTCCTCGTTCAGATTCTAAGGAATCCATCTGTCTACGCGGCGGTGTGGAGTCTTCTTGAGATAAGCCTTTTCAGCACCACGCCGGAAGAACTTAGATGTCCTCGGGATCTGCTTGCTCTTGTCGAAGATTGGCTCTCTGGCGATTTTGTTAATAAGCTCTATAATCTTGGCCAAATCTTCTGCTCTTTTCCTCTCCCTCACAGCTGCAGCTCTCTTATCTTTTGTCCTGAGATTTAGCCCTTGCTGCGTAGCCTCCCAAGTTGCCTTGTCTTCTGCCTCCTGCTCAGGTGTAAGAGTAGAGATATTCTTCATCCTCTGAGCAAGTGGTATGGTGTCCGTTTCTGAGTCAGGCTCATTAGCAGCAGATTGCTGAGCCTTTTTCTTTTGCTGATCTAGAATCAACTTAGCCTGACTCTTGGACATCCTAGCAACTGTCACTCTGTTCTTCTTCTTAGGCTTCTGAGCCTCTTCTTCTAGCCTCATCTCATAGTCCAGTTGATCTTGGAGTAGCTGAGCCACCCTATTATCATGCTCTTCCTGCTCTGCTCTAGTTTTGAATTTGGGCGTCGGGGAAGGAGGTGGAGTGCTTTCAGTGGCTTTCTCCTTCCCGGGCCTTTGAGCCGGCAGGGGCTCATCCTCCTGATCAAGGAACTGAGCTATATCTTTAATGTGCTGCGCCTGAGCCGAGGATCCTTCTCTTGATCCGCCGACCGGCTCGGGAAGCTGAGTCTCAGAGGGTTGCGCCTCTGACTGACTTTGGACCTGAGGGATTTGGACTTGGGGAGGGGGGACGGAGCTTGTTCCAACATGTGCTGAACTTTACCCCTTAAGAGTTTCCCTCTCAACTAACTGACCTACCACCTGAGCTCTTCCTTCCTCCTTTTTGGCATCATCACTAGCCGGGGATAGGAGGGCCTTGATAGCTGCTACTTCCCGCTGAAGGTCATAGACAACGGTTTTAATGGAAGTGGTGGTGGTGTTGAAGTCTCCGACGGCATCGCAGTAGTTGACCCAGTCATCCTCCTGGTCCTTGCGGATTTGGTGTATCTGAGCCTCTGTCTCACTTCTCTGCTTCAGAAGCGATGCGTCATGAGAGTCTGTCATCTCTTTCTGGATAAGCTTCAGGGCGGCCCTGAGTTTGTAAGGCGCACTGCACACTAGAGGTGGCTATAAAGTTCCGCTCATCCATAGTGTTTTGGACTGTGGCTAGGCTCGCAGACAACTGCTCATCGAATATCTTCTGCTGGGCTTCGAGCAGTTGCTGACATTGAGCAGCCAAGTCAGCCTTCTGAGCGGCCAGCGCAGTTTCAACGATCCCCTAAATGTTGGGAGTAGGAGCGTCTGAGACCTGCTTGACTACGCTCGCAAGGTTGTCCACTTTCTCCGCCTGAGCTTTAGTGTACTGAGCCCATTTGAGGTGGACATCCTTAGCCAGGAGACGATTCTTGCCTCCTTGCTTTCTGATAGCTCGGTTGACGGACTTCGAGGACACGGAACCTATAGGTTTGATCTGATAGGACGAGGTTCCGAGCCTCTGCTCTGAGCAGCGAGTTGTTGCTTCCTAAAGGATGAAGCAAATGGGGTGGCATCAGATTCAGGAGGTGGTGGTGGTGAGTCGCCGTTCTCACTGGGAGTCTTTCCCTCAGCAGAATCTCCCTGTTCTGCATCCTTGGGCGCCTGATCATCATCACCATCACTGTGATGAGAAGGCGGTGATGGGCTCCTGGCCATCTGCGGGGAGGGCCTCAACTCTAAAAGATACAGGATAGCTGAGCAAAGGTCCTCGAATGAGGCGATGTCGGTGAGTCCCCCAAACTCGATTGCCGACTGCAGACTCTACTCTTCGGCAAGTAGGGACAACGCAAAATGCTGCTGGATGAGTTCTGCAAGGATATCCCAATTAAGGAATCGCAGCAGCATCTGTGTCCTTGCCCTGATCGCGATGTCGACCAAATCTTGATGCTGGGAGATTTCAGGAATATGTTCAGCGACTTCTCCTGTGACACGGAGACAAGTCATGAACGGTCGACGACTGTTCGGAAGAGACCTCAGCAGCCGGTTCGTCAGCTTCTTCCGGCTGAGTCTCCTCCGTACTGACTCGCTGTACCTTATCCTTCAAGGTGGCACCTTCAATGCCAGTGTCAGCGTCCAGTAGTTCCTCCTCCTGAAGTTGTGGAGGGGAAGTAGGCTTAGCGGGAGCCTTAGAAGCTCCAGCCTTGGATAGCTTCTTTCTCTTCGGCTGATCGGCCTGTGGAGGCAGATCAGTGGATGATCTTTCGAGCTCAGTGGCTCCACGTCCGATTGACTTTTCGGCCGCAACTCTAGTTTTGAACTTGATCAGCTTGCGGTCGAAGTATTTGGAGTCAGCGAAGGAGGCATGATTTGTTACTGAATCCTCAATCAGTACGGACACCGTTGTCCCATACAACTGCTTACCCACACTGATGAGTCTTCTCTCTCCTGACTCAGTGGATGTGAACTTCTGCGCCTGAGCCTTCAGCTCAGCCAGAAAGAACTTGGTCCAATTCACCTGGACTCTATCGACAATTGCCATCATGATTTGGAGTCGAGGCTTGGATAGCTGATCGAACGAACCGGTGGCGCTCGTTAAGATGTGGATGATGATGTAGGTGAGGCCCTTGTACTCCGTAAGGAGTTGGTTCTTCGGTAAGGCGGATTTGAAGGAGATATCATCACGTCCGCAGAAGCGATGGACGTAGTAGTTGAGCTCATTCTCCTTATAACCCACCGGAGAAATCCCTGAGTCCGACAACTCGAAAGCGGACTTCAAGGCCTCCATCACGTTGATGTCGGCACGGCTGGCTTCCCACTTCTAGGGTGCAACCTCCCTCATGTAACCTATAATGGTTACCTCCGCGTCTGTATCCTCCACAGATCGCATATTGTAGAAGAACTCGGCCACCTGCCGGGGCAGGTACGCCTTGGGGTGCTTCGTCAACAGAAGCTTCAGGCCGGACGCTTCGAGAGCCGAGAAGATAGGCTCCATGAAAGGAAGCTCCGCCTGATGGAAAACCATCGTTGGTTCGAAGAGAACACTGGAGAGAATGATCTCTTTAATATTAGAAGGGGTCGAAACGATCGCCATTGAAACATAAATCTGCAAAACAAGAGTTAGCACTCGAAAATAGAGTAAGTTAGATATATATTGCAGATAAATAGGAAATTTACCATAATCAAAGAGCTTGGAAGAAATAAAAGCAGTCGAGAGAATGCAGTAATCAGGAATGCTTGGAAGCTCTAAGATTGCGTAAATGGCGAAAAGGTGAGATTAGAGTGAAAAGGGTAAGATTTTATAAGATTTGAATATCAAGGGTTTTCGATCGGACGGTTTCTATAAAATCTCGCTTTTCTGGGACGGCTCAGATTTGATTTTATAAAAGGAATGATTACTTAGCCGCCTCTAATCTAGACCCACGTAAGATAAGCGCAGATAAAGTAAGGTGAGAAGACATGTATTAAATGCGTTGCAGGCAGCATTAAAGGATAAAGCATTTTAAATGAGAACGGTTTCTACCGACTTAATCCTTAAAAATTTATGGCGGGAAATAAATGCAAGTCATGCCACTGAATGCAAACGACTGAGTTATTAAATGCGAGCATGCTTATGAGAATATTAAAGAATCTAAATACGCAAACCTCTTCAGCTGAACTTTTACGAACAACTGGTTACCGAATTGACTCAGGAGAATCTTTGTGGTACTGATAGTACCATGTTCCCCCTTACTGTGTACTGTATGATTCACCCTACTAAATCGAAGTACTGAGTCTGACTTCTAACCTGTCGTAGTGAATTCTCTCACTGACTCGAGTCAGTAGGATCCAGTAGACCTAGCTCGACTGATAGTTCTCTGAATCTGTTTTCAGCTAGCGGTTTGGTCAGTATGTCTGCCCTTTGTTTGTCAATATGGATTTTCTCCATCCTAATATCCTTCTTCTCGACATGGTCTCTGATGAAGTGGTGTTGAATGTCCACGTTCTTGCATCTCGTATCAAGAACTGGATTCTGAGTTATTGCAATCGCACTGGTGGATCGCAGTAGATGGGCACTTCATCTTGAGTAATTCCATAATCTCACAGTTGTTGTCGAAGCCAAAGGATCTGAGCACAACAACTTCCAGCAGCCATATACCTAGCTTCAGTAGTGGACGTTGCCACTGAATGTTGTTTCTTTGAGAACCATGATATCAGCTTGCTGCCTAGGAACTGACATGTTCCGAAAGTTAACTTTCGATCTATCCTGCATAATCAGCATCAGAATAACCCATTATAATTAGATTATCATCAGCAGGATACCATAACCTTGCGTCAGGTGTTCCTTTCAGATATCACAGAATCTTCTTCGCTGAGTCAAGATGACTTCGCTTGGGATTCGCCTGAAATCTTGCACATACACCTACAACATAAGTTATGTCAGGCCTGCTTACTGTTAAATATAATAAAGAACCAATATTAGCTCTATTATCAGTAGAGTTAACAGAAGTTCCCTCTTTGTCTAGATCGATTTTAAAATTCGTATTCATGGGGATCTTGACTGGCTTGCTTGAGTCGCGGCCGAATCTTTTCAGGAGATCTCGAATATATTTTGCTTGGTTGATGAATATTCCTTCAGGTGATTGCTTCCCTTGAAATCCAAGGAAGTAGTTCATCTCCCCCATCATGGACATCTCGAACTTCTCCTTCATCATTTTCTCAAATTGTTGATATATAATCACGTTCCTGCAATCGAAAATGATGTCGTCCACGTAGATCTGCACCAGTAGAATGTCATCGCCTGACTTGATGTTGAACAATGTGCAATCTACAGTCCCCTTCTGAAAACCTTTCTAAAGAAGAAAGTCCGATAGGGTATCGTACCAAGCCCTGGGTGCTTGTTTTAACCCATACAGAGCTTTCCGAAGTCTGTACACCTGATGTCCCTGCTGAAAGCGGGGTGATTGTTCCACGTAGACTTCTTCCTTCAGCACGCCATTCAGAAACGCTGACTTAACATCCATTTGATATACTTTAAATCTTTGATGTGTTGCGTAGGCTAGGAACAGACAAATAGCTTCCAATCTGGCGAGTGGTGCGAATGTTTCGTCAAAGTCTATTCCTTCTGCTTGACAGTATCCCTTGGCAACGAGTCGAGCCTTGTTTCTAACGATGACGTTGTTTTCGTCTCGCTTGTTTTTGAAGACCCACTTAATACTGATCACATGTTGATGTCTAGGTCTGTCACGAAGCTCCCAAACTTCATTGCGGACAAACTGGTTCAGCTCCTCTTGTATGGGAATGATCTTGTTAACATCGTTGAGAGCATTCTCTATCGTCTGAGGTTCTTCAGTAGACAAGAAACAAGAGTAGAGAGCACTTTCTCCTTGGCTTAATCTGGATCTTGTCCTTATTGCTACTGATGGATCTCCAATGATTAAATCAGAAGAGTGAGCGTCTAGCCACGAACATCTGAGTTTGGCTTCTTCTTCTGAGATTACTTCTGTACAGTCAACAGGAGTGTTAGGCATTTCACTAGTGCTGTTTTGTGACTGAAGCAATTCAGTAAGAAGGTTAGGATCTACCGAGTTTCCATGTTCGGGGCATTTAGCTCAGGAACATTAGTCATTCCCCCTGAGTTTATATTCTCAATAGTGGTCTCAATTACCATTGGGGCTTCCTCATCGACCATTGTTACCTGATGTTGATTCTGTTCAGTAGAATCAACCAGGTCATCTACAGTGCTTGCGGGATGGGTCTGAATTTCTTCATCGTCTGACTCATCATCCCAACAATGCTGGATCTTCTCAGCTTTGTCGTTTAGTGTGAGATCTTGTAGCTTGCTGCTGACATCTTCAGGGTTTGTCTTCTTTGGTTTCTTGTCCTCAGTAACAAACTCATCAAAAATAACATGAGGGCTTTCCTCCACGCAAAGGGTCCGGTAGTTAAAGACCTTGAAAGCTTTACTGACTCGATAGTATCCTAAGAATACTCCTTGATCAGATTTGCTATCAAAGACATTTAACTGATCTACCCGTTATTGTGGATAAAGCAAGGACAACCAAAAATATGAAAACGAGAAATAGAAGGAATTCTCCCTTTCCACAGTTCGTATGGTGTCTTCATGTGCTGCTTTGTAAGTAGTGAGCGGTTCTGAGTGTAACAGGCGGTGTTAGTAGCATCAGCCCAGAACTTTGAGGGTAGTCCAGAGTCTGCTAGGAGCGTTCTTGCTGCTTCTTTTAGTGTTCTGTTCTTTCATTCAGCAAGTCCCTTCTGCTCAGGGGTGCGAGCTGCTGAAGTCTCGTGCTGAATCCCCTCCTTTTCGCAATACTCTTTAACTACTAAGTTGAGGAATTTTGTCCCTCTATCTGAGCGAATTCTCTGAATCTTGATGTCTTTCTCCACACTGAGTTTCTTCTGCAGTATTGGTAGCTCAGTCTTGACATCAGATTTGTTGGTTATGAAGATGACCCACGTATATCTCGAATGGTTGTCAATAACGACGAGGGCATACTTCTTGCCTCTTATAGTCACCGGAGAAACTGGCCCAAACAAGTCCATGTGGAGCAGTTGAAGGATTCCATTAGTGGAAGGTGACGGAATTGGTGGATTGCTTTTCTTTGTCTGCTTTCCCTTCAAACACGCTTCACAATTTCTGTCTTTGATAAAAGCTTCATTGGGTAGTCCTCTAAATTTAGAGTTCTTGGCTAACTTGTTCATTGCCTTGAAATTCAGGTGACTAAGTCCCTTGTGCCACAACCATCCTGTTTTATCACTGGATTTCGTCTGAGCAAGTAAGCAAGCCTCAGATTCGACGGTGTTCCAATTTGCAACGTAAATATTCTTCTTCCACGAACCTGATAACACTGTTTTCCCTATAGATTTGTCAAAAACATCACAGAAACCAGCGTCAAAGATAACTCTATTAAGATTATCACAGAATTGACTAACAGAAAGGAGATTATGTTGAAGTCCTTCAACATATGTTACTCTTGGAACTGAGGCAGTCTCAATGTTCAGTGTTCCGTATCCCCTTGTATTGCCTTTAGAGTTGTCACCAAACTCAATTCTGTGACCATCTTCTTGCACGTAATTGGTCAGCAGGCTCTTTTGATACGTCATATGTCTCGAGCAGCCACTGTCCACAATCCAAGGGTCCTTATGCACCTGCAAAACATAAACATTTTTAGGTACCCTTTGTTTCAGTTTGGGTCCTTAAGCGTTAGTTGGTGATTTCGCGACCCAGATCTGTCTTGCGACCTTAGGAGTCTTAGACTTCTTTTTCTGAACCTTGTCAGCCTTTTTCTCTACTGGACCTGGAGATACTGACTTCTTGGCAGTTTTGGGTTCAGGAGCTTTCTTCTTCTGAGGTTTTGTGCTCCTTCTGACCTTGGGCTCATAATAGTACGAACCAAACTGTGCTGGATACTCGTACAGTGGCTCGCCATCTTGTTCTGCCCACCTGACCTTCTTAGTTCCCCCTGAATTTGATCGTGGTGTTCTGGGGCTAGAACCTTTGGTCAATTGTTTCTTGTTGCTCGGCTGAGGTGCAATCATCGTCTGTTTGTTCTTCGCCTGAGTTGTTGGTTCAGAGATCTGAAATTTCCCTCTGACGAACCTATCAGCCAACATTTCTGAGCCTTTTGAAGTAGAGGTGGAATCTTCGTGAGTGTAGCCAAGTCCTAAGAACAGAAGATTTGAGAAATAAAATCTCTGCTCTCCTCATTACAGATAAAATTCCTTTAGAAACAGAAGAATCTGAGGATCAATCTGACAAATCAAATGATGAGTTTCTAAATCAAATATTTAATAGTGAGTCTTCAGTAGAAGACAATGATTCAAGCCAACAATTTTGTCCAATCATAGTTAATGTTATCTCAAAAGATAAAACTAAGAAAGAATGACTTTTTGACCTAATAGAAAAGGTCGCCGATGAAGAAGATAGACAACGATATTTAATAAAATTAAGAGATATTATGATAAAAGAAGAAAGTCCAAAAAGTGATAAAAATATAATTAATGTAGAACCTTTTAGCATTTCTAAACTTTTCAATACTACTCCTACTTCTTCAATATACCATAATACTATTAATACAAATGATTTACAAAGAGAAGTTAATACACTCAAACGGCAAGTTAATGAACTTCATAAAGATATTAATAAACTTTATACTAGAGATTTAGAACTTGAAGCTAGAATATCTATAATAAAAAATACTCAAAACAACATTCCTGAATCTTCAGGAACAAAAATAGATATTTCGGCATCATCGGAAGATATAAATTTTGATGTCCCTCCCAAAAATGTATTACAAATTGAACAAATATCCTTCCAAAAATGGTATAGCATTATTACACTTGTTGTAGATGATTTCAAAATCAATGTCTCATGTCTTATAGATAGCGGAGCATATCAAAACTGTATTCGTAAAGGATTAATACCTTCAAAATATTATGAAAAGACAACTGAAAGACTTGTAGCAGTTAATGCTACTCCCATACATATTAGATATAAACTTTCCGATTCCTATATATGTAATGAAGGCTACTGTTTCAAAACCCCATGTATACTTGTTAAAAATCTAAATCGAGATATTATTTTAGGAACTCCTTTCCTAACAACCATTTATCCTTTTCAAGTTGATGGATATGGTATAACTACCAATATCTTGGGTAAAAACGTACTATTCAAATTTCAAAAACCCATTAAGGAACGCGAAATTTCTTTATTACAAAAATATTACATTTCTCGAATAAATCTTATCCAACAAAAGGAATATCATATTAAATCTCTTCAAAAAGAGATTCCTTATTTCAAAATTGAAGAAGAACTTCAAAGCAAAACTTTACAAAATAAGATTACAAATTTGGAAGAAATAATTAAAACAGAAGCATGTTCTGATCTTCCTAATGCATTTTGGAAAAGAAAGAAACATATGATTACTTTACCCTATATTCCAAATTTTAATGAGAAAAATATTCCTACTAAAGCAAGACCAATTCAAATGAATCATCAATTACTTGATATTTGTAAAAAGGAAATAGAATCAATTTTACAAAAGAATCTAATTAGACATTCAAAATCGCCTTGAAGTACTTGACTGGATTCATTATCCTATTCCAAATAAAAGAGATCTAATTAATAGACTAGACAAAGCTAAAGTTTTTTCAAAATTTGATCTTAAATCTGGATTTTGGCAAATTCAACTATCTGAACAAGATAAATACAAAACGGCGTTTACTGTACCCTTTGGACATTATGAGTGGAATGTAATGCCATTTGGGTTAAAAAATGCTCCATCACAATTCCAAAATATCATGAAAGACATATTTAATAATTATTCTGATTTTTCTATTGTTTTTATCGATGATGTATTAATATTTTCTCAAAACATTGATCAACATGTCGAACACCTAAATACATTTCTTCATGTTATCAAAACTAATGGTTTAGCCATTTTTGCTTCAAAAATAAAACTATTTCAGACAAAAATTAGATTTTTAGGCCATGATATTCATAAAGGAACAATTAAACCTAAAGCCAGAGCTATAAAATTTGCAACCAAGTTTCCGAATGAAATCAAATATAAAACTCAATTACAAAGAGTTTTAGGATGTTTAAATTATAACTCTGATTTCTTTCCTAAACTTAGAATAATTTGCAAACCTGGTGATCGCTGTTTACACCAAATAATCCTGCAAAATTGCTAGAACTAGAATTAGTATAGCAACAGGTATCGAACACAGGGAACGAATTATTTTAAATCTAAAATTCCTATTAATCAAGGTTTGGTTAGCAACCACGCAAGTTTTGGGAATTTTCTAACCTAAAACAAAAGAAAGTAAATAGCAGGAAATAAACGCGAAATAAACTTATGCAAATAAAACGGGTCCAGCAAGATCATTCACACACACTCACAATCGATCACTGACACTATTAATTAAATAATCCACTTAAATCAATTAGTTGTAGGACACCGTAATTAAACTGACAAATCCACTATTCCCCCTTAATTATTCGGTAATCGCCATGGTGGGCATTGAAACGACTACTTCTCTAAATTAGATACAAGCTACGTTGGTGGGCAATCAATAGATTTAACACCTAATCAGCCTTAAGAACTAAGGGAACCCAATTTAGGAGCCTACTCGTATGGTGGGCATCTAATAGTCTCCTACCAAATTAATCCAATTGTCCGAAGAACAACTTGCTACTTATTTAGCCTAATCCCACGAGAAACGATGGAAGTATTAAATTAGCTATGAATTAAACTAACCTAGGGTGATCAAGCCTAAATTAATTAATCCAATTAATTAACCAAGATTAATTCAGAACCTAAGTGATTAATTTTAAGACTTAGTCTCACGAAAATATGGTGGTGTGTGTTTCACATCTCGCCATTTGCGTCGAGTTGGGCAAGGGAAATTGACGGTTTTTAGGATGAATTTTGAAAAGGAGATGAAGAAATTGAAGAAGAAGAAGGTTTTGGGGATAGAAAATGAAAAAGAGGGATGAAAACGTGTTTTGCGGGTTTTTTTTAGCCAAAATCCCATACTTCTGAAAATTGCAAAAATGGCCTATAGGAAGAAAACGTCTTAATCCCAACTCCAATTCTTCAACATTTCGACTCCGCTTTTAATCGCCTCCTTACACGTAAGCTCTTTGACATCTTTTATAGCCTAGATCTGGGAAAACAACACAAAAAACAAAGACGAAACCAGAAATAAATTAAAGGAACAAAAACAGAAAAACAAACCGGGTTGCCTCCCGGTAGCACCTCTCTTTATTGTCTTCGGCTAGACTCCAACTAAAATCAAGAATACGTGGGAATGGACAAGCTACGCTCATCCACGACCTCCAACATCTCAGCAGCATGGTAGAGCTTCAGACGGTGGCCATTGACGGTGAATTCTTCATTAGAATCCAATTTAGAAATCGTCACTACTCCACTTTTCGAGACAGATCGAATCCGAAAAGGGCCGATCCAACGCGAACGGAGCTTGCCCGGCATGAGACGGAGGCGTGACTGATACAATAACACCAATTGGCCTTCCTCAAAGCTCTTAGTACGAATATGCTTGTCATGCCATGCCTTGGTACAATCTTTGTACCGCATTGCAATGTCATTGGCCTCACGACGGATCTCCTCAAGCTCTTGCTATTGATACTTCCTCTCTTTCGCACACTCTTGTAGATCTATATTAACCTTCTTAACAGCCCACCATGCCTTGTGCTCCAATTCCACGGGTAAATGGCAAAGCTTCCCAAAAATAAGCCGATACGGAGACATACCTAAAGGAGTTTTGTGACCAGTACGGTAGACCCATAAAACATCATCTAACCTCAAACTCCAATCCTTCCTAGATGGATACACGGTCTTCTCAAGTATAGCTTTAACTTCCTTATTGGAAACCTCGGCTTTCCCATTCGTTTGTGGATGGTAGGGCGTAGAGACACGATGCTTGTAGGACACACTCACAATCGATCACTAACACTATTAATTAATAAATCCACTTAAATCAATTAGTTGTAGGACAACGTAATTAAACTGACATATCCCCTATTCCCCCTTAATTATTCGGTAATCGCCATGGTGGGCATTGAAACGACTACTTCTCTAAATTAGATGCAACCTACGTTTGTGGACAATCAATAGATTTAACACCTAATCAGCCTTAAGAACTAAGGGAACCCAATTTAGGAGCCTACAAGTATGGTGGGCATCTAATAGTCTCCTACCAAATTAATCCAATTGTCCTAAGAATAATTTGCTACTTATTTAGCCTAATCCCACGAGAAACGATGGAGGTACTAAATTAGCTATGAATTAAACTAACCTATGGTGATCAAGCCTAAATTAATTAATCCAATTAATTAACCTAGATTAATTCAGAACCTAAGTGATTAGTTTTAAGCCCTAGTCTCACGAAAAATGGTGGTGTGCGTTTCACATCTCACCGGCCCTAAAAAGACTTAGCTACGCATATCGGTCGGACTGGCCAAACGGACCGGTTCGCTGGACAGAACACAAAACATGCTGAAAATCACGAAATAAATATGCACGAAAATCTAAACTAATACGGAATCAATTAAACACGAATTGAAACGAAATTATACCTAAAGAATCCGAAAATACCAAATTAAGTCTTCAAATCATCCAACAGGAAAATAAAACGGAAGCATCCAAATTCGGGAATGGAACCGGAAGCAAGAGCATGTTGTTTTTATCTCCAAATCTAACTACAAACAATAACATAAAATCTGAAATTCGAATTTTGAAAATATGATCAAACACTCGGTCTCGGATCTCCCCCGGCTTCGGCAATCTCTCTTTCGGTCGATCTCGGCCCTCGGCGAACTCCCTCAGGAATCGGTAATCTCTCTTCGGCTTCGGTTGGTGGATGGTGCCGAACGGTGATGATGAAAGGCGCGAATCAAGATCAAGAATGGGTTCGGTGTGCAGCGTGTGTATGTATACGGATGTCCTCGTGTGGCGCCTCTAATCATCCTTTATATGCTTATCCCCTTCCTTGTAGAATTAGGTCTTCTATGTATGAAAAGATATAATATAAAGTAAATTATATCGATTTCTTTACACACTTAATTTTCCTCTTAATTTCTTCCGGATTAAGCATATATTGCCTTTAATTCGCACCCGCCACATCAATGCCTCGTCACCGCCACATCATCATAAGAAACTGCAAAACAAACACCATAATGCAATCCAACCGCCAAAGTATCGCCAAAATAAATGGAATATGAATAGTACTAATTTAGACCTATCAAGCCTCCTTACACTTAAACAATACTTGCACTCAAGTATAAGGAAAACCAAAGTATAAGTATTATCCAAAATCCATCAATTTCCAAAGACTCAAGACTCTAAAATAAAAAGACAAGGACGAAAACAGGACAAGGAAAAGACAAGAACATGACACGAAACAAAGGAAAGGAACAACACAAAGACAAGAACACGAAACAAACCAAGAAGCAATGCCAATCATATCCGTAATCTCCACACTCAATGAACTAGCAAAACATGTCAAACTATGCAATTACGAATCTCATCAAACAAGTAGAGTTGCAAATTTAAGACTAGGCACACAAATATCAATTTGGTCAAAAACCTAAGCAAAAGTGGATCATCCTCACGGTTCACTCAACACTCTCTAATCTAAGTCCGGTCAAGCCATTCAAGAAAAAATATAGCTCATCCGTCAGGATAAAAGATTGTCACAACTGTAATATCAAGGATGTCTTTTTCTTTGGTCGTAATGGGGCTTAGGACATAGACAAATTTTTGTTGGTAGGGGTCCTAGGGGTTCTAAGCTCCACAAAATGTACATCAATGTCATGCATGTAATACTTGTTAAATTCGAGATAATCAAATATGGAAAATCAATGCCTACCATAAAAGAACATCATATCAGCTGCTACCAAGTTATTCACGAGCACCATTACTGAAAATTGTTCAGTTTTTTTTTAACAGCATACCATACAAAAATTCAGCATATTAAATTCCGGGTACAAAAACGAGCTGACCTTAAATACCACTATTTATGTACAATTCCGATCAACTATTATTTGCAACAATCAAGTACGATAGCAAGCAAACTCGGTAAGCAATAAAATATAAATAGATCAATCTCGAATAAGCTTGTAAAACATACAATGCCATGGGAAAAAGAAAACCTAAAAAGGCTTCGGTTTGTATCTTCTGACTAAATCAAAGAATAGGGCAAGGCAAAAATTAGCTCACTAGGGGATAATGCAAGGTAGGAAAAATATTGTCGCGGTTAAATGGCTCAATCCCTAGTGCCTCCTATCACTTATCACAAGTGGCTCACTTTTATTGCAACTTCATGAACAAACAATCTCAATGAAATTAGAAGGAAGTGTCCTACTTTAACGGCTCAAATCTAATATACGGAGTGTGTGTAAAATTTGATCTACAATACACTTGTTATTCGTCATCCCAAATCACATACAAATGTGCAACAAGTCCTACTCTTCACAACAACTACAAGCTTGCATATTGAAACATAAAGCACAACCCAACATGCTTAAACAAAGAACAAAAGTGCATTAACAATTTCAATTTTTGGCATGCTTCGACGACACAAAAGAAAGGACGACACAAAGTGAAACGACGTAAAGACATCCCTCCTTACACTTAAACCCTTGTGTGCCCTCACACAAGAAAAATAAAAAAAATGACAGAGAAATGACAAAAACACATAACAAATACCCCTCCTTACACTTGATCGTTACAAACGAGCAAGTAAAGGAGAAACAAACATAGACACAAACACGAAAACACAAACACAAAGAACAACAAAATAAAAACCAAAACAAAAGTGGGGATAATGACATCACCTATCGCTAGGAGGCGGAAGGCGAGAGAGAACCGTACGCTCCAAATCATCGAAGCGCCGCCGAAGAGCAACCACCTCGGCCCTCAACTCTTGGACCGAATCGATAGGGGCCTGTGAACCCACATGGGGAGCAGCACTCGGGACTCGAGGTCCTGGTGGATAAAATCTAACAATACCATTAGGCTCCCTATAGCAAATCCGGGCATGGCCCATCAACTCAAGGTCAAACAATGGGGGAGGAGATAACCGAGTCAGCAGAGAATCATCAAATATGATAAAATTACGTGCAAGAAATGTAGCAAAGAGATGACACAAAGTAAGATGCCTAGCCGGATGACTAGCAAGATCACTCATGCTACGAGCTACCCAATAACCAAGATCAACCCGCCGTCCCGTATGCATGCACCACAGAAAATAAAGATCATTATCCGTGACTGTAGTAAAACTAGTCCAATGCCCAGTCAAATTGTGGGAAATAAACTGATGGCACATACGCAATGCAGGATCACTAACAAATGAAATATCAGAGAAAGAGGGACGGAACAGCTGGGGATTAGAAGGGGCAATCAAAGACCAAGCATTCAAAGAACCAACATAATCACCAAGAGCAGAAGGTACACCACGAGGAGTAGAAGCATATGTATCATCATCCAAATCCTCTAACGACACAGTCCCTAACCGTGTAGACCACTCAACCCAAGACAGCTCATAAAAGACACAACCAATACGAAATGATATACTCTTCACATACACATCAGTCACATGCGTAAAAGAAAATGCTTTGAAGAACTCAGAAGTAAGAGCATGGTAACATGGATGATGATGAGATTCAGTCAACAAAAGCCAACCAATACGGCAAAAATACTCGTAAAATGTACCTTGGACGCCCGTAGAGCGGATGAAACCGTGATCAACGATGCGACCATTCCGGAAGCTTTTACTGCAGCGAGTAAAGGCGCGATCTCGGTACGGCTTGTCCTCAAAGGTGGCCACGGCACGGACTGCATCTATGTCCGGAAAGTGCAAAACTATGATGTTCCCGTAAGCGGCCGACGACGGGAAAGAGGAGGATTCAGCGGAATCGACAAGCGATAGCTGCTCCAAAGAGAGCTCCTTGTCTTCAGTGGACGGCTCATAATCGGATTCGTCCGAAGGTAGAGCCGAAGTAGCCCTAACTTCTTCGATCCAATTAATTCCGTCAAACAGCAGAGTCGGCATGTACGGGTTTGTTTCTCGGAGAAATGGGAATCGATCATAGAGATCGGGGGTGGGGAATACGGCCTCCGGTATGGACCAATCTACCTCAGCGGACAAGGAGGCGGCGGTCTCGTTGGCGGCGGAGCGGGCGGCGGCTTGCGAGACGGTAGGGGATGTAACGGCGGCGTCTTCGGCGGCCTGGCGCCGCGGCGGCCGGCACATCCTCGTCGATGAGGAAAGGGCCGATGACCGTGGGGTTGAGGGCGCGTTGGATCCGACCGGTGCGACGCGGCGGCCGCCGCGAATAAGCTCCTACCGCGGCTGTCAACGGCGAGGAGTCAGCACCTTCACTTTCAATCTTCGATTTCTTTTTCGGGGCCATTTGCGTCGAGTTGGGCAAGGGAAATTGGCGTTTTTTAGGATGAATTTTGAAAAGGAGATGAAGAAATTGAAGAAGAAGAAGAAGAAGGTTTTGGGGATAGAAAATGAAAAAGAGAGTTGGAAGGTGGGATGAAAACGTGTTTTGCAGGCTTTTTTTTATAGCCAAAATCCCATACTTATGAAAATTGCAAAAATGGCCCCTAGGAAGAAAACGTCTTAATCCCAACCCCAATTCTTCAACATTTCGAATCCGCTTTTAATCGCCTCCTTACACGTAAGCTCTTTGACATCTTTTATAGTCTAGATCTGGAAAAACAACACAAAAAACAAAGATGAAACCAGAAATAAATTAAAGGAACAAAAAGAGAAAAACAAACCTGGTTGCCTTCCGGTAGTGCCTCTCTTTATTGTCTTCGGCTAGACTCCAACTAAAATCAAGAATACATGGGAATGGACAAGCTATGCTCATCCACGACCTCCAACATCTTAGCAGCATGGTAGAGCTTCAGACGGTGGCCATTGACGGTGAATTCTGCATTAGAATCCAATTTAGAAATCGTCACTACTCCACTTTTCGAGACAGATCGAATCCGAAAAGGGTCGATCCAACGTGAACGGAGCTTGCCCGGCATGAGACGGAGGCGTAACTGATACAATAACACCAATTGGCCTTCCTCAAAGCTCTTAGTAAGAATATGCTTGTCATGCCATGCCTTGGTACGATCTTTGTACCGCATTGCAATGTCATAGGCCTCACGACGGATCTCCTCAAGCTCCTGCAATTGATACTTCCTCTCTTTCGCACACTCTTGTAGATCCATATTAACCTTCTTAACAGCCCACCATGCCTTGTGCTCCAATTCCACGGGTAAATGGCAAAGCTTCCCAAAAATAAGCCGATACGGAGACATACCTAAAGGAGTTTTGTGACCAGTACGGTAGGCCCATAAAACATCATCTAACCTCAAACTCCAATCCTTCCTAGAAGGATTCACAGTGTTCTCAACTATGGCTTTAACTTTCCCTATTGGAAACCTCGGTTTGCCCATTCGTTTGTGGATGGTAGGACGTAGAGACACGATGCTTGTAGGACACACTCACAATCGATCACAAATAAAACGGGTCCAGCAAGATGATTCGCACACACTCACAATCGATCACTAACACTATTAATTAATTAATCCACTTAAATCAATTAGTTGTAGGACACCGTAATTAAACTTACATATCCCCTATTCCCCCTTAATTATTCGGTAATCGCCATGGTGGGCATTGAAACGACTACTTCTCTAAATTAAATGCAACCTACGTTGGTGGACAATCAATAGATTTAACACCTAATCAGCCTTAAGAACTAAGGGAACCTAATTTAGGAGCCTACTCGTATGGTGGGCATCTAATAGTCTCCTACCAAATTAATCCAATTGTCCTAAGAACAACTTGCTACTTATTTAGCCTAATCCCACGAGAAACGATGAAAGTACTAAATTAGCTGTGAATTAAACTAACCTAGGGTGATCAAGCCTAAATTAATTAATCCAATTAATTAACCTAGATTAATTCAGAACCTAAGTGGTTAGTTTTAAGCCCTAGTCTCACGAAAATATGGTGGTGTGTGTTTCACATATCACCGGCCCTAAAAAGACTTAGCTACGCATATCGGTCGGACTGGCCAAACAGATCGGTTTGTTGGACAGAACACAAAACATGCTGAAAATCACGAAATAAATATGCAGGAAAATCTAAACTAATACGGAAACAATTAAACATGAATTGAAACGATATTAAACCTAAGGAATCAGAAAATACCAAATTAAGTCTTCAAATCATCCAACAGGAAAATAAAACGGAAGCATCCAAATTCGAGAATGGAACCGGAAGCAGGAACATGTTGTTTTTTATCTCCAAATGTAACTACGAACAATAGCATAAAATCTGAAATTCGAATTCTGAAAATATGATCAAACACTCGGTCTCGAATCTCCCTCGGCTTCGGCAATCTCTCTCTCGGTCAATCTCGGCCCTCGGCGAACTCCCTCGGCAATCGGTAATCTCTCTTCGGCTTCGGTTGGTGGATGGTGTCGAACGGTGATGATGAAAGGCGTGAATCAAGATCAAGAATAGGTTCGGTGTGCAGCGTGTGTATGTATGCGGATGTCCTCGTGTGGCGCCTCTAATCATCCTTTATATGCTTATCCCCTTCCTTGTAGAATTAGGTCTTCTATGTATGAAAAGATATAATATAAAGTATATTATATCGATTTCTTTACACACTTAATTTTCCTCTTAATTTCTTCCGGATTAAGCATATATTGCCTTTAATTCGCACCCGCCACATCAATGCCTCGTCACCGCCACATCATCATAAGAAACTGCAAAACAAACACCAAAACGCAATCCAACCGCAAAACTATCGCCAAAATAAACGGAATATGGATAGTACTAATTTATACCTGTCAAAACCTCTTTTCCAAAGATTACAAAAGAATCCACCTCCATGGACTTCTACTCATACTAATATAGTACAAAAAATCTAAATTCAAGTTCAATCTTTGCCTTTTAGGTATTCCCAAACTAGAAGCATTCATGATTATTGAAACTGATGCCTCTGACATTAGATATGCAGGTATCCTAAAATAAAAAATTGCATTGCATAACTCATCCCATGCATCACATGAAAATAAAGAACAATTGGTTAGATTCCATTCTGGAATCTGGCTTGGAGCTCAAAAAAATTATTCAACTATTATAAAGGAAATTTCATTCAATTGTACTATGTACTTCAAAATTTCAAGATGATATTTTTAATAAAAAAATCTTACTTAGAATTGATTGTAAATCTGCAAAAGAAATTTTACAAAAGGATGTTAAAAATATTGTTTCAAAACAAATATTTGCCAGCTGGCAAGCTATTCTTTCAAGTTTCGAATTTGATATAGAGTATATCAAAGGCGAAAATAATTCATTACCTGATTTTCTAACAAGAGAATTTCTTCAAAATATTTCAGATAAGAATGAGCAGACATAATATTCAAACACCAGATCACTATTCAAAAATGAAGATCAACTCTCCCCAGCTTTATCATTACAAAATCAATTCCAAAATATTTCTGATTTTCTTGAACTTCTCTACTCACAATTAGTCTAAACCTCTATTCCTAAATCATCCACCCCAAACACTGAATTAGTCTCAAAACCAAATCCTCAAAAAATCTATTTTACAAAAAAAGAATGTTCAACATCTTTCATTAACCAAATTTATAACTTTTCCTGATTTCAAGGTCCTTCAAGATATACTCCAAAGATACTTTCCAGAAGGATGTCAGTGGTATTCTGACGACACTAAAAAAACCCAACACTTCTATGAATTCATTTTGGTGGATTCTCACTCTATTGAATTAGTTCATAATCCTCATCCAAAAAACCCTGACAAAATTTCATTCTCAAAATGTATAATCAAAAAAGAGTCTTTAGATCTGATGAATGGACTTTTCCCTTCTCTGAAAGGGGATTTTCCAAACCATTCACTCCAAGAGGATATACATATCTTGACTAAAAAATGGCCTGGTTTAGAATGTTTTTCTTAAGGCCCTTTGATCATTCATGGTTTTTTTACCTTCCATTCCGAATTTACAAAAAATCAATTCCCTCTCTGGTTTTTAGAATGGTGGGTTGAGTTCGGTCCTCTTCCAAATATCATTCCAATTGATGTCCTAGAAGTATACAACTACTATATCTAAAAAGCTCCTGGCCCGAGATATCTACATGATTTAGATTTCTATGCCGAATTAAAAGTACCTTGGATTCTCTGTTGGAGTTGCCTTCTCTCAGCATTATCCTTAACCATTCCCTACAAGTACTGAAATTCCTCATATACAAAATTATTTAGTGCAAAAGGAGTGACTAAAATCTCATATACCTATTGTATATGCACCCTGCAAGAACATAAATTCCTCATATACAAAATAAATCAATTAATTCTCATTGATGCTAGAAGCGTGAGAGATTTATTGGTGCTAAAAGATAAGAAGTCCGCAAAATAGAAAATTAGAACACATCACTCCAAATTCCTCCTAAAGAGGATATGTGAATCATTATGTACGAAAGTACTTGAGGAAATCAACTCATGCCTAAAGACGGAGTTAGAATGAAAAGACTTAGGTTGAACTAATAATTGTTTCGACCTATTGATCGAGCATCTCCCATGTGAAGTTACGCTAGTCGACATACCTCAAAGATATTTAAAGAGATTTTATATGATTGTATCTCATCCATATAGCTACATAATGGTTGCTTCGATCACTTAAAGTGGATGAAGAATCACTTAGACTAAAAGAAGATAACAAATATATTTAGGACCAGAAGTTCCTTATTTTCGCAATTGGAGAAATCGAAATGGTATTAACCATCATTTGTTATCGTTAAGATATAACATGATATTGGTCTAATTATGAGAGTAATGATATATTCTCTACTACTCTATATGATGATAAGTGTTGCATATATATTAGTGTAGACCTTGAAGATAACCTTGAAGATTGTTATCTTGAGGAGGAGTAACAAACTGTACATAATTATGAAGATTATGCTGCCCTAAAAGGTTAAATGACTCTGAAGGTCTAATGGTTGTACTAATTTTCTCTTCCTATATTTTTTTCGCAAAGGGTTTTCTTAATAAAGGTTTTTAACGAGGCATCCAATACAACACATGATTTCTAAAAGAGTGGCGACGTCAACATACAACAAACTCGATAAGTGATAATCTAGGGGATTATTCTACGAAGGTATTACCAACGTCAACATTCAAGAAGATGGTACACACAAGATTGATATGTGCCGACTCAATGATCCACAATGACTATATTGAAGGGGAACAGTTGTACTCTTTTTCTTTCGACCAATTTTTACCAATAGGTTTTTCTAGTAAGGTTTTAACGAGGCATCAGTTTCGTGGTCAATCAAGGAGGAGTGTTGCAAATATATTATATATATATATTTACATATACTGATGTGTAAACCCTAAAAACCATGAGCCCATCTCTAACTCTATAAATAGAGGTCTTTGGTCCTCATAATAATAGACCTTTTATTATCATTCTCTCTATTATTCTCTACTTCTATTTTAGTTTATAACAGTTGGATAATACTCTGAATAAAGTGGCCTCAATGTTTCTTCTAATAGATGGTGTAGGCATGAATGGATCCAACATTTTCGATTCTCCGTTACACTTAAAAAATAATGAAAAACAACAACATTGACTTAAGACACTTTTTTCAGAATCGGTCTGGCCAATTCGATCGGTTCAACTAGAATCCAATGAAAAACCCGAGATGGTTTCACGAAAAACTCGGTTATAGCCTAAAACCAGTGAAACCCGATAGTTCAAAATTGATTGAATGATATGTTAGGCCCCTTTTTGCCCAAATTTTAATCGCATTAATTAAGAAATCAAATTATTTTTCAATATTGTTAAGAGGATTTGAACCTCTTAATTTCACTTTTAACTCTCAAGTCCTATCCACTAGGGTAACTTTCACTTTTAATATTTCTATGTAAGTAAATATAGTTATATAAATTTGAGGTGAGCCATAAAAAATGGATAGGGTTGGTCCCGAGAGCACGTTCACGTGTAGAGGGGGGGGGGGGGTGAATACACCTGAAAACTGATTTCTTAACTTAAACACGAACAGTCCTTTTCAGGATAGTGTCGTGCTGAACAAGTTCAGCAGACCAGAAAAGCTGTTCTGAATCGTGTGGCAGAGTGACTGACTCTACTGAGACCTGCTAGCTGACTGAGAGTCAGAATTCAGTATCTTGCAGATAGAGTTCAGTGGTGCGGAATAGTGTAGGCCCAATTCAGTTGAGTTAGGAAAACGTTTTTGTCAAAACAGTTTCAGTTGATTAGTGCAGTCTCTTAAGTTTGCTGAAACTCAGTTGAATGATTTAAAGAAGATTTCAGTATGAACAGTAAATCAATGCAACAGTTAAAAATAGAACACGAGACACAGAGATTTTTAAAGTGGTTCGGACATAAAAATCATACGTCCACTATCCCGAAAGATCAGGAAGCTATTCATTATTGAGATAGTCTCAGTCGGTTTGTACGCTGGACAAACACTGGTCTTGAGATTTATACTGAGCAAGTCTCAGTTTACAGGGTTATCAAACTGAGTGTTTGAAAAACTCTCCAACTGTGAAGGAGTCCTTTACAATAAGGATCAGTTCAAAGGTGAACTCCTTCGTCTAAGCTATGGATATATTCTATTGAGCTTAGGTTAAAGGGATAGAGAACAAGGAAGTGGCTTCTAGAACGACGAACAGCTGAGTATAGATTTGGGTTCGCGTAACGTCGTTTGGATACTAGAGGCTGTATTAATCAGTTCAGCTTGGTTCCCTAAGAGCTGGAATGTAGTCTTTCGCCGGAGATAGATTCTTCGAACTTCTTGCGGAAGACTTAGGCTTTTTGAATTTGCTCGTTTGAATGCTCTGTATGTTCTCTCGTGTATGCGTGCTCGTGAGCTAAGGTTCGGTGAGCTTCAAATTTGATTTATCCCTCTATTTATAGAGAAGAGATTAGGATAGATCCGTTGGAGATGACGATCCTTTGTCTCTCTCTTTTGGGTAGCTAACGGCCCTTTTGAAGTATGGTGGCAGTGTCCTTTCCCTCCATTTCTGGAAAGTTGTTGACTTCCAGCTTTAGTAGATATAGGGTTGGCTGATGTTCAGAAAGTGGTTGAGACAGAACAGACTTCAAGGAGATCTGAAGCTGACTTCTCTCTTCCTCGTATTGACTCTGCTGAAAAGTGACTTCAAAGATTCTGACAGTCAGAAGACTGTCTGGCCATTGCTGAGTCTGATCTCTGATTTAGTAGCATGCTCCTGCTGAGTCGGCTCTACTGAGGATCAACTCTGAGTCCAGTGAACTACTCCTTTCAGTATACTGCTCCTGCTGAGTCCAGTATCACTGAGTGTTCTACTTCTGGTGCTGAGGCAGATAATCTACTGAGTGCCTGAACTAGAGCAGAGGGTCTGCTGAGTCTGAAACCTCAGAGACAAACACATATTACAACGAAATGGTTCACCAATCAATATAGGGTTTTAGGATCTTCAAATATTCATAGACTCTTTCAGAGCACAGGGCTACTGAGTGTATTACATCGCAGAAGATTGAATCATTTCCCACTATTTACCAGCACTGCTGAGGATAGAATCATCACCCAACATTTTCCCTCTAGTTGATGATTCCGAAACCTAACAACTTATCTATTAAACAACCTAATACTATGACTTATCAGAAACAAAGCTCCTTACAAAGTATTACAAGTAGGATCAGTAGAGTTGTTCTTCAAGTCCTTGACTACTGAGGGGATCAGGGCAGAAGGTCAGAACATATTTAGAGTCTGAATAATAATTTCCCCCTGTCATAACAACATTTTCCCCCAATACTATCAAGTCTATCAGAATCTAGCTAAGCAACAACTGACAACAAATAGCGGACAGTGAGTGTGTGAGTCAGTAATCACTTCAGTGATTCTGAGTGTTAAGCATAAACAAACACGGCTATTCAGACTATAAGATATTGTCAAAGCCAAACAGAGATATTATATATATAAGAATATCAGTACAGTTACATCTCTGCTAGACTAGAAAAAGAAGGATACAAAGAGAATACAGAAGCAAGAAGTCATTTGAACTGCCTAATCCTGTCTTTGAAATCTTGAGATTGAGTTTCAGGAAGAGGCACTCCATACATGCGATAAGTGACCTTTCTTAGCTTCAGTATCTCAGCAAAGTCCGCTGGGTCTTCTTCATCAAGGAATTTGGCTTCAGCAGCGTCCTTCACTTCTTTCTCTATCACATCGTAGTGAATGGATCCATCAAGTCTCTGTGGGAGTGGCAGGATTATGGGTTCTGGAACTCTGACTTCAACATTTTCTTTGACAGCTTTTTGCAGTCTGGCATACATATCTAAGTCGGCTCTCATGATCCATACAGTATATGCCACTGACTTGTGCTTCTCAGACCAGAATCTCCAGAAGTAGTTCCTCTTAATAAACTCGATCTTCAGTGCTTCCCACCTCTGAGTGAATTCCACTGGTATCCATTCATCTGTTCTAGGCCATCTGTGAGTCTTCAGATAAGTAGGCTTCCTGAATCTCTTGTATCTATAGGGGATGTCAGCCTTATCTGGAATCCTTTGACTCGCTTCCTTTTCAGTTCTTAGCTTGAGAGCTTCAAGATCTGCCATCCTTATTCTCTCTCTGGCTGCTTCTACTTGCCTGGCCTCTTCACCTCTGTATAAGTATCTGTCTAACTGAACCCAGATCTCTTCCATTTCTTGTTCCTGTTCCTTTGATGGAATGTAGGAGGGCTTGTGAGGTGGCTCTTCTTCTGAGTCAGCAGGCGTGGATGATTTTTCTTTAGAAGTCCCCTGCTGCCCAGTAGATTGCTGCTGCTGCTGCTCCTTCTCCTTTTCTTTATCAGCCTCGTCGCTGAGTTTAAGCGTTTTAGGAGGCAGCCTAGCACCTGTTTTCTTACCTCCGGCTGGAGCCTTAGTTTTACCTTTGGCAGGCTTCTTCTTAGGTTTATTGGCGGCTTTAGCTTCGACTATCTCCCTAGCCAACTTCTCATCTACGGCTATCTGAGCCTCCTCCTCCGGGGTTATGAACCTCCTGTGTCCTTTCTTCTTGGAGGGAGGGGTTGGGAATTTCAGTGCCTTTTTGCCTTTTCCGGCAACTGGAGGAGGGAGATGAACTTCTTCCTCTTCTGACTCCTCGTTAGCATACTCAGCAACTTCCTTTATAATATTTGAGGGAGTTTGTGTTGCCTAAGTAGCGACTTCTTTGGCTCCGAAGCCACTTGGGCCAGGCTCAGCAGGTACTACAACTCATAATGCTGAGACACCCTGGGCCTCGCCAATTTCAGTAGGTCCAGTAGGGGCAGATGACTGAGTTGTAGTTGCCCCTCCTACAGACCTTGCTCTCTTCGGATCTTTCAGTATCAGCTCCTTAGTACCTTTCTCTATAACACCTTCCACTTTTTCACTAAACCTTTCCCCTTTTTGGCATCAGCAAGTAGGGTTGGGGGCGAAGCAGATACTTTCCTATTCAGGCTTTTGTATGAGGTTGACAGATTGTCCAGCTTAGTATGTATCTTTGTCAGCGCCTCATGCAGCTCGTTTCTCTCATTTGTCAGCTGATCGCTGTATTTCTGATGTGAGAGATCAACCGCAGCCTTGAATTCTATCAGCTGTTTCTCCACCTTCTCTTCAAGGTCCTTCTGAATAGTTTCTATTTTGAGTTCATTGGCTTGAGAGACGGCAGTGACGGATTTAGTGTGAGCGGTTTGAGCGGCCTTGTATTCATTCATCAGTTTGTCCTGGCCTTCCTGAATCGTCTTGAGCTGAGCTCCGAAGTCAGCTCTCAGTGCAGCTAAGGCATTCGTCAGAATGCTGGAGAAGTCAGGGATTTGAGATGTAGAAATAGTTGTTCTGAGTCCCTGCAGCTCTGCACTCTATGCCTCAGTGGTTTGCCGCCAAGTTTTGTGGACGGTACGGGTGAGTAGGCGATTCTGACTGTCTTGATTCTTCAGTGCCCTGGCCACTGTCTTCGAACGACAGCTCTTTGGGCTGGGCGCTACTACGAAAGCAGATTCGAGAAGAAGCTGATCAGGATTAGCTGCCTTCGAAGTACCAGCCATCGTCTGCCCAGGACCAAGGATGTTGAGTGGAGGGTCAGCAGTAGATGCAGTGGCATCCTTGTCCTGTTGAGTTCCCTCATCAGGCTTCTCAGGACCTGAATCACGGGGTGGGTCCTGAGCATCGGGGTCAGACCCATCTGAGGGCCCAGGTGCTGAGACAGGCTGTCTGTCGTTCAGCAGTGCAAGCATGGCCGCCCTCAGATCCTCGAGCGTGCCGAGGTCAGATGGCTCTGAGTAGCCAATCTTCCCCCTTATCAGCAGCTCTTCCTCGTGGAGCTGTTCGCAGGAATGGTGAATGACTAGTGTTTTCAGGTTGTGCCATTCCTGGAACCTTATCAACATATGGAGCCTCGCCTGCCTAGCCAGTAGGACAAGATCTGAGTGGCTGGCGATCTCCGGAATCACTTCAGCAATCTCTCGAGAGGCTCTGGATTTGAGAGTTGAGGCCTCCATCCCGAGAGATTCTGACTCCGAGGCAGTCTCTGAGTCCTCGACTTCAATCGGAGACACCTGTTTCTCAGCAGAAGGGATGTTGCTGAGTGGAGGGACATCCAAGGGGCTCTCCAGGGTCTGAACTTCTTCAGCCTGGACTTCTTCATCTTGGAATTCTTCAGCTTGGACCCCTTGGTCCACTGTTTCTCCATGTTCAGTGGAGACGATCTTCTCCACTGATTGAGTCTTCTCAGAAGACTCTGGCTCGTCTCTCAGCTGTAGAGGCGGCTGAGTAATGACGGCCTCTGGTTCCACCTCAGCCTCACTAGGCACAACCTCATTGACCTTCTTTAGCCTCTTGGTTGGTGCCTTAGGAGTGGATTTAGGTGGGGACCTCTTTTTCTTCGGCGTTGAGGTCTGCTGAGTCCCGACCTTAGGTGCAGCTGGCCCTGAGCCAATCTATTGAAGGGCTGCTGCCCTGTTCTGGAATCTGACTTTCTTCACGTTGAAGTATTGCTTGTCAGCGAAGCTGACTCTGTCAGATGCGCAGAAATCCTCGATCATGACTGAGAGTTTTAGTCCGTATAGGAGTTTTCCTTTGACGCTCAGCCTGTTGGATGCCTTATCAAATTTGGTTTATTGCAACTCTGTCCAGTTGATCTTGGCCCGATCATATATAGCCATCATTAGTTGCAGCTTGGGCCTTGACACTTGGTCAAAATAGCCTGCTTGACTCGTCAGCAACTGAGTCACTGTGTACGCCAGTGCTCTGTACTGAGGGAGCATGGCGTTCTTGGGAAATGCGGCTCTGAAAATTGTTGGCTTTCCGCAGAACTCTGAGAGGTACTCATCCATCAAATCATCTTTATATACGACGGTGTTGAGTCCTGTGTTGGGCAGACTGAAGTTTTTCTGAAGAGCTTCTCGGATAGACATCTGCTTCACTTCTATATTGGTGCGTGAGGCATCGCCTACTGTATGGATGGCGAATCTTCCTCTGATTTCTTCATCTACTGAATCCGAATTCGAGTAGATCTCTGCTACTTGTCGCGGGAGGAAGAAGGTCGGCCTCCTCATCAGGAATCCTTCCAGACCGGTCTCTCGGAGAGCGTAGAAGATCTCCTCCATGAAGTCTAGATCGCACTCATCAAACTCCATGACTGGCTCGCACCAGACACGATCCTTCTCAAGGATCTCTTGCATATTTTTCGGAGCCATAACAGCGTTTCCTGTCATTCTGATAATATGCATACACAGTATAGGTCAGTATCGATAAAAGTATAAAAGAGATAAGAGCATACGATACTAAATGATCATTGAAGAATTACCAAAAGATTTTCTGAAGATTTTCAAGAGAACTTAGATGGAAGGTAATAAGGATCTCAGAAAATCTCGGGTATAAAGATCTCAGAAAATCTCGGGTACTTAAGATATTTGCAGATATGGAATGGCGGTTTCAAACATTTTGAACGAATATATATATATATATATATATATATATATATATATATATATATATATATATATCTTAGAGAAGATAAACAGTTAAAGATCAATGGTTTAGTTTGAACGCGCTTTTTGAGATGGACGGCTAGGATTAAGTTTTATAAAATAGGCAATGATCAAATTAGCCGCCTAAGTCAAAAGCCAGTTGTAAATAGCCTAAGTAGTAACTTGATACGACATGCATTTAATGCGTGGCAGAGTTCAGCATGCTTGTACATAGAATGTCGTGTATTAAATGTGATCCGTTAAAAATTAAATGACATTTCCTAAGCCATTGAATACGATGCTGAATCATATTCATAAATGCGCAGAATAGTTCTATAGGCTACTGAGTAGAGATACGCAAACCTGTCAGCTGAACATCGTAGTCAGCTGATACCTCGTGTAGATGATTGTGAATCTCTACGTACTGATTTTACTCAGTACTGAGAGTGAACATTCCCCCTTACTGAATGCTCCTCTCCTGAATCCTCTTACTGACTGGAGTCAGTAGGGTCCAGCTGACCTAGCTCTACTGAAAGTTCTTTGAATCTGGCTTCAACTAGAGGCTTGGTCAGTATATCAGCCCTTTGATGGTCAGTATGGATCTTTTCCATCCTGATATCCTTCTTTTTGACATGGTCACGAATGAAGTGGTGTCTGATATCCACGTGCTTGCATCTCGTATGAAGTACAGGATTTTGAGTGATTGCAATGGCACTGGTACTGTCGCAGAAGATTGGCACTTCATTATGAATGACGTCATAGTCGTGTAGCTGCTGTCTCAGCCAAAGGATTTGGGCGCAGCAACTTCCGGCAACCATGTATTCAGCTTCAGTAGTTGACGTCGCTACTGAATGCTGTTTCTTTGAGAACCATGAGATGAGCTTACTGGCGAGGAACTGACACGTTCCAGAAGTTGACTTTCGGTCGATTCTACATCCTGCATAGTCAGCATCAGAATAACCAGTTAGTTCAATATTATCATCAGCTGGATACCATAAACCCATGTCAGGTGTTCCTCTGAGATAGTGGAGAATCTTCTTTGCTGAGTCCATGTGACTCTGCTTCGGATTCGCCTGAAATCGAGCGCAAACACCAACAACATAAGTTATGTCAAGACGAGTAGCTGTTAAGTATAATAAAGAACCAATTATAGCAAGAAATTCAGTTTGGTCTACTGATACTCCCTCTTTATCAAGATCAATTTTCATATTTGTGTTCATCGGGATCTTGATTGGTTTGCCGGATGAGCAACCGAATCTTTTGATGAGGTCTCGAGTGTATTTACCTTGATTGATGAACGTTCCCTTCTCAGATTGTTTGACTTGAAAGCCGAGGTAATAGTTCATCTCTCCCATCATTGACATCTCGAACTTATCCTTCATCATTTTCTCAAACTGCTGACACATGATGACATTCTTCGAGCCGAAGATGATGTCATCTATGTAGATCTGCACAAGTAATAGGTCATCTTCCAGTCGAATGCTGAATAGTGTGCGGTCTACTGTGCCCTTCTGAAAACCTTTCTGAAGAAGAAACTCAGACATGGTATCGTACCAAGCCCTGGGTGCTTATTTTCACCCATACAGAGCCTTTCTGAGTGTATAAACTTGATGTCCCTACTGAAAGCCGGGAGGCTGTTCCACATAGACTTCTTCTTTCAGTACGTCATTCAGGAAAGCAGACTTCAAATCCATTTGATAGACTCTGAATCTTTGATGTGTTGCGTAGGCTATGAATAGTCTGATTGCCTCCAATCTTGCAACTGGAGCGAACGTTTCATCGAAATCTATCCCTTCAGCTTGACAGTAGCTTTTTGCCAAGAGTCTTGCTTTATTCCTTACTATGACGTTGTTTTCATCTCGCTTGTTCTTGAAGACCTATTTTGTTCCTATTACATGTTGATGTCGGGGTCTGTCAACAACCTCCCAAACTTTGTTTCTCGTGAACTGATTCAGCTCCTCTTGCATGACTATGATCCAGTCAGCATCTTTCAGTGCGTCCTCAACTGACTGAGGTTCTTCAGTAGACAAGAAGCAGGAATATAAGGCGCATTCTCCCTGACAGAATCTGGATCTTGACTTTACGCTTGCTGAAGGATCTCCAATAATGAGATCAGAAGTGTGAGCATCCAGCCACGATCTACGATGTTTCAACTCTTCATCTGAAATTTGTTCAACATAGATAGTTGGTGAGTTAGGCATTTCAGTTGTATTATTATGAGATTGAAGCAATTCAGTTACAAGAGTGTGATCTACTGAGTCACCAGGTTCAGGGGCATTTAGCTCAGGAACATCATTAGTTCCCCCTGAATTATTATTCTCAGTAGAGGTTTCAGTTACCACTGGGGTTTCTTCATCGACCTGAGTTACCTGGGACTGGCTCTGTTCTGGAGAGTCAATCTGTTCAGCTACTTCTGCTGCTGACTGAGATTTAGTAGACTTGTCTTCAGTTTCCTCATCTGAATCATCATCCCAACATAGCTGAATCATCATCCCAACATAGCTCAGATCTTTTAGACTGTCCTCAGATTTAGGTTTAGAGTTTCTGCTCCTGTCTTCAGTAGCAAACTCATTAAAAACAACATGAGGGATTTCCTCCACGCAAAGAGTCCGATAGTAGAAGACTCTTAAAGCTTTGCTGACCCGAGAGTATCCTAAGAACACTCCCTGATCTGACTTGCTATCAAAAGTTTTCAGCTGATCTTTCCCAATATTGTGGATAAAGCACGAACACCCAAAAATAAGGAAATAAGATAAAGAAGGCTTCCTGCCGTTCCATAGTTCATATGGTGTCTTCTTATGTTGCTTTGTCAGTAGAGAGAGGTTCTGAGTGTAACATGTAGTATCAGTAGCTTTTGCCCAGACTTGTTGGCAATAAATATGACCCATGTGTAGCGCGAGTAGTCATCAATGACCACTAATGCATACTTCTTGCCTCTGATTATCACTGGAGAGACTGGACCGAACAAATCCATATGTAGCAGCTGAAGGATTCCATCAGTGGAAGGAGATGGAACAGGTGGATTTTGATTCCTTGTTTGCTTTCCCTTCAGGCGTGCTTCACACTGAGTGTCTTTGCTGAATACTTCATTCGGCAGTCCTCTTGCTAGAGTGTTTCTAGCAAATTTGTTGAGCGTTTTGAAGTTGAGATGACTGAGTCTTCTGTGCCAAAGCCACCCCGTTCTGTTGTCACTCTTCGCCAACAAACAAGCTTCAAGTTCAGCTGAGTTCCAGTCAGCTACATAGATATTCTTCTTGCGCGAACCTGATAACACTGTTTTCCCTGTGGATTTATCAATAACATCACAGAAACCAACGTAAAAAATCACTCTATTCGAGTTATCACAAAATGGACTAACAGAGAGAAGGTTATGCTGAAGTCCTTAAATATATGATACTCTTGGAACTGTTGCAGTTCCAATGTTGAGTGTTCCATAGCCTCTGGTGTAGCCTTTAGCATTGTCTCCAAACTCGATACGGGGTCCTTCTTCAGTAATATAATTCTTTATTAAGTCCTTTTGGTACGTCATATATCTTGAGCATCCGCTGTCCACATACCAAGGGTCCTTGTGCAACTGGAAAACATAATTATATTCATGTACCCTTTATTTTTGATTTTGGGTCCTTAGATGTTAGTTTTGGAAACCCATATCTGTCTTACGACCCTGGTGGTCTCAGACGATTTCTTTCCACTTTTGTCAACGTTTCTGACCACTGGACTGGTCGATGCTGACTTCTGAGGCTTTTCAGGTTCAGGAGTCCTGATCTTCTGAGTGGGTGGACTGCTGACCTTTGCCTTCTGCACGGCTTTCTTCTTCTTCTTCTTTTGACTTTTGGATCCTCTCCTGACTATTGGATCATAGTAATATGACCCATACTGAGCTGAATGTGTCAGCTGTGGAGGTCCATACTGATCAGCCCATTTTGCCTTGCTGGTTCCCCCTTGACTGAACTGGGGTGATCTGGTGCTGATCTTCTTGTTAGAGTGCTGATGACTAGGATGAGGTGCCTTCATCTTCTGTATGTTCTTGGCTAGGGGGTTCAGTATGTCTGCATTGATGGTCTCCCCTTGAACAAACCTATCAGCTAGCCGATTTTCTGGGCGTACGGGGGCAGATGAGGAGCCTCCCTGGTTGAATCCAAGTCCCTCCTTGCAGTGCTTGGGCTTGTTGCTTGCTAGCATAGCCTCTAGCTTCTTTTCAGCGCCTATGTACCGCTCTGTCATCAGGTTCCTCCAGACATCATCACTTTTCTTCAGCATTTAATGCTCGGCCTGAAGTCCTGACAACTCTTGCTTCAGTAGACTAAGTTCAGTATCTTTCTGAGTCAAGTCTTTGGTCAAAACTGAGATTTGATCTTCTTGATGCTGAGACTTGGCCATCAGAGAGTTTATCTCCTCCCTGAGTCTCAACACAAGTCCTTCTGAATCAGTAGCAACCTCACTTTCCTGAGAAAGTCTCTGATTGTCCACTTTCAGGGTATCCAATTCCTGAAGAGTCTTGCTGAGCTGCAAACTCATCTGAATCTGCTCATCGAGTAGTTCTTCGTATGCGATCGCGACGTCCAGATTCTCGTCTGCACCTGAAAGAGTGTCATGTGTGCAGTGTGAAGAGGAATTAAATGGTTCATGTGAGTTTACCTCTTCCTCTTCTCCTGCCATGAGACACTTTTCAACATCTTCTTCAGCTTCAAGCTCTAAGGCCATGAAAGCTGCTTCATCGTCAGATGAATCCATGAAGGAATCGACTTCATCTGAGTCGTCTGAGATTTCACCAACAATGTATGCTTGTCTCTTCTTGGTGAACTTCTCCCTTCTTGCTTTGCGTGCTTCTCGTTCAGCAGTACTGAGCTCAGGACAGTCATACTGGTCCTGGCTTGTTGCAGTTATAGCAGGCGGTGACTCTTTCTTCCTTACTTTCACTGTCTTTGGACTGTGCTGAGTCATCCTTTTTCCTGCATTCAGAAGTATGCGAGTCAGGAGTGCGCTTAGGCGTGTATTCAGACTTACCCTTAGATTCTCTAAGGGCTTTAGTCACTTTTCTGCGCCTCTCCTTCTCCTTCTGATACTTTACGGCAAGCAGTGCGTACTTCTTGGCTAGATTTCCTTCTTGTATGTCAGTGAGTGAAGGTTCAGCCTTGCTAGTCGCTGGAGCTGCTGTGCTGACTGATGCTTTAAAGGCATGGTCGATTTGAGTGTCAGCTTCAGCTCGCTGCTTCCTTTGAGGTAAGCCAAACTCAAACTCCTCTGCTTTAAGTTCTGAAAAGATATGGTCAGGAGTAACAATTTCTAAATCAGAATGACGCAATAAAGTAGCAAAGGGAGTCCAGTGACCGTCTGGCAGTGCCCTCAAAAATTTGAGATTCATCTCTCGGTTGGAGAATGTCTTTCCCAGCCCGTTGATAGAATTCATCAAATCCGTAAATCTGACGTTGAGATCTTCAATGGTGTCACCAGGCATGAGAGACAATCTTTCAAGCTTTTGGAGTTCCAGCGTGAGTTTATTTGCTTTGATCTTCTGAGTCCCCCGACTCAGTAGTGCTAGAGCATCCCAGAGTTCCTTCGCGGACTTGCAGTCCTGAACTCTCCCGAGATAGGAATCACTCAGGGTGGTCAGTATGGCGTTTCTGGTGACGCGGTCTAAGTTGTGAAGCTTCTTCTCCTCTGGGGTGAAGAGACTTCTGTCCTTGGAATCTTCTTCCCGGTCACCATTCCACCTCCGTTTGCTGGATCCTGAGCTACGACGCTATTGATCATTGGAACAATAGGTCCGTCCTCTAGAACCTCTATCATGCTGTCGTGGAGAGAGGTCAGATGAGCCTCCATTCTGACCCGCGATACACCATAGTTCTCTACTGAGAACATGGGAACCATCCTTATACCTGACATATCAGACATGATGAATAATGATATGAATGAAGAATGATATGCAGTGAAAACGTTTTCCGAATCCGTTCAAGTAGACCAGTTTCAGAATAACAAGAGTCTTATAGAACTCCTGCTCTGATACCAATTGTTGGTCCCCAAAGCACGTTCAGGTGTAGAGGGGAGGGGGTGAATACACCTGAAAACCGATTTCTCAACTTAAACACGAACAGTCCTTTTTCAGGATAGTGTCGTGTTGAACAAGTTTAGTAGACCAGACAAGCTGTTCTGAATCGAGTGGCAGAGTGACTGATTCTACTGAGACCTGCTAGCTGACTGAGAGTCAGAATTCAGTATCTTGCAGATAGAGTTCAATGGTGCGGAATAGTGTAGGCCCAATTCAGTTGAGTTAGGAAAACGTTTTTGTCAAAACAGTTTCAGTTGATTAGTGTAGTCTCTTAAGTTTGTTGAAACTCAGTTGAATGATTTAAAGAAGATTTCAGTATGAACAGTAAATCAATGCAACAGTTAAAAACAGAACACGAGACACAGAGATTTTTAAAGTGGTTCGGACACAAAAATCCTACGTCTACTGTCCCGAAAGATCAAGAAGCTATTTATTATACAGAGATAGTCTCAGTCGGTTTGTACGCTGGACAAACACTGGTCTTGAGATTTATACTGAGCAAGTCTTAGTTTACAGGGTTATCAAACTGAGTGTTTGAAAAACTCTCCAACTGTGAAGGAGTCATTTACAATAAGGATCAGTTCAAAGGTGAACTCCTTTGTCTAAGTTATGGATATATTCTATTGAGCTTATGTTAGAGGGATAGGGAACAAGGAAGTGGCTTCTAGAACGACGAACAACTGAGTATATATTTGGGTTCGTGTAACGTCGTTTGGATACTAGAGGCTGTATTAATCAGTTCAGCTTGGTTCCCTAAGAGCTAGAATGTAGTCTTTCGCCGGAGATAGATTCTTCGAACTTCTTGCGGAAGACTTAGGCTTTTTGAATTTGCTCGTTTGAATGCTCTGTATGTTCTCTCGTGTATGCGTGCTCGTGAGCTAAGGTTCGGTGAACTTCAAATTTGATTTATCCCTCTATTTATAGAGAAGAGATTAGGATAGATCCATTGGAGGTGACGATCCTTTGTCTCTCTCTTTTGGGTAGCTAACGACTCTTTTGAAGTATGGTGGCAGTGTCCTTTCCCTCCATTTCTGGAAAGTTGTTGACTTGGAGCTTTAGTAGATATAGGGTACGTGTCTGCTTGTCATTGGCCGAGGTTCAGAAAGTGGTTGAGACAGAACAAACTTCAAGGAGATCTGAAGCTGACTTCTCTCTTCCTCGTATTGACTCTGCTGAAAAGTGACTTCAAAGATTCTGACAGTCAGAAGACTGTCTGGCCGTTGCTGAGTCTGATCTCTGATTCAGTAGCATGCTCCTGCTGAGTCGGCTCTACTGAGGATCAGCTCTGAGTCCAGTGAACTACTCCTGCTGAGTTTAGTTCTACTGACTCCTTTCAGTATACTGCTCCTGCTGAGTCCAGTATCACTGAGTGTTCTACTTCTGGTGCTGAGGCAGATAATCTACTGAGTGCCTGAACCAGAGCAGAGGGTCTGCTGAGTCTGAAACCTCAGAGACAAAAACATATTACAACGAAATGTTTCACCAATCAATAGGGTTTTGAGATCTTCTAATTTTCATAGACTCTTTCAGAGCACAGGGCTACTGAGTGTATTACAACACAGAAGACTGAATCATTTCTCACTATTTACCAACACTGCTGAGGATAGAATCATCACCCAACAGATAGTCAACCATCAGTTCAGCTAGTTCGTTTAATAGAACTACTAAAATTCAATTTTCGGGTTAATGTCCAAGTCAATTTTCAAAATACTAGTTAGACATCTACAAAACCATTAAAATTTTAATATACTAATATCAATGAAAATAAAGACCTAAGATGAACGTACAATCAATTCGTACAATTCGTAGATTTATATTTTCTTCAAAAGCAAATTAATCACTTTTTTTACCTATGTATTTTTTATGTAATCTGTTTGGAAAATTACTAGGAATGGACATTAAGATTTATTGTCATATATTAATTGACAATTAAAGGATATCATAAAGTTAAAAATGATAGTTAATCTAATTGATGCAAGAAGTTAGAGAGTGAGATAAAAGAACCTACTGATTTTGATGGTTTTGTATGGTTGTATGACTGCATTTTTGAAATACTTGAGGAAATTTCATGCATTCATGTTTTCTGCAGTAGATACAAAACTATTTGAATAACAAGTTCTCTTATTGTGGAATCTTACAGTTAGAAAATTCTTATTTTAATTTCCGAATATAATAATGGATTATAATGTGATTTTTCTAATGTATATTTGGAAATATTTGAGTAAAACTATTAACTTGCCTAATCACTCTGGCCCACGCATTTATGTTTTTGTGCGGTACATGCCCAGTAAAGGAGACATTGATTATAATAATCAAACAAGTAGCCAACCATGACGGACTTCATTTTTCTTTGGCCGTCGTCAAAATGCATTTGAAAGTCCTTAAATAATGATATATTTATTTTGAAAGGTCCCTTAATGATATAAAAATGGTATCATCATATCATGAGATACTTTTTAGTTTAATAACCGTATATTCTTCGAAGATTATTAGAATAAATTTAAAATTAAGAACCCTTCATTCTACATAACATACCAACGTATCAGCTATGTTCCATGACACGCCTAGCCTTAATTCTAATAAAAATAATGTAAAATAAATTCTATTTAAAAAATATTCATACTTTAATTACATTTATATATGAAAAATCGTTCGATCAATTACGTATTAATCAATATTCGATTGATTGGTACGAGGTTATTGACAAAAAAGTTTGTCCCTTGCAGTTGCTGCAAAGCTATACATATATAGATCTTAAAGTGTATATTCACACAATAAATATTTTTATTTTATTTATTTTGAATTTATAATTTATAATTTTTATTTAACATTTGATTGTATATTCTATGTACAAGGACCATGTTATTGTTTTTTTTCGAAAATAGTGTGTTCCGTATAGGGTTGTAAACGAACCGATCAAATCGAATATCACTGTATTCGATTTGTATTTGCTTTGTTATTCAAGTATTCTGATTCGTTTTCGTTTATTATTTAAATATTAAATTCATTTTTTATTCGATTTGTTTATGTTAATCGAATATTCGAATCGAATCGAATATTCATTATTCTATTAGTATTTTATAGTATTTGAATACGTCATAGGAATATTCGATTCATTTTCAATACTTAATAATAAATATTTAATTCAATTTATCACTCCACTAAGAAAAATAATACTGTAAATAATATTCCCTCCGTCCCTATTTTATATGCTCATTTGTTTTTTCATATAGATTAAGAAAAAAAATTAATGATACGAAAGTTAGATAAATGTTGGTATTGAAATTTGAGTAAATTACTAAAAAGGTAATGTCATAATTGTGTTTGCTATTATAAAAGTTGGATAAAATAATTTTTTTTCTATTTTATCAAATTAATTAGATCTATTAAAGTTGGTAAAATATTTAGTTAGATACAAAAAAATTACTAATAAACATATAGATTTGAAATTGACTAAAAAGGAAAGTAGATATATATATTTGGGACCGAGGGAATATTAATTAGGAAAGCACAACTAAATTAAATTTGCTGTACTGGGGACCAACGCCATAAACATTATGATAATAATTGAGATCAAACCGAAAGACCAAATGCATTGACTTCCAAGTCAATGCCTGTTTTGTTTAAAAAATACTATATAGGATATGTAACTTAGCATGTACGGCTAGCGGTATACACGGGTAATGTAGCTTTTATCATGGGAGTGGCACGTTCAATTTTCTCTGTCTTGGTGTTCAATTTGTCTTAACCAATAGAATGATGACACGTGTTTTTATTTAATTAAATAATTTAGGGATATAATTAGAGTGTGAATTACATGAAATTTGATCGAAATTTACTTTTTCACACGACCTTTAAAACGCTCATCAAAATACACGAGTTTTCAATTTGTTAGAAATTACACATCGACGAAAAAATTCCGGCAGAATCAAATATGACGGGCAAACTACATGACATTTTACGGCTTAGTTGACATAGCGATTTTTTCAAGTATGAAATTATGTAGTTTTTGTCACATATAAATATACAAAGTTTGAGTTACATCTAGTTTTGTACATAACTCTCGGACTTTAACAGAAATATGTTATAGCTTAACATTTACTCCCTCCGTCCCATAATTCTTGTCCCTTATTCCTTTTCGGGACGTCCCACAATTCTTGTCCACTTTCCTTTTTTAGTAAATTATTACACACAACTTTTTTGTGGGACCCACAACTTTATACCAATCTACACACAACTAACAACTCTCCTTAAAAACCGTGCAAAAAGCAAATTGGACAAGAATAATGGGACGGAGGGAGTAATAGAGAGTGTGAATAGAATAATCGGATTTTTGAATCGAATCAAACAATTCGAATATTAGTAGCGAATCGAATACCGTCCGAGTGTAATATTCCAATAATATCGATTACGAATATGAATCGAATGTTGTGGTATTTGATTTGATTCGTTTCGTTTACAATCCTACAACAAATGACAGATTTTAGAGAGAGATTTTAGATCTGTCTTATAATTCTAACTCATGTTAATAATCATTTATTCATTCTTCGTTAAATATTAAGCATATAATATAATTTTAAACATCATTTTGTTAAAGTTAGAAAGTCATGTGCAAAATTAGATGAAACTCAAACTTCGTTTACTTATAAGTGACAAGCTAGGGAATTCCCTACTTAATTGGATTTTTTTTTCGGAAACTAAGCATGCCACGTCGTCAGCCAGGTTTCGCCGGAGTTTTTCGCTTAGCTGCAATTTTTAACAAATTGAAAGAGCATTTTAAATGTCGTGTGCAAAATTAAATTTCGGTTAAATTTCATGTATTTACGGGCTAATATATATGTTATTTGAATTTGTTAATCATAAAATAAATTAGTGAATTAAATGCACATGCGTCATCATTCTATTGGTGAAAAAAATTGGAAAACAGATCTGGTGAACTCTGTTACTTCATATAACTTTATTATATGCATCCTAATTCCTAGCTATATGGATATTTATCATGTCATCCATTATATGATCTTCAACGAACAAGAACTTTAACTCGCCTACGTATACGGTATAGGCCGATCACTGAGTCAAATTAGAATTGATTCAAGATTTCAACAAACCATTACATAATAATTTATTTCATGTCATTTTCAGTTTATTAACGTTCATTATCCTCGCAAATGACCATTACCTCTATAAAAAGGTAGACATCTACGATGAGCTACATAAGTTTGAGTTGATTATTATTACATATTCTTCTCTCCGATCCAATGGCTATTCAAGGATATCACTTGTTCATTCCTGCATTAGTGTTCGTACTCCTATCTGTGGATTTCACAGGTTAATAATTTCTGCTGATATTTCTAACCAGTGCATGATTTAATTATTTCTGCTGGCTTATAGAATATAAAAACTTTGCACACGATGCAGCTGCACAAATCGGAGTTGCTTACGGAAGGAACGGCGACGGATTGCCTCCTCCCTCACAAGTGGTGGATATATTCAAGAGATACGGCATCAAACGGATGCGAATTTACGATCCCTTCCCGCCAACTCTCCAAGCTCTAGGCGGCTCCGGCATCGAGCTCACCGTCGGAGTAGACAACGTCCAACTCCAATCTCTCAATAACCGACAAAACGCCGACAACTGGGTCCGAGACAATATCAAGAATTACCCAAACGTGAATTTCAAGCACATCGTGGTCGGAAACGAAGTCAGCCCCATCAGAAACCAGCAGTACGTAGACTTCGTCGTTCCGGCGATGAGGAACGTTCATGACGCTCTCATCGCGGCCGGCCTCGGCGGCGTTAAAGTTTCCACCGCCGTCGAGACGGAGCTTATCGATCCCAGCAAAAACTTCCCTCCGTCGAAGGGGGAGTTTAGGCCGGAGGTCAAACCGTATATAAATTCCGTTCTTCAGTTTCTTGTGAATACGAACGGCCCTTTGTTCGTCAACATCTATCCTTACTTCGCCTACAAATACGGCAACGGGAGGGATATTACCCTCCAGTACGGTCTTCTGCAGACCGGTGCAGATACACCCGATGGGCATTACGATAATCTCTACTACGCTCTGGTGGATACGATGTATGCGGCCATGGAGAAGACCGGCATTCGGTCCTTATCCGATAGCGGTGTGGAGAACACTGAGATTAAGGGGTCGGAGAGTGGGTGGTCTTCGGGTGGCGGGAGTCCGCCGGCGGCTGATCAATCTAGGCCGGCGGCGACCTTGGCTGACCAAAACGGGGGGGCTACTCCGGGAAATGCGGAAATCTATATTAGGAATTTGATTCGAATTGTCAAGAGCGGAACCAAGAAGAGGCCTAACCGCCCCATCGAGACTTATATATTTGCCGCGTTCGATGAAAATCGGAAGCCCGGCGATGCGGATGAGAAGAATTTTGGGATCTTTAGGCCAAACGGGGACACCAAATTCCCAATCAATTTTAATTGAGGGAACAAACAAGTTTGGATAAGCATATTATGTTTTATGATTAGAATAAGTGTTAGCAACTATTACACATGACTGTGATTTATCGCACCTCGATATAGAAGATGCATGTTTATCTTGTCATAAATAAAAAAGAATAAGTGTTTGTGGACGTTTGCTTAGCTTGATATTGTTTTTAAACTTTTATGTTACTGTTTATATTTCATGCTTTAATTATAACCAGAAAATGCACAATCCAGTGCCAAAAAAAAAAAAAAAATCTAATTATTATTCTATTAAGAAAGAAAATATAATTATTAACGGAAGTAGATAATTGGAAGACTAGATTATATATGTACAAAGATATCTTTGTAATGTGATAGAACTCTGACATTCTGGTATATTTGGAATATCTATACGAAATTGCTTCGAGGGTAAATAACCAAACTTGGACTACTATTAACTTAAGTAGCTAACGGTTTTCATTTTCTTTTTAATTTGCACACCAAATTTATATTTTATAATATTCAAAGTCTTTTATAGACTTCGTAAACAGTAGGGCGAAAAGAGTGTTGAATTTTCTGCAACATTTTGTACCATATGGAAACATGTATTCTGAAGTTTGGTTAGTAGTGTTTTTAAAAACGGGTTCAAAGATCGATTCGAAAAATTGAAATTTAATGATTCAATCAGTTGAAATATTTTTTTTTACCGTGCACTTGGTTAAATAATACGCATGACGAAATAACAAGGCACTGGAATGAGACTAGCTTTTGTAATCAAACTATGATTCTTAGTTGTTCTTTTTTTTTTTTAATTTTTTTTTTGTTTTGTTTTATAACTAGGATTCTTAGTTTAATCCATCAATAAAAATTTAGTTCACAACATGCAATTAATTGCTCCCGCACGTGAATTCATTTGACGACGTAAATGAGACAGCCCCGGATGATAGGAAACCCGTGAATTGTTAAACTTAATCTCTAAAGATCGTCTAAAGGTTAACTTTCCAATTAGTGGAGCCAGATTTCCTCCGAGGTTGTTGAAATAGGAAATATTTAGCGCCGTATGTATTTTGTGTTTGACGCCACAGCCGCAGGTAACAACAATCCAGCTAGAGACAGAAGCCGTTGCCGGATGAATTTTGGACAAGATAGAGTTTGAGGGAAGAAAATAATAATAATAATAATAAAATAGAACCACTTTATGTTCAAATAAAAATGTACAAAACTACCACATGTTTATTTTATTGTAAAAACAGTCTTTATTTTCTTGTTAGTTCAACCAATTGTGTAGTTTTCTGTGATCTATAACACACTACATAATTTAATTATATACAAGATAAGGGATTAAACATGTGCCAGTACATTGAGATAGAAGAATAAAACAGTGAAAGGAAAACACATTGTAAACAAAAACAAAAGTTGTTTTCAGTATACAAAATTCCAACAAAGCCGTGCAACAACTGTCAAAAGATTGGACACTATAAGTTTGATATCCAGAAGCACAAGAGCCGAGCGTAGAGCAAAACACGACAAGCTCTTGAAGGATCGAAAGGCCTTCATTGCCGAGAATGGTACTTCAAGCTCGTCCTCTAGTGATGAATCTGAAGAAGAGAAAGACAAGAAGAGGGATGACTTGTTTATTGAGTCTGATGTTGACGAAGGATATCTTGTCAGGCATGTTGAAACGGAATGGGAGTTAGAAGCTGAATCAGAACCCAAACTCTACCTCATGGTGTAGAAGTTGAGGTAAATTTTATTTGCTCCTTTTCTAATTCCTCTACACAGCACACAGAAGATATAGCTTGGCTCTAGAGGATTTTGAGCTGTAAGCCGCATATGATGAACTTCTGGAAAAGCCATAAGAGTATCGGAAGACTGCTCACAATTATCAGCAAGCAGAACGAAGTGATGTGATAAGCCCGAATTTGCTGCTCCATTTTACCGGATTTTATGCGTCGTTCCTCTTCGGATTTTATGCAGGGAATGCTGATTTATGATGAAGAATGTCATAAGGTGGAAAGAATGCTAGAAGAAAAGAAGCATGCAAGCTGTGCAGCAAATGATGAAAAGATGAACTTAATTGAGTTCCAGTCAGCTACATAGATATTCTTCTTGCACGAACCTGATAACACTGTTTTCCCTGTGGATTTATCAATGACATCACAGAAACCAGCGTAAAAAATCACTATATTCTAGTTATCACAAAATTGAATAACATTAAGAAGATTATGCTGAAGTCCTTCAACATATGATACTCTTGGAACTGTTGCTGTTTCAATGCTGAGTGTTCCATAGCCTCTGGTATAGCCTTTTGCGTTGTCTCCAAACTCGATTCGGGGTCCTTCTTCAGTAGTGTAATTCTTCAGCAAGTCCTTTTGGTACGTCATGTGTCTTGAGCATCCGCTGTCCACATACCAAGGGTCCTTGTGCACCTCATCCTCTTCTCCTGCCATGAGACACTTTTCAGCATCTTCTTCAGCTTCAAGCTCTATGGCCATGAAAGCTGCTTCATCGTCAGATAAATCCATGAAGGAATCGACTTCATCTGAGTCGTCTGAGAGTTCACCGACAATGTATGCTTGTCTCTTCTTGATGAACTTTTCCCTTCTTGCTTTGCGTGCTGCTCTTTCAGTAGTGCTGAGCTCAGGACAGTCATACTGATAATGTCCTGGCTTCTTGCAGTTATAGCAGGTTGTGACTCTTTCTTCTTTGCTCTCACTGTCTTTCGACTGAGCTGAGCCCTCTTGTTTCCTACATTCAGAAGTATGCGAGTCAGGAGCGCACTTAGGCCTATATTCAGACTTTCCCTTGGATTCTCTGAGGGCTTTAGTCACTTTTCTGAGCCTCTACTTTTCCTTCTGATACTTCACGGCAAGCAGTGCGTACTTCTTAGCTAGATTTCCTTCTTGTATGTCACTGAGTGAAGGTTCAGCCTTGCTAGACGCTGGAGCTGATGTACTGACTGATGCTTTAAAGGCATGGTCGACTTGGGTGTCAGCTTTGGCTCGCTGCTTCCTTTGAGGTAAGCCAAACTCGAACTCCTCTGCTTTAAGTTCTGAAAAGATATGGTCAGGAGTAGCAATATCTAAATCAGAATGACGTAATAAAGTAGCAAGGCGCGTCCAGTTTCCGTCTGGCAGTGGCTTCCCAGCCCGTTGATAGAGTTCATCAGATCCGTAAATCTAACGTTGAGATCTTCAATGGTGTCACCAGGCATGAGGGACAGTCTCTCCAGCTTCTGAAGTTCTAGCGCAAGTTTATTCGCTTTGATCTTCTGAGTCCCCCGACTCAGTAGCGCTAGAGCATCCCAGAGTTCTTTCGCGGACTTGCAGTCCAGAACTCTTCCGAGATAGGAATCACTCAGGGTGGTCAGTATGCCGTTTCTGGCGACGCGGTCTAAGTTGTGAAGCTTCTTCTCCTCCGGGGTGAAGAGACTTATGTCCTTGGGAATCTTCTTCCCGGTCACCATTCCACCGCCGTCTGCTGGATCCTGAGCTACGACGCTATCGATCATTGGAACAATAGGTCCGTCCTCTAGAACCTCTGTCATGCTGTCGTGGAGAGAGGTCAGATGTGCCTCTATTCTGACCCCCCATACACCATAGTTCTCTACTGAGAACATGGGTACCATCCTGATCCCTGACATATCAGACATGATAGATAGTGATATGAATGAAGAATGATATGTAGTGAAAACATTTTCTGGATCCATTCAAGTAGACCAGTTTCAGAATAACAAGAGTCTTAAAGAACTCCGGCTCTGATACAATTGTTGGTCCCGAGAGAAAGTTCAGGTGTAGAGGGGGGGGGGTGAATACACCTGAAAACCGATTTCTCAACTTAAAACACGAACAGTCCTTTTCAGGAGGGTGTCGTACTGAACAAGTTCAGCAGACCAGATAAGCTGTTCTGAATCGTGTGGTAGAGTGGACCGACTCTCCGAGGCTCGCTAGGCCGACTTGGAGTCAGAATTCAGTGCCGTTCAGATTAGAGTTCAGTGGTGCGGAATAGTGTAGGCCCAAATTCACTTGAGTTAAGAAAACGTTTATATCAAAATAGTTTCAGAAGATTAGTGCAGTCTGTTAAGTTTTGCTGAAACTCAGTTGAATGATTTTGATAGATATTTTTAGTATGAATAATAAATCAATGCAACAGTAAAATAAAGAACACAGAACACGGAGATTTTTAAAGTGGTTCGGATACAACAATCTTATGTCCATTGTCCCGAAAGATCAGGAAGTTATGTATTATACTGAGATAGTCTCAGTTGGTTTGTACGCTAGACAAACACTGGTCTTGAGATTTATACTGAGCAAGTCTCCGTTTACAAGGTTATCAAACTAAGTGTTTGAAAAACTCTCCAACAGTAAAGGAGTCCTTTACAATAAGGATCAGTTTAGAAGTGAACTCCTTCGTCTAAGCTATGGATTTATACGGTTGAGCTTAGGTTAGAGGGATAGGGAACAGGGTTGTGGCTTCTAGAACGACGAACAGCTGAGTGTAAGTTTTGGGTTCGTGTAACGTCGTTTGGATACTAGAGGCTGTATAATTCAATTCAGCTTGGTTCCCTATGAGCATAAATGTAGTCTTTCGCCGGAGATTGTTTCTTCTAACTTCTTGCGAAAGACTTAGGCTTTTTCAAATTTGCTCGTTTGAATGCTCTGTGTGTTCTCGGTTTCTCGTGAGTTCTAGGTCTCGTGAAGGTGAAGGTGAGCTTCAATTTGATTTATCCCTCTATTTATTGAAAAGAGATTAGGATAGATCCGTTGGAGACGACGATCCTTTGTCTCTCTCTTTTGGGTAGCTAACGGCTCTTTTGAAGTATGGTATCAGTGTCCTTTCCCTCAATTTCTGGAAAGTTGTTGACTTGCAGCTTTAATAGATATAGGATATGTGGCTGCTTGTCATTGGTCGAGGTTCAGAAAGTGGTTGAGACAGAACAAACTTCAAGGAGATCTGAAGCTGACTTCTCTCTTCCTCGTATTGACTCTGCTGATTTGACTTTTAAAGTTCCTGACAGTTGGAAGACTGTCTGGCCGTTGCTGAGTCTGATCTCTGATTCAGTAGCATGCTCCTGCAGAGTCGGCTCTACTGAAGATCAGCTCTGAGTTCAGTGAACTACTCCTGTTGAGTTCAGTTCCACTGACTCGTTTCAGTATACTGCTCCTGTTGAGTCCAGTATTACTGAGTCTTCTACTTCTGGTGCTAAGGCAGGTAAACTACTGAGTGCCTGAACCAGAGCAGAGTGTCTGCTGAGTCTGAAACCTCAGAGACAAAAACAGATTACAACAAAATGGTTCACCAATCAATATAGGATTTTGGGATCTTCAAATCTTCAGTAAATATTCAGAGCACAAGGCTACTAAGTTAACTTATCAGCTGAGAAGACTGAATCATTTCCCAACATCTTCCAACAATTGCTGAGGGCTGAATCATCACCCAACACTTATCCTTAAGTTGTCTTAACTGTGATAACTGTTTATATCTTGTCAGTTCAACCAATTATGTAGTCTTCTGTGATACCCGAGACATTACACAAATCTAACTTTTATACAAGATAAAGAATTACATGTGCAAGTTTATATCTATTAGATAGGAGAATAAAATAGTGGTAAGCAAAAAAACACATTGTATACAAGCATAAAAATTGCTTCCGGTACACAAAATCCCAACAATTCTCACACTTATACTAAAGCTAACTATTAGTAGACAATGTGTCAGTTCTGGTACTAACTAGTACTCAGCTATCTATCCTATCTATCACTGCATCTTCTCCTACTTATACACAAGTTTATGCAGTCCTAAGTGAGGGGCATCTCTACCACTCCTATTGCTTCTCGTAAACCAAGATTGGTAAGCTCTTCGTGAAAGGATCAGCTAGGTGTCTTCAGTTCCGATCTTCTCAGTGACCACATCTCCCCGATTTACGAATTCCCGTATAATGTGGTACTTTTTATCTATGTGTTTAGATGCCTTGTGAGATCTGGGTTCCTTTGAATTTGCCACTGCACCCGAGTTATCACAATAAATTGTGATAGTCTTAGGTAAATTCGGAACAATATCAAGATCCATGAGTAAATTCTTGAGTCAAACTGCCTCTTTCAAAGCTTTTGAAGCAGCTACATACTCTGCTTCCATGGTTGAGTCCGCAAAGCATTTCTGCTTTGCACTCCTCCATGAAATGACCCCACCTCCCAAGGTAAACACATAACCCAAGGTAGGCATCTTCTCATCTCTGTCAGCTTGGAAATCTGAGTCTGTATAATTCAAAGGCACTAGACTGACGAATACTAATATAATCCTCCTCTAAGAACTGACGTTGGTGCTAACAATGATCTTCTGTTCCTTTAGGATCATAAAAGTAACCACCTTTCATTTTCTTTGGATACCTTATAAACAACACAACCTCTGAACGTGGTTCCAACTTGTCGGCCTGCTTATTCAGCACATAAGCCGGACACCCCCAAATCTTTATGTGGTGCATACTGGGCTTGTGCCTGCTCCACAACTCGACCGAGGTCGTGTTAACCGAATTGGATGGTACACAATTCACTAAATATGCCGCAGTCTCTAGGGCATATCCCAACAAAGAAATTGGCATAATTGCATAACTCATCATAAACCGAACCATCTCTAGGAGAGTTTGTTTCCTTCTCTCTGACACACCATTCTATTGAGGCATGCCCCTTGCTGTCAGCTGGGATATAATCTCACATTCCGTCAAGTAATCCTTGAACTAGTTGGACATGTATTCCCCACCACGATCAGATCGCAGTGTTTTAATTTCTTTACCTATCTTCTTCTCCACTTCTGCTTTGAATTCCTTAAGGGTTTCAGAGCTATCCAATTTGTGACATATAAGGTAAACATATCCATACCTCGAGTAATCGTCAGTAAATGTGATGAAGTACTCATACCCTCCATAAGCTTGTGTAGACATAGGTCCACACAAGTCAGAATGAATCAAACTTAGTGCTTCTGTGGTTCTATAACCCTTTGCATTCAAAGGCATAGTCACCATCTTTCCTTCCAAGCAGGATTCGCAAGTTGAAAATGGTTCAACTTGGAGAGACTCGAATGATCTATATTTCACCAACCTTTGGATCCTATTCAGATTGATGTGACCTAGTTGTAGATGTCATAGATAAGTTTGATTTACCTTAGAAGATTCTTTTCTCTTCTTATTGTTTGATGTGAGGAAGTAACATTAACAGATGTACACAGATTAGACGTAATAATATATAGAGATCCATTTAAATGGTCATTGCAAATAAGATCTTTCCCTTTTGAAATCGAAATTTGATCATAAAAAATAGATCTATAACCATCCACAATAAAAAGTTTTGAAACAAATAATGTTTCGCCTAAATTCAGGCACCAATAAAACATCTCTTAATACTAAAGTAGAGTCCAAAGTAGGTAAATGTAAATCTCATATGGCAACAACTGGAACTCGCGATTCATTGCCCATGGAGACCATAACCTCGCCTTCAGCCAGAACCTGTTTCTGCAGGAACCCCTGCAAAGTGTAACAAACATGATCCAAAAAACATGATCAGTTGTTCCAGAATCTACTACCCATACAAAGGTAGATGCTGAAACAAGAACAGTCTCAGTTACTAAGGCGATGCGTGTTCCTTTCTGTTTTGCCTTGAAGTTTGGACATTCAGTCTTCCAATGTCCAACCTTACCACACTTGAAACACTTCCCCTTAGGTTTTAGAACCCTTCTTGACGTTCGTAGCCTTCTTGCCCTTTTCTAGAATCCACCTTTCGGAGGGTTCCTTGAGCTGCTAGTAGTGTTCAAGACTTGGGTCCCATTACCCTTACCCTTATCCACGATTCCTTCTGTAGTGATTAACTCACTCGAAAGTTCATTCACAGTGTAGTTTTTCTTTGACAGCACTGCATTTAGGCGAAAATTCTCGTATGACTTAGGTAGTGAATGCAGAATGATATCTAATTGATCCCAAGGTCCAAGACACCACCAACACTTGCAAGCCGATCTAGCAGCTCGATCATATTTAAAATATTATCCTGCATGGATGCACCTTCGGTCATATAGTAGTTCGTAATCTATCAGTCTCACCGAACTTTTCGGCCATGGAATCCCATATCATTCCCGCATGGGGCGTGTTTTCATACTGTGAAGCAAGAGAATCAGTCATAGTAGATTGAATGACAAAACGGGTCTTGTCATTATCCTCTATCCACTTTTATGATTCCCTCTATCCACTTCTATGATTCCCTTAACTGCTCTTCAGTTGCCCCTTCTTCGGGGAGTTCAAGCTCAAGGGTACTAAGAACATACATTATTTTCTCAGTTTGAAACAATAGTGTAAGGTTTCTCTTCCACTATTTATAGCTGTTTGGACCCTTTAAAGGTCGGCTCATAAGACCGTTAATAACAGCTTGAACAAACATATCTGAATTTGAAAGCATGTAAGAAAGTTATATTTGCACATAATTCTTAATTAATAATCATTGTAACCTTTTGTAAAAACAATGATAGTAAAAACCTCAAACAACTCTAGGAATTCCACTTGCAAGCCACGCATGTGGACGTTTACTAGCGTAACCCTAAACCAAGCTATTTATCTAGCTCTTTAATTTCAATCCATGCCTAGGTTCTTAAGACGAATGAAATTAATAGTTCGATATTTTGGACCATGTCACTATTAAATTAAAAGGCGGGAAGGGACTTCAAGGGAAGTGAATTGTACCTGCGGTGACATCTAAGCATTGACCATTAATTTGACCAAAATAGAATCAAATTCTCAAAATTGGCATACTTACGAGAACCATGCCGCATTCAATTTGATCTATCTAGCCATCTTATTTAATTATTATCTTCTAGAGTACTCGTGTTTACTAGGCACACAAGCCACACAGGTAGACATTTACGGTTTCGCTCTCACTACTCAATAATAATTAAATATTATTTTTGGAAAACTCATCTCACAAAACTTATAGCTCAAAGATACAAGCAAGCCACACAGCTGGACGTTTACTAATATAATCTTACTACTTTTGTATAGAGTCCAATTAAATGGAGGTACGATTAAGTGTTTACTATCCAATTTAATGGAATCTAATTAAACATTTAATTTTAAATCTTGCTTATTCTGTTTATTCAAAAGGTTTGTTAAGATTCATTCCTAACCACACAAATCCCAAAACATGCTTTTCTATGCGCATATAATAAAACGTGCTCGCGAAAAATTAAACATACTTAGAACCGAATTAAATCCTGTTTACATATTTTTCTAAGCTCAATTAAACAAATAATGGCATGCTAAAGCATAATAATAAATAAATGCGCAAATATGAAATAAAACGTCGTTATCGGGCTTAACACAAATAAAAATTAAAGTTCTATCTATTATATAGCCCAATCAAAATATAGTTCTTCGAAATCACGAACTGCATTGAATTCTGCCTTGAAAACTGCTTTCGAAGAAACTTCCATGTCAGCATGATATGTATCGCCACGTCAGCACCGTGTGTCGCCATGTCAGCTAGGGCTGACATCAGTGCACCAAGTCACCGCGTCTTCTTCCTCAAGAAAAAGCAATGCGCTGACGCTCTGGATGGTGCCACCCAATGCTGTTGCTGTCACAGGCAGCTCCAGACCGCGCCGCACCAGCCGCGCCCCGCGCCGCCGCCTGCAGAGTCACCGCTAGTGTGAAACGACGGAGCATCTGCGCGCGATTGAAAACACAACGAGCACTCACCGCTGCACGCTCTCCGCCTTTGCTTCGACCATCCTCAACCACCTCTCAGCAATCTCGACGTCGCCCAGACATCTGCATTGAAAAACGGAGGTCACCGTCCTTGCAGACGAGAAGAACACGCGCCGTCTGTTGCCGCCATCTCCGCCGCCCAAATTCTCTCTTTTTGAGCCACGATTCAATCAATTGAAAGGCGTGAAACATAATTGGAACACTCACAACCATCGTGTAACGGATTCCGGCCGAGATTAGTTCATCAATTTCCTGAATTTCAAACGATTCACAGAAAAGTATTCATGGTGAGCAACAAATTTCAGACGATGATTCTGATTGCATCTGGGACCGGATGATCACATATGACCTATCGACGCGAAGCCTGTGAGGTGAGGAATCCAACGGTTCCAGAAAATCATTGATCGAACATCGGAGGCGCCGGTAATTGTCACCGTAAGAAGCGGAGGAACCCTTGAAAATTAGGGTTTTCTGGCGAAATTAGGGTTTTCTTCGTGACTCGATTTTCGTGCCCCCCGGACCAAAATACAGTATAATACAATATAAATAAAGAACACTGACCCTATAATCTACTCGTGGATTTTCTCACGAGAAAAAATGGTATAAATGGGTCAAAACAGTGGTCGTAGGCGGCCCCAGTATAGACAAGCAGCCAAGACAAACCACTTCTTATCAATACACTAAGGTCAGTCAGGAGAACGCATCTCACTGTGTTCCATCAATACACCACCTTAAGTATACCAGTATAGACAAGTAGCCAAGACAAACCACTTCTTATATAAACTGCAGCTTAAAACGAGAACTTATCCTTAAGTTGTCTCAACCGTGATAATTGTTTATATCTTGTGAGTTCAACCAATTGTGTAGTCTTCTGTGATACCCGACACACTACACAAATGTAACTTTTATACAAGATAAACGATTACATGTGCAAGTATATATTTATTAGATAGGAGAATACATTAGTGGTAAGGACAAAAACACATTGTATACAAGCATAAAAACTGCTTTTAGTATACAAAATTTCAACATGATGTTCTTGGGCTGAATCTAAAAACTATACTACAGGACTTGGAAACGAAAGCGGCTGGAAAACGAGAACGAAAAGATGTCAAGAAGAGGTCGTGAATGGCTTCTAAAGTGATGATCAACTCGTTGCTTCCAGCCCCTAAATATAGATCTCGAAACTTATCCTCCAAGGAAAGAATATCTAGGGCAAATCCTTGTAGATCTTTATCTTCAAGATTCTTTTTCCTTATATACTTCCGCCCTAAAATATCTTCAAGCTTCTAAATCTTTATAAGATCTTTCTTTCTCGATCCAAGTCCCTTTTTAGTTCCAAAAACATGCCAAAATATCTCCAACTTAGCTCCAAACCTCCACATCATCATCGGCTAATGAACACGCTGAAGATCTTCATTTATGGACACAAAACATCCTTAACTTGGACAAGATGAGCATCAGAACTGGGTGAATTCAAGTAGTATAAAATCGACACATCAGGATTCGACCCTACTTATCTCTGTACTTGTTTAAAGTCTAGTGTTCGTGCGTGAAATTATAAATTGTTTTAGGCTCGCAGTTTTAATGACAAAATCGTGTCCGACCATGATCCATGAGAAAATAAAAGATGTTCCGAAGTGAGATCAAGCTAAACTGACTCTGCTCAGCTTGCCAATAGATTGATTAAAGAACTTAAAGTTCTCATGTTTGACCGACTCTAAGAAGCAAGAAGCTCAATTGTTAATTTTGGCTAATGAGCTAATTAAGAAAGACCATGAGTTGAGAACTCAAGATGAAACATGCCAACGTCCAACACAACCATGACATGTTGCTAAAGTCAGTACAAGATAGGAGGACTTTGACTGCCAAGTATAGTGGTGCCCAGAAGCTAGTGGACGAGATCATATTAAGGAATAAGCATCAAGTTCAAAGATATGGCATTGGATGTGAGATTGAAACCAACGACAAGTATATGACAGTTCATGGAATGGAGACAAGATCATACGTGTAGTTGATCTAATTAAGAGCAATCCAGACTGAATCAGATCTTGAAGAATCAATCCAAGCTGACAAAGGTAAAGGAAAGGAACTTAAAATTCCAAAGCATGCAGCGAAAATTCCATACAACTACCAGGCTGAAGACATTCGGAAGAAGAACCTAGGTCCAATATATAGAAAACTCAGGACACGGGTTCAAAACTATAAGGCTGCTTACCATCCCAAGAAGAAGTTAGTTCAGAAACAAAAGATGAATGTGTACACGAACATCAAGGGAAGGAGAATTGGATCATCTGAGACCATCAAGGTCGACAAACAAATTTGGGTTCGAAAGAATAACTAACCAGTTAGGTAAATATAAAGGGTACCCGAAATTATCTTATTTGCAGGTGCAAAAACTGCCAAACAAGTGGTTGAAGCATTAAAAAAGACGATGTGGTACATAGACAATTGATGCTTCAAAAACATGACACACATAAGAATGTTCAAATAGATTATGTAGACAAATAAGGACCCAAAGTTATCTTTGGAGATAACACCTCTAGTCAGACTAAAGGTTACGGGTACACTGTATTTTGGAACAGTATCAGTTCTCGAAGTTTCTTATGTTGACGGTCTTAGTCATAACTTGTTGTCTTTTAGTCAGTTTTGTGATAATAATCATCGAGTATTATTTGATTCTAGTTATGATAATGTTTTGGATAAGTCTACAAGTGAAGTTGTGTTGTCAGGATACAGAAAGCGTGATATATACGTAGTTGACTGGAGAAGCTATAAACCTGATACATGTCTGACTCCAAGAAGCATGTCATATATAAGTTGGCTCATAAGAGACATAATCATTTGAGCTTCAAGGCATTGGACAAACTTATTAGGGGGTCTCTTGTGAATAGAATGCCTAATGAAGTCTTCAATAAAGATTGGAAATGTGAAGCTTGCTTGAAGGGAAAGCAAACTAGAGCCTCATATTATGAATAACTGACTCCATCAACAAGTGGGATTCTGAGTTACTACATATGGATCTCTTTTGTCCTGTAATCCTTTCAGCATAGTGGGGAGAAAATATATTATAGTTGTGGTTGATTATTTCTCTAGATACATTGGGTTGTATTTCTACACAAAAAGGACATGAAGAGAAAGCTACCTGAACTACTCACAGAGCTGAGCACCGAAAAAGGATATCAAGATCAAGAAAATTCGGTCTGACAGAGGAATTGAATTTATAAACACACATATTAGTGACTACCTAAAAAAATCATTGAATCAAACATGAGACATCAGCACCAAGGACACCCGAGCATAATAGAGTAGCTGAAAGAAGGAACAACTATCCAAGCAGATGTGAGATCAATGCTTGCGGAATCGAATGTTCCTCATAAATTTTGGGCTGAAGCAACCGCCATAACATGCTATACTAAAAACAGACCCCCATTCCGACTCAAAACATATGAACTATGGAACGGAAGAAAGCCTTCTATATCCTATTTCCATATTTTTTTGGCTGTTTGTGTTTCCTTTAAGCAATGAGAAAGATCAACTTAAAGCTTTTGAAAGCAAGTTTGACTCTGGAATATTTTTAGGATATTACCTAGTTAACAATGACTTTCGCGTCTTTAACTATCGGACTCTTTGTATTGAGGAAATACATCATGTTATTTGTAATGAGTTTATTAATAAGCACAGAAAGAAAGAGAAGATCCCAAACCCTAACCTTGAAGAATCTAGAAGTTCTTCTGTGGGACTACATTCACTCTCATTTTGTTGATTGACTCTAAGAGAAAATGCACCTGAGTTTACTCTAAGACCAACTAATATCAATCAAGCCATTCTTTAGATTCATCATACCTTTTTTTATAGTTTACTTAGTGACCACCCAACCAAAATCTTATATATTCATATTTTTTTGTATTATTATTTAATTCATCATATTATTAATTTAAATAAAAAGTATTGAAAATAAATTAAGATTAAGGGAAAAGGTGAATTAAGTCTCAAAAACCCAAGGAACTAATATTAATAAAAAATCAGTGAATCACAAAATGATGAAGTACGAGACTGAATCAACAAAAAACTTAGATTACAAATACGAAGCAGGAAATTTAATCAGCTATCATCTTCGATTTTTTGTCATATATGCCCGAATAAGTAGTTTTGAAGCACTTTATCCGTTTCTCTATTTCGAAGTTGTGAATCAGTTCTCATATGATATGTCTTGTTCAGTTGACTTTCTCAGTTATTCATCGTCGAAGTTGGAAATATGTCTTCAAAAATTGTTTTGAACGATTTGTTGATTAGTCCACCGTTCATTCGTAAATATTCGTCATACAAATTTGTTGTTGTGTCGTATGTCAGCACCCTTAATGTCGGAAGATATAGTAGCTGCTTTGAATATCTATTTATGCGGGTTCGGTTTGTCATAAGTTCTTTGTTAATTTATTGATTATCAAAGTTGTAAAATTTCATAATTTAAAAAAGTTTAGATGTGGCGTGCAGGTGCTAACACAAGCACTTGAAATTGTATAGAAGAAGTTGCTGAAATTTAATTATACTAATTGACATGTCCAATTATAAGACTAAGCACGTAATTTTATGTCCAAATAAGAGTTTACTATAGGATAGTCGCCGATATTATATATAAGTCACTTTCTACTAATTTATGGTAAAAATTGTTGGCAAATGTCGTAACAGTTGCATAGTATAAGATAGTTATTTTTTAGTAACATACAAATTGAACTTGCAAACATTCACTACAAGAAAATAGTGTTTTACTGACGAAATTCCCCACAGAAAAAATATGGGTTCACATACTTATAGAATACCGACAAACGTCATTTTTTACATTTATTGATGGATCGTCGTGGGCTTACCGATAGAAATATTTCGTCAGCAAACTTGAAAATATAATTTCCTATTTTTTAATGATTTTTATTGATGGAATATTACATCGAATTTTTTTTTAAATTTATATTTGTTTTTTAAATAATTGCCGACGAAACTTACCGTCGGTGATTTTTTTTATCCCTTTTCTAAATATAGTAATATATCATCGACGGAAATGCCCTATTATTCGTAGTAATTCAACGAAGTATCAAGCTCCTCCCATTTCAAATCTTTTCTCTTCATTCCAGCGAGTGTTGTGTAGCGTTTATACTCGGCTTCTCCAGCGACAACCCTGTTGGCATGTTAATAAAACAATTAAAGTGAGATTCCAAAGTCTGCAACCCTTCGGTGTCTCTTGTTTTCGGTGACAAAATATAAGGATGGAAGGGGTTGAGGACAAGAAGCGGGGTATGTACGGCCTTCGGGAGGATTAATGGAGCCTTTCCGTCGTCTGGACCGGCTCACCCAAATACGTTTATAACACCTGCACATACATCTTCAACTAAGATTAGCAAAGGGACAAGCGGAGATCGATCCATAGGGAACAAACAAATTAATTCTCACAGTATCTAGGGAATCGGGTTTGGTTAGCAACCACCATTAAGATTGGGTTATTTAAAACTAGGTGGATTATGTAAACTTTGCAAGCAATTAGCATGCAGTAAATAATAGTTGATTAACAAAGGTAATAAAGGGCAATCTAGCTAATGTAATTCCACACCACCCCCTGTCCGATCCTATATTACTAGATGAGTTGGTTTAGTCAAGGCTACCTGGCCAGGACGCTGTGTTGAGCACAGGGGCGTCCAATCCTATCTCACAACTGTGACTGCCATGTTTAACATTGAAACAATCACCTACCCGAGTGTCTAACCTACCTTATTTAGCAATGACTAGGCAGATGCTAAGGAGAATTAAGAGTTAGGAACCTGGTCAGGGTCTCTACCGATGTTCAACATTGAAAGCACAAACCAAGTCAATCTACGTCTGCCCAGAGAGAAGCTACATACCCAAACTGATTAGATCTAAGTAGTTCACAACTATCATACACAGATTACGATTAAAGCCTTAACCCAACCAACTATTGAGCACGTCTCACATCTCATGGGGTTTAGGGGTGGTGTCTCGTTACCTCGGCCAGATCCCGGACTTAGCTACTCATACTAAAATAGGAAACTGAAATAAACATATTTAAACTAAGCATAATGTAGATCTCGGATGAAAGAGCAGAATGATTAAAGATCTGAGAAAGGCAAGAAACAAATATGAACTAACAACTTAGAGTAGAGAATACAACAAGTAAAACGTCAAAAGCATACAGATCTAAAGCATGGAAAGTAAAGAACATGGAAGTACAACATTATATTCTTCTAAAGAAGCTTAGAACAAAAGGGGTAACAAGAACAAGATTAAAGAAAACATGTAAAACATCAAGCAAAAGTAATGAAGGAATGCATGAGAGAAATAAATGTATGAATAAAAGCTTGAACATAAACAACATTAAAACTAACCGAAACTTGCATCCAGGGAGAGCTCGCAACTACACTAGGCAGAAGGTAAATCTTCCTAAACTAGACATAAATTGAGAGAGTTTTAAAGCTACACTAATTGCTGAAATTTGAGAGAGTTTTCTATCTAATGAGCTATGGGATATGAGAATGGATGAATGAATAGCTATTGAAGATGATAGATACAAAATGTACATATGCTACCCCTTTTTTCCCTTCAAAAATATCTGGCTTGAGCCTTGGGTCTGCAGAGAGTGGGTGCTTTTGTCCACAGGGTAAAGGTATGGTCTGCCAGATATACACTACAGGAAAATTGATTTTTAGCGAGGCGTATTTTGTCGCAAAAAGTATACTTTTAGCGACAAAATAGGGCATTCGCGAGGAATATTATTTTCTCGCCAATGTTTCGCCACTAATGACTTTCCTCCCTAATGACAAATTTCAGTAGCAAGGAAAAAATAATCTTCCTTCCTAATGCGTAAACTAAACAGCGAGAAAGAATTTTGTTGCCAATGTATGATGTGAATTTACTGAAATACCCCTTTTTAATGTGAAAAAGTCAAATTTACCCCTCCTCGCCAATAAGTTGGATTCCTCGCCAATGCATAATGTGAAAAATACCAAAATAACATTTTTGGATATGGAAAGTCAAATTTACCCCTCCTCGCCAATAAATAGTTTTCCTCGCCAATGTATAATGTGAAAATACTAAAATACCATTCTTTTAATGTGAAAATCCAACATACCTTGTAATGACCCGTAAATTTTATGTATTCCGAGATTAGTATTTAAGCCTAAGGAGCAAGTCTAGTAGTGTAACATGTTTTCGTCGAACCTTATTTACGTAAGAGTAACGCATTATGTCTTAGAAAATCGGTATACATGTATGGTACATACGTGGCATTATACCTTAGTATAGTTCTATGCAGTCACGTTGCACCATACCATTAAACTAGTATAAGTTATTAGTATATTATTCCATTCCTCATCAAAGAGAGGGAGCTGTCATTTGAAGTAGACGTGAAAGTCATCACCTAAGTAACTTTAGATTACCACATGCACTTAAATATTATATTATCATAGGAGACTTTGTGATATCATTAGATGAGAATCTTTATATTAAATATGTTCTTTTAGTGGGTTACCGAGGAGTGTTGCATGTATAGGGAGAGGATGGATGTCTTCAACTTGGATATGATGAGACAGGATTAGACTAGAAAAGATGAAGCATACTGTTGTACACCATCATTTTAGCCACGCGTTCAACATGCAGCGCTGAGCTAGAGAATCATTTCTACCTAGATTATTATTTTAGCACCCATATTTCCTTTATATTGAATCCATCTAGTGTTGAACTTCCCATAGCATTTGAATTCCTTAATCACTTTCAGAAATCACCTAGTTATTCATTTTTAAACCATCCCAACCTCCTCCTTTCTGTTGTATTTTTCCACTGAGGGAAAATTTGGAAGGTCTTGGGCACCTCACATCAAACTCTAGGTAACCCTTCTTCACGTTTATTGATAAAGTTGTTGTCATTGCTCGTTTGTATTTGGGAATTTAATAGATGCATGCTAGAGCTAGGAGGATAGTACGAAGTATCTCACCCACGGTATCTCCCTCCTCATGCATGTAAATCTTGGTGATAACTTGTGTTCTCTACAGTTCTTGATTGGAAACGATTTGGATTGAGTTTGCATGTAAAGATCATTGAGTCGCTGGTGTAGATTTAGGAGTAAGATAGCAAGAAATTGGTAAACTTTATAAGACCAGAAAACTGCCCAAACTCATATGTTCTGCAATGAATTTCTCCAGTCAGTGTTATACTCTATGATACTCCATAAATTCTAGAAAAATATAGGTTCCATATTGAGGATGTCTTATATCTCTCTGTGAAATTTTATGATTTTTGTACATATTTTTATATTTTAAATAAATTTTCAATTTCATGCTGTCGAAAAACCATGCATGCGGGATAGAGCTTAGTAAAATATTTATATCTCACTCCAAAAAACTGATCTTGACTTGATTCTTTTTTCTAAATGTTCTATACACGTAGGGTCTTGTGAAAATAATTATTTTATATTTTTAAAACATGTATGTAAAAGCAGTTTATTATAAACTTTCGGTTGATAATCGGAGACTTGCATTAGGAGGAGTAGTTTTGAGTGAAAACTAATCTGTATACTCTGAATCCATAACTTATCCATAAGGTTTGAAAATTTTACATGACATCACTATGCATGTTTCCTAAGTATTTGTGGAACGTTAGAATTTTTAGAGCAGTGTTGGTCCCACAAACCGTAGCTGAAGTATAGTTGGGCAGAAACGGACCCTGTTCGTACAGTGAGCACTGTTTTAGTAATAACTTCTAGAATATTGATTATTTTGTTACGAAACCAATTCCAATATAAACCAAGATCATTAAGGATGATATTCATGGAATATTAGAATTTTTGGAGTGAAACCGTGGTCTGTGGATATTTTTTTACAAAATAGGCCTTCTGCACGAGTTTAACGGATTAAAGCTACGACATTGTCTTAACCTAATAACTATTAGGTGTCACTTATAGATCATGAATGGTACACTTTATGCTAGATCAAGACGTTAAAACTTAGGATATTATTGTAGGACCTATCGTGGAAGAGCTATAGCCTCGGTGGCGAGATTTCGCATAGATCAATTCGGTGAAAATTCGAGGTGGGTAATTTTTCCTAAAATTATCTTTGAGTTATTGAGCTCTATGAACTATGTTTATTCATGAAAGTTTTTGTGCATTTACCTGTTTAATGCTTCTACGTGATAGATCGATCGAGGCTCTCATCTGACCTAACACGCTAGATGAGGGTTAATAAGAAAGTGTGTACACGTATGTTGTTAGTAGCACAAAGATTGATCATCTTTGTGTACCAAGTGCTAACATGTTATGAGGGACCCCTCGAGTTTCGACTCGAGGGCCAAGGCCCAAGATATGAGAATGAAGTGGTAGAAGTAACAGGAAATGTGACACAGATGTGCGCACCCAATGATAAATGTTTTGTATGCTTGGAGCAGTTTCCTTTTTAAAATCCTCCAAGTCATACCTCATGCATGGATAAACTGTTTTTAAACATTTTTCAAACTGCTCTACCCACTGAGTACACTAGTGCTCAGCCCAATTGTTTTCAAACGTTTTCAGGTTGAGCGGCATGTGCTGACGAAGGGAGCTGAGGAAAGGGGGTTTTAGCTAAATGTGTCTTCCGTTTTGGATATTGTTGGTCATGAGTGTCAAAACTTTCAAATCTAAGTCCTTGTACAGGTGTCTTAGTATCTTCTCGGTCTGAACCAACTTAGTTTATTTTGCAAGTCCTATGCTTATGTACTGATCTGTCATGGTGGTGGTATGATGCTGATCCTACTCTGGTTATTATATGAAATGTCGAGATCTTAAGAGTAGTTCTATTACTTTACTTTTGAGGACCAAACAAAAATTGTTTTTTTTTATTTTATTTTGTTTATTTTTCCGCTGTGTCCTGATTTGGCGGCGGAAAAGAGCTGAGGAGGGGGTTTCTGCCATGATCATTTTGCATTCTTAGTAATGTAAATGGATAATTATGTTTTGTTATGTTTTGAAAGTTAATATGCTTCCGTATCTGTTAATCGCATAAAAACAAATCTAATCTTTTACATGTGGACTGCAATAAATGACGTGTTTTTAAAATAGAAAAAATTTCAAATTTTCGAAAGATGGTAGGAAAACGTGTTTTATAAAATTCCTCCGTAGCGGCTCGACCTCTGTGATCCTTCGTGGAGGTCGGGGCGTTACATACCTTCCTCGCTGATAAATTTTTTTCCTCGCTAAATCTATATTGTGAAAATACCAAAATAACCTTCTTTTAATGTGAATTATACAATATACACCTCCTCACCATTAAAGAATTTTCCTCGCTAAATTGATGATTAAAATGCAATTGCAATCAAATATATTTTTGTAATATATATATATATATATATATATATATATATATATATATATATATATATATATATATTAGCATGTTACATATCCTCGTTGAAAATCATATCATATTTTTAATATAATTAAATATTATTGAATATTTGAGACTAATTAATAACGATATTTTAATGGTATGAATAAGCATTTATTTCTTGAAAAAAAAATTATAATCAATTATTAATTTATAAATGAATTCAATTACAACCATATTTAATTATGTGCAAAACATAATTAATGATTTTTTCCATACTAATTTTATTGCAAAAATGAAAACAAAAAGAAGAAAAAAAATGACAAATCAAGTAATTATAGGAGTAAAAGTTACATAATTACTATGTAAAGAAAATAACAATTAAACAATAAAAGAATATTCAATCATCTGTGATAGTCTCTATAAGGTTTCCGGTAGCTACTGCTGCAAATTATCCGTCCAACAAATGATCATTCTGCAACAACTAATTAAAATCCTGAACACGTTAGATCGATAAAAAAACCCTAAAAGTATACAATAACAAAATCTACTACCTTAGAGAAACAATGCCGACAATGAAGACAAGGAAAAAGCATACCTTATCCCACTTCTCGAAAGAATGCATCGACGCCGTCTCCGCCGCTGGAGATGCTCTGCATCTGCTTGAGATAGAGGCGGTACTTCTGGAGGTAGCTGGCACACGGGGCAGCTTGCGAAGAGGTGATCGGTGGCGGGGTCCACGGCTTAGCTTCCTTTTGTGAAACCTAAGATTTTCTCCCTATCTCATGCATTGTATGAAACTAAGAATTCTTATAAAATTAAATATTAATACGTGCAGGTATAGAAATCATTGAGAGGCTATCGACAATGGGAAGAGCAGTGAACCTAGTGATCTACTTAGGTGGAGTGATGCATCTTCCAAGTTCTACTTCAGCCAACATCGTCACAGACTTCATGGGCACTTGTTTCCTCCTATGTTTGTTGGGTGGTTTTCTTTCGGATTCCTTCCTCGGAAGATACAAAATAATCCCCATCTTTGCCATCGAGCAAACTCTGGTAACCATCCAGAAGAAGAAGAAAAAAAATTGGGCTTCGTTGAGATGAAGTTTGAAGAATTAAAAAAAAAAATTAAAAAAGAAAGAAAGAAACCGTGGATGAGTGGGATAATATTGTTAAAAGTGCTCCTAAATTGTAGATAGGAGGATAAATATAATTTGAAGATTGTGGTGTGTTGGGTTATGAGTCAATGGTTGATCTTAATAACCACTTAGAGGGTACTTAGTATTATTTTATCAGTAGTTCTTGTAATAGGACTTTCTGTTCATCGATAATGGGAAAATCATAGTGATTTTATGCTATGGAATTAAAGATCCCAAAACCCGTCTTATATCCTTTAGTGTAGTGTTGTTAAGACTAGAAGATGTAATAGGCTAGACTATTTGTATTTTCATTATCGCTTTTGTCTAAGTCCTGTAAGGGGTAAGTGTTGGTCTGATCTTCAGTAGGAAGTTACTTTCCAGAACCCCACGTCATCATTGTAAGAGCTTGTGTTCACAGGTTATCAGCTGACTTCGATCAGTAGAAGATTTCTCTTCAGCTGACCCACATCAGTAAAAGAACACAATATCAAAGCTCAGTACCTTCAGAGTCATCAGCTGACTTCATTCAGTAGAAGATCCGTTATCAGCAAACTCAGACGAAAAAGACAGAGATCGTATCAGGTCTATTGTATCCGACAGGAAACAACCCGAGTTTTAACATCATTCGAAAGTCAGCAGAAGATCATACGAGGATGAGTGAGAGTCAACTCAGATGAAGACTGATGTCTGACAAGTCTCACCTATCACAAACCTCGACCAATGAGCAGCAGTCTAAGCTCTACCTGCTCTGACCAACTAAAGCTGCTCTCATTCACAGTGACCAACTACTCTGCGACAACATTTCGAACATATGGCCGTTTTCCTTGGACGTTTGTGACACGTGGCATCGTCCCCTCCAACGGACAAATGCTTGGGTCACAACTATAAATAGAGAAGCCTTTCTGAGCTCCACGCATGGGATATCAAAGGAATTACACGCTCAAGCTTTCGAAACACTCTAGCGCTTTTCACGAAGATCCAGTGAAGAACTTGCTCATTAGAATATTTCTAGTTCTTATCTCTAGAGTTTCTTTCTTTAGATCCCTCTTCTCTATCTAAGCTCAATTGTTATATCCATAGCTTAGAACCTTCGAAGGAGTTCACATTTCGTGACTGTTCTTATTGTAAGAACTCTTTCATAGTTGGAGAACATCCCCTCCCCTTCAAACCTCGGTTTGGATTGTAAAGTCGCTAAGGACTATAACTTAAAAGGGTCTGTCCAGTGCACAGATACCTTGCTGAGGCTTGCTCAGATTAATCAACAAGACATCCTGTTCAGCAGGACCGTGGACGTAGGATCTTGCGTATCCGAACCACGTTAAAAATCGCCTGTGTCATTTACTGATTTATTGCACTGCATTCAAACCTTCTTACAAACTCATACTTTGCATAAAATGTATTTGAAAGTGCACTAGTCAAAATTATTTGGTTTGCTAAAAACACATTTTAAAATCGAGGCGAAGTCTATCGGACCCTACACACTTATCCGCACTAGCTCTCTGACTGAGAATCAAATACTGACAAAAGTCACTAGGAGAAACTCAGTAGTTGAGTCACTCTGACCCGCGATCAGAAGGTTAATATTTGGCACTGTTCATCAGTTGCAACCTACAACTCAACTGTCCTTCGCGTTTGAGAAAAAGAACTTGTACTCAGGTGTATTCACCCTCTCCTCTACACCTGACACTCGTCTCCGGACCAACATGGTGGATTTTGAAAATTTTAAATCATCCTCCAAAATTTTGAGGGAATTTTGAATTTTTTCATCTTATTTTCTTAAATTTGAAAATTTTAAACATCCCTCCAAGAAATAAATCAATTCTTTGAATTCGTTGATGGCCTCCAAGAAAATTGGTATGCTTATCAAGTTTTTTAAAAAAACTTATGATCAATTTGATATATATATATATATCACATTAAACGCAAGAATGGTATTTTACTATTATATATACAATATAATATTAAATCATATTCCGATTTGTATTTGATATAGATTATGCCAAGATTTAATTACTTCATATTAGAATTTGTATTAGATATAGGTTATTAATCAAACCATATTATAGAATTAACGGATAAGCTATAATAAAATTATATCCGGACTCAGAATTTTCAGTACTATTACATATTTCAAATTTATGTATTACTTTAATGTTTCATCAAATAAACAGGATTAATAATATTACTTTAATATATAGAGTTGGAAAATATCAAAATCTCTTCAATATTATGGATAATATTGAAGAGATTACAAATAAAAAATGTGTTTTATGATGATAAAATGTAGAAGATATATAAGATTAAAATATATAAATATATTAATAGAATGACCATATATAATCACAATTTAAAAAATAAGATTATTTTTAATTGATCTTCAAAGTAGAAATTAAATTCCCCTATTTTTATGTAACGTCAAATGCGATCCCACCTTTCTTGGAGATACGCTCGTGTCAACTAAGGTAGTGGAGAAACGATTCCCGTCAAAACTATTCTCTCCCATAATCTGCTGTGAAGGTCCTGAAGGATGTTGTGCGTCCACACACAAAAACTTCAAACAACTAAATTCTCCACAATCTTACCATTTTTCAGATATTGGTGAAGTTTATCCCGAAAATCGGTAAGTAATATTGCTTAACGGAAAAGACGTGAAGAAAATAGAAGAATAGGAGAAGAAAAAGGAAAAAAAAAATGAGAATAGTCGTGGTTGAAGACGTGAAGTAGGAGAGGATAATGGTTGTGGTGGTTAACATATATAATTGGTGGGTTTCAAAAATTTAAATAACCCTCCAAAAAAATTCATTTAGAATTTGAATTTTGGTAAAAAATTGAATATCATAGAGATAATAAAAACGAGATTTTAGTTTATTATAAAATCTTCTACCATATTAACAGATAAACTATTTTCAAATAAAATTATGAAGTAAATATTTTAGAATTTGTAAATTTAGTATATTTGGATAAGTGGAGATTTGTAAAGTAGATGAACACTAATTGTTTCAATCGTATAACTGAGTTCTTTTATTACCATATCTATAGTTTTTCGATAAGAAGATATTATTGATATCGAAAATCATCCTATTGGTTACTATATTAACTATAAATGTGGATACTTTATTGGATTATATTAATTTAATAATTTAAAAAATAAGATAATTATACTAACATATTAGCTTATTATACAATGAAAAAAATGAAAAAAGAAAATAAAAGAAATAACAATTGTAGTACGAAAATTTGGAAAAATAAATATTATGATAGAAACAGAATATGATGTTAGTATATTATAAAATAGTAAAAAATGGGAAAGAATAAATGAATAATCCACAGGTTTATTTAATATAAAAATAATAACAAAGGAAAAAAAAAATCATTAAATCAATTTTGTTAGAAAATTTATTGTGGGGTATATTGTGAATAATACGTTTTGAAATAAAAAAATAAAAATTATCATTAATAGTGTTTAACGAATAGAAAAAATAAACAAATCAGAAAGTCCTTTATTTTGCCCAATTAATTGGAATTGTCGTAATTTGATTATTCCAAAAAAATAAGAAAAAGAGAACATTAAATTATCTTATTACAAAAAATTAAAAAATTAAAGTAGAAAAAAATGTTAATAGTTTTTCTTTTATCAAACAATAATAAATAAACTGTTAGTGTTTAAAAAAAATCATTCATCCTTTTACTTTTAGAAAATTAATTATTTGATTACTTATGTTAATTTGATTATTGAAAAATAGAGAAAATAAATTAGGTGGACTGGTTATAAAATAAAAAGAAAAAAGATAAATAATATAAGAATAGTAAGATAATATAATAAAATACATAAAAAAAAATAATCGTCCATTATGTTATTTTGAAAAATTAGTTATTGGAAATGTGTTAGAAAATATTATATAATCTAATTGTAGAAAAATGTAAGAGAATAAATTGCAAAGTATAAAAAGAAAAAATATTATGTTGTATTATTTAAAAAATATTCAAAAAATTAAATAAATACAAATACCTTAAATATTATTTATTAAAAAAAATAAAAAAATAATTTATAGTGCTTGCCACAAAAATAAATAAAAGAGCTAAATCATAAGCACTAGGGCTGAGCAAAAGAGACTAAAAAAGCAAATCGACCGACTAACTAATGAAACCATACTGAAAACCGAACCGATCAATTAATTTTTTTTCTCTAATTTCTAAAAGCTGAAGTAGCGGTTCAATTATGATTTGCATATCTCAAAAACCGGTGGTGAACTGAACCGATTATAAAATAATTTCATTATTTATAATTATATTAAAATATGTTTTTTGGGTTCACTTTAAAAAAAATATTTATTATTTTGTGGAAACTTTTTATCACAGTGAATATATATCATTTTCTTGTAAATATTTCCGATTAACATAAATTCCATTTTTAATTACTATGTGTTTTGTATTTTTCGAAGATCAGTATTCTTAGTAGTGTTTAGAAGAACATAAATGAATAATCCATTTTTTACTTTGAAAAATTAATTAATGGGTATTAATAATTTTCTTATTAAAAAAAAGGAAAATGAAAAGATTATGTTAACTTATTATAAAATAAAAAAAAATTAAAAAAATTAAAACAATATGAATAGTCTGAGTAAAGAAAAGAAAATTAAAAAAAATAATGTATAATTAAAAGTGTTTAACAAAAAAAGTAAATTAAAGAACCATCACCACTATTTCATTTTGAAAAGTTAATGATATGAGTTAGGTTCATTTGATTCACAAAATAAATTATGTTAACCAATAATAAAAATAATAAAGAATAAGAAAATAAAAGAATCATGAAGAATTATGTTAACTTATGACCAATTAATAAATGAAAAAATAAAATAAAGAATCATTGATTCTTTCATTCTTAAAAGAATAATTATTATTTTAACTTAGTACATAAAATAATAGAAAAATAGAAAAAAGAAATAACAGAGAATATTATGAATAATATTATTTTAAAATTAAAAATATAAATTATCATTAATCCAACTCTTTTCCCTTTTATTATTAGAATTCATGATCAAATCACTGTTATTTTTAACTAATAAAATTATCCATAACCAAACGTACTTATATTTACGAAAAGTTTTAATAAATTAATCCGTGACTAAATTGATTTTTACCAAGTGTTAACCAATTTTCTATTATAATATATATATATATATATATATATAATATATATATATTAAAAGAATTTGATTTAGCGAGGAATCATATAAATAGAGGGAATGTGATTTTCGTTTATAAATTTTAGCGTTATTTTTAAATTTTTTTGACAGCTAATAGCGAGAAAAATATGGCGAGGAATGGATTAATTTTTCGTTATAAAGTATTTATAGTTTAGCATATTTTCCGGAGACTATTAGTTAGAAGAACATTATGAAGTTCCTCATAAAAATATTTTTAATTTTTTTTAAAACTATTAGCGAGAAGAATATGGTAAAGTTTCTCACTAAAAAATATATGGTATTTTGAATTTATGATTAGTGAGGAAAACATGATAAAGTTTCTCACAAAAAATAATTTGTAATTTCATTTTTTTTCTCCAAAACTATTTGCGAGAAAAATATAGCGAGGAAAAAAAATATTTTCTCGCTAATTATATCAAATTTAAAATTCCTCGCTAAAATAATTTTTTAGCGAGGAAATGCAAAATGACTTCCTTGCTAAAGACCTTTTTTCCTGTAGTGGTAGCCTGCTAGCATGTACTTCTGTACTGTTGCAGACATCCATTTTCCCACCAGGATCAGCATTCAGGACAATTGGGCCAGGTACATGGGCCTCAATAATTCTTTCAACATTTCCAGCTTCTGGGCCAGTGCCGCCCAAACTCAATCAACTCTCTACAACCTAGTTTCTGGAGCAGCTTGAGGCCCAGATTTCTCATCTTCTTCAACCTTCTTTAATTTCCTTCTAATTTCCTCCAGTATTATTTGGATACTATATATTGATTGATACTATTGATTCTTGACTTATTTGGACTTGTGCTGAATATTTTTGTGAATAATGGGTTTCGATTTCGATTTGACTTTGAAATTGTATATTGAATTGGATTGTGTTTACATATAAAGGTAGTCTAGACTTGCGTATGAAAAAACAAATCGAAATTAAAAAAAAAAAAAATTAAATTATTGAAGGAATACCGACGACAACGACGACTAGTTAAATTGTCTATGGAATGTTTGTCGGTAAAATTCGCCGACAGGAAAATTTGACAGTAAAACCCCAGTAAAAGTTCACCAACAGACCGACCGGCTACTTCGTTGGTAAAATTTACCGATGAGATTATCGGGTTTACCAAGGAAATACTAGTAGTTTCTAAACTCAAACATATATTTTACTTATAGTGTATAAGTTAATTGCAACATGTATATAACTATAAAAATATAGTTCATCAATCGTATTCTAAATTCTAAATTAACTATATTAGCTTAACTAAACTTAACTAAACTCATTTCTCAATCTTGAAATTTTCGATGCATATGAATAGATCGAGTTCGGATCAACAGCATTAATCAAGCCATTCTTTAGATTTTCATTTTTTTTATATTCAACTCGATTGTTTATACTCCAAGATTAAATTGTACTAAAAAAATAAAAACCAGAAAGTATAATATTTGAGGGAAAATGGATCACTTTAGTTCAATTTATTCATGTTTTATTGATGTACAATTTGTATCAATCAATGGAATGGTGATATGTCTTTTTATAATCAATAAATATATATCTTAGTTGAGATTTGTTAATCCTACTAATAAATATTACTCCAATATGTGTCATCATTATATATTATATATGTATCATCATTCTGTTGATGCATAAATCAAATATCAAGAAAAAACTGGACAATAGATCTCATTTATATTTGAGGGGAAACTAACTATGTCCAATTAGAGATGTTACGTTCTTTTTACTATTTTCATTTCATGTAGCAACTTTTAGTTGAAATAAGTTCTCACTCGATTAATAATAACACTACTAGTTATTTTATTTTTAGATCACCGAGATTGACCTTGATCAGATGAACTTGTTCAAACACGCATACACACATTATAACATATATACACACTCATGACACCGTCGTTGTTAGTTTTCTAGTTGAAGTCGAAATTGTATTTGGGCTGCCCATTCGGATAAAAGAGGCCAAAGTTCCTCTCACTCTCGGCGCCGGGCTTCTCATTTTCATCAAACATAGCAAATATGTACGTCTCTATGGGCTCAGATGATGTCGGCGTCCCCTCGCCCACAGTAGCAATCAAGTTCTGTACATACCTTTCTGCATTTCGAGTGTTGGCTGAGCTGTGCCCCTTCGTCGGCCAGTTCGATTCCGTCACCACGACTTTTGTTTTCTCGTCGGCGACATCCTGCTGCTTGTTAATCCTTATCCTACCCAATGCTGCGTACACCGCATCCACCATCGCGCAGAAAAGATTGTCGTAATACACACCGTTCACGTGAATCCCGTGGTTGGGTTCCAGCAGCGCGTAGCCGAGGTCGATCTGCTCCATGTTGTTGATGTAGGCGAAGTAAGGGTAGATGTTCACCAACAAAGGGGCGCCCGTCTCCGAAATAAACCCGACGATCGGCCTGAGGTACGGCAGCGCGTCGTCTCTGAAGGCGCCTTCTTGGGGCGGGTACGAGTTGCCGACGACTGCCATGCCGATGGTGGTGGAGATCTTGATCTGGTCGGCGAGTCCTGCGCGGGAGATAGCTCGGTATATGTTGAGCATTGCGGGGAGGACGAACTGCGCGTAGTGCGAGGTGTCGGTGCCGTCGGCAGGGTTGATTTCGTTGCCGACGGAGATGTAGTTGAAATTGACGTCCGGGAAGTTGATGACGTAGTATTGGACCCATCTGTCGGCGTTTTTGCAGTTGGTGAACCATTTGAGGTATCGATTGGTGATGGTTAGGATGAGGTGGATGCCGGAGCCACGTAGTGCGTCGAGGATGTCCGCGTCGGGGTCGTAGATTCTCATTCTTCGATGTTCTGCCGCTTGTAAAGATCCACCACATGGTGCGGTGATGGCAGGTTGTTGCCGTTCCTCCCGTAGCATACTCCCATCTCCGCAACTGCGTCGGAATATCAAGTATTAGAGGTCACTAGCAATATAAAATTTGAATTATTTTTACGATATACAAAGCTCATGAAATATATATTCCTAGAGTTATATAAAACATCATTTGTACCAAAATCATAATGTACAGTACAGTATGCACCCCTATTATTCATATAAAACACTACATGTAGGCTACAGTACAGTATGCACCCCTATTATACATATGGATAGCTTGCAGCCGGAAGATCATGGGTTCAAAACTCTCCAAGACCGCTATGTGTGAGTCTGTCACCTATGTTAGCCTAGGGTGGTTGAACCCTCCTGTGTTGTTTGCAGGCTAGAGCACGAGAGCGGGGTTTACCCAATACGCACTTCGGTAGCGGTTGCGGGTTGCCCTCGTCATCCAAAAAAAACACTACATGTAGTAAAGGTATAGAGGAAAATTAACCTGTAAAATCCAGAGATATAATTGCGAGCAGCCCGAAGACGAGCATTGCATAGACGAAGTGGTTTGGTGTTGTAGCCGCCATGGATTAAGGAAAGCGGGAAATAAGAAAGACTTGTACAAATTAAGTTATAACCCCCATTTCATTATTTAAAGAGATCCATAAGTGGGCTAAATTTGTAATTTAGATGATTGTAGGGCAAAAAAAATTTCCTGCCACTATAATCTATATTAAGTGTTTATTGTTTAATTAATTTCATCCATACGAGTTCATCTAAAAAATATGAGTGATCATTTGCCAATTTTTTTTATATTCAATTGACAACCAATTTATGTCTATAACATATGTTTTTATTTAATTCGATTTATTGAGCCTACGGATAAAAACTATCATAGATATTTTGAGTTGAGTTAAATGAACACATTTCATCATTTTATTGTGGCATAAATTGAATGCCAACAAACATGATAAACTGAACAATAGATCTCATTCCATAACAATCTATTGTAGGGAGATGATTCAGTAGCGTAATGCTCAGTAGATTTGAAAGATCCTAAAAGCCTACTTTGATTGATGAACCATTCAGTTGTATTTGTTTGTTCTATCTTTGAGAGTTTCAGACTCAGTAGACATCCTTCCTACATGGTTCAGGTGTTCAGTTATGTCTGCTGATTCTTCAGTAGACTATCAGCCTCAGTATCATGAGAAGAAGACTCGGCAATACCTGTACTCGGCAGAGGAGTATATCGAAAGGAGTCAGTGGAACTGAACTCAGCAGGAGTAGTTCACTGAACTTAGAGTTGATCTTTAGTAGAGCTGAACTCAGCAGGAGTATGCTACTAAACATAGATCAGACTCAGCAACGGCCAGACAGTCTCCTACTGTTAGAGATCTCATAAGTCAAATCAGCAGAGACATACGAGGTATAAAGAAGTCAGCTTCAGATCTACCTTGAAGTCTGTTTGTCTCACCTACATTCTTCAGCTTCGACCAATGACAAACAGCCAGCTGTCTACTTTCTGATTAAATTTGCAAGTCAACAACTTTCCGAAAATTGAGGGAAAGGACTCTGTCACCAAACTTTGAAAGAGTCATTAGCTACCCAAAAGATAGAGACACATGGATCGTCGTCTCAAACGGATCTTTCCATGCCTCTCATCTATAAATAGAAGGAAGATTTCAAATCGAAGCTCACCTAGAAACGAAGAACACACGAGCATTTACGAGCAACTCAGAATCGACTTAAAACTTTCCGCAAGAACTTCAAAGAGTTATTCCTAGCGAAAGGCAACATACTTGCTCAAAGGGAACCGAGCTGAATCAGATCATAAGCCTCTAGTATCCAAGCGACTGAATACGAACCCAGAGTTTATACCTAACCGTTCGTTGCTTTAGAAGCCACTTTCTCGTTCCCTTACCTCTAACCTAAGCTCAGCAGACCCTATCTATAGCTTAGATCGAAGGAGTTCATCCCTGAACTGTTCTTTACTGTAAAGAACTCTTTCATAGTTGGAGAGTTTGTCAAACACTTAAGTTTGATACCTTGTAAACTGAGACTTGCTCGGTATAAATCTCAAGACCAGTGTTTGTCCAGTGCACAAACCGACTGAGACTAACTCAGTATAATAAAATAGCCTCCTGATCTTTTCGGGATAGTGGACGTAGGATTGTTTGTGTTCTGTGTGCTCTGTTTTCTTTACTGTTGCATTGATTACTGTTTATAATGAAAATATCTTTCAAGTAATACCACTCTGTTTCAGCAAAGCTTAAAAGATTGCACTAATATACTGAAACAGTTTTCCTAAAAAGTTTTCTAACTCAGCTGAATTTGGGCCTACACATTTCCGCACTCTACTGAACTTCAACTGATCGGTACTGAATTCTGACCTAAGTTAGCTAGCATTCCTTAGTGAAGTCAGTCACTCTGACAAGCGATTCAGAACAGCTTATCTAGTCTACTGAACCTATTCAGTACGACAACTTCCTAAAAGGGACTGTTCGCGTTTTAAGTTGAGAAAGTTTTCAGGTGTATTCACCCCCCCTCTAAACCTGAACGTTTATCTCGGGACCAACATCTATTTTGAATCTGACAGTGATAAAAGAAAGTTGATTTAAGTCATTTTGAAGGTTGTTTTGATATAGAAAAAAAAAACAAATAAAAAAACTCCATATAGTGAATTCAAGTGAAGATATCGACGAAATTTGTTCTTGTTAAAGTGTAAGTTTTCGAGTAACTATTTCGTTTAGAACAATTCTACCCTAACTAATACCTAGGATTTGCTCATTTGTGTCAAATATTCCTTTTTCAGATATCCTATTGAACTTATCTTGTATTCCCCCATCCCATTGAATTTAATATTCCCTCCGTCCCATTGAACTTATCTTGTATTCCTTTTTTTGATATCCTATCGAACTTGTCATGCTTGTAAATAAGAAAATGTGTTTCACACATTTACCAACTCAAAAATGCTAAAATATTAACTGATTATATGATTCCCTCATCTTTACCGCACAAATTCATTCTAAATAATTAATTAATTATATGTGTCCCACATATTTAAAAATCCAAATCAAAATTCTCTTAAATAATTGTGCTAAAGAAAAATAAGACAATTAAACGAAACGGAACGAGTAATAATTTGAAATTAGAAGTAATTAGTGGAAGGCCATTTCCAAGAAGTTGACCCAGTAAAGATGTCTAGAAATTATGTTAGCCAAGTCCTCCAACACTAAATGGGACCAGGTATGATTATGAGAAAAATCTTAATCCTGGCACCATTCATTTTAGTGCGATAGATAATTCATAATTTAATTTTCAGTTGTGGAAAATATATTGCAAAGCATATACATACATATATGGTGCTATTTCACATCATAAATAGTTTCTTGCCTAATTCAGAATCATATTTTAATAGGATTTGTTAAAGTATCTTGTAGACTACATATGTTCTTATTGATAACTGCATTCAAATCTTAATAAAGAGTTAAAATACATTGATTTTAACTAATGTTCTTATTTTCGGTATTTTAACAACAATGTATTTTAAATCAATGTATTTTAACAAATGGGTTATCATGCAAGTATTTTAACCCATTTGTTAACAAATAATTAACAATGTATTAACAATTTGTTAAAATACATTTGTTAAAATACATTTGTTAAATATTTGTTAAAATACATTGTTAAATATTATAACCCATTTGTTAACAAATAATTAACAATTCTTAGCAAAAGGGCAATTATTAGAAGATTATTAATATATTTAACAATGTATTTTAACAAATGGGTTATCATGCAAGTGCATGATATCATATTCGGGTAACTAATGAACGCATAATGCAGTACCATTCGAATAGGTATGCCAAAAAAAAAATCTAAACGATCAATATGTATTGTTTATATCTAAGAAATATAAAGGGAAAAACTAAATGGATTAAATTGATTCAGATCAATTATTCAAAATAGCTTCAATCAAATTTCAAAAGACTATTTTGTCCTTTTCACTTTTCATTTCAAGTTTTATTTATTTTAAATATAATAAATATATAAATATGAAGAATTTAATACAAAATTTATTATTGGCAATTCAAAAGTTCTTTATATTTAATTTATCATTTCAATTCAACTTTTTCATTTTTTGAATTAAAAATCATTAACTTTTGAATTCTTGACTATTGAACTTTAATTAAGCAATAAAAAATTTTATTTTTATTTTTTTAATAATTGTAATTTGATTGTATAATTTATTATATGTAATATGATATTTCTAATTATATAATATATAATTATTTTAAATAAAATAAATTTGTAATAATTTGAAAAAAAATGTAAAAAGTGTATATGTTAGGTTTATTGGAAATTAATTCTACAAAAAAATTTAAAAATATAGCTTCAATTTATCATTATATTATAACTAAGTAAATAAAAACTCCTATAGGAAGCATTATAAATTTTTTCATTTATTTTGTTTAATTTGCTTATAAATAAAATAAATTTGTAGTAAATTGAAAAAATTAAAAAGTGAATATATATTATTTGGATATGAATTTAATTCTTAAAAAATAGCACTAATTTATCCTTATTTTATAAATAAGTAAAAGAAATGTTTCAACAGAAGCCTAATAAATATTCCCCATTTTTATAATTTTCTTATAAAAAATAAAAAAATATTAAAAATACACTATTTGAAAATATATTCGGAAGACAGTTAAATTCGTAGAACTTATATATTTGAAAGAAAGTTAAATTCGTAGAATTGAAATATTTGTCGACTCATATTCAACTTAAATTTTCAAATTCGAGTCAAGTTTTATTGAGCGTTTTCAAAAAACGTTCTGAAATTGGTCTACTTGAAATTGGTCTACTTGAACGGATCCAAAAAACGTTTTCACTGCATATCATTCTTCATTCATATCACAATTTTCAATGTCTGATATGTCAGGAATCAGGATGGTACCCATGTTCTCAGTAGAGAACTACGGGGTATGGCGAGTCAGAATGGAGGCACATCTGACTTCCCTCCACGACAGCATGACAGAGGTACTTGAAGACGGACCTATCGTTCCGATGATTGAAATTGTCAAAACCCAGGATCCAGTACAAGGAGGCGGCATGGTGACTGGGAAGAAGATCCCCAAAGATAGAAGCCTTTTCATCCCTAAGGAGAAGAAGCTTCACAACTTAGTCCCGGTTTCAGAAATGCCATACTGACCACCGTCAGTGATTCTTATCTCGGAAGAGTTCAGGACTGCAAGTCCGCAAAGGAACTCTGGGACGCTCTAGCGCTACTAAGTCGGGGGACTCGGAAGATCAAAGCAAATAAACTAGCGCTGGAACTTCAAAAGCTGGAGAGACTATCTTTCATGCCTCGGGACACGATCGAAGATCTGAACTCAGATTTACGAATCTGATGAACACCATCAAAGTGCTGGGAAAGACATTCTCAAACCGAGAAATGAATCTCAAGATATTGAGAGCACCGCTTAGGACGGACATTGGACTCCATTCGCTACTTTGCGAGACATTCTGACCTAGATATTGTTTCTCCTGATCATATCTTTTCAGAATTAAAAGCTGAGGAGTTCGAGTTCGGCCTACCCGAAAGGAAGCAGCGAGTTGAAGCTGACACTCAAATTGACCATGCTTTCAAAGCACCAGTCAGCACAGTGGCTCCCGCGTCTAGCAAGGTAGAACTTTAACTCAGTGATCTACAAGAAGGAAACCTAGCTAAGAAATATGCACTGCTTGCCGTGAAGTATCAGAAGGAGAAGGAGAGGCGCAGAAAACTCTCTAGAGTCGTCAGAGACTCCAAGGGTAAGTCAGAATATACACCCAAGCGCACTCCTGAATCACATACTTCTGATTGGAGGAAACAGGAGGACTCAGCTCAGTCGAAAGACAGCGAGAGCAAAGAAGATAGAGTCACCACCTGCTACAACTGCAAGAAGCCAGTACACTATCAATATGACTGTCCTGAGCTCAGTACTGCTGAGAGAGCAGCACGTAAAGCTCGAAGGGAGAAGTTCATCAAGAAGTATCAAGCATATATTGCTTGGTGAACTCTCAAACGACTCAGATGAAGTCGACTCCTTCATGGATTCTTCATACGATGAAGCGACAGTCATAGCCGTAGAGCTTGAAGAAGATGCTGAAATGTCTTATGACAGGAGAAGAGGATGAGGTAAATTCTCACGCTCTAGTTAACTCCTCTTCCCACTGCACACACGACACCATTTCCAGGTGCAGAAGAAAATTTGGATATCTCGATCGCATATGAGGAATTACTAGACGAGCAGATTCAGATGAGCCTGCAACTCAGTAAGACTCTTCAGGAGTTGGATACCCTGAAAGTGGAGAATCAGAGACTTTCTCAGGAGAGTCAGGTTGCTACTGAGTTAGAAGGACTTGTGTTGAGACTCAGAGAGGAGATTAACTCTCTGATGACCATGTCTCAGCATCAAGAAGATCAGATCTCAGTACTGACCAATGACTTGACTCAGAAGGATACTGAACTGAGTCTACTGAATCAAGAGTTGTCAGGACTTCAGACCGAGCATGAAATGCTTAAGAAAAGTGATGATTTCTGGAGGAATCTGATGACAAAGCGGTACATGGACGCTGAAAAGAAGCTTGAGGCAATGCTAGCAAGCAACAAACCCAAGCACTACAAGGAGGGACTTGGATTCAGTCATGGAGCCTCCTCATCTGCCCCCGTACGCTCAGAGAACCGGCTAGCTGACAGATTTGTTCAAGGGGAGACTATTAATGCTGAGATCCTGAACCCCCTAGCAAAAAACAAATAGAAGATGAAGGAACCTCATCCTAGGTATCAGCATTCTGACAAGAGGATTATCTCAAAATCACCCCGGTTCAGTCAAGGGGGAACCAACAGAGTTAAATGGGCTGATTAGTAGGACCTCCACAACTGACACATCCAGCTCAATATGAGTCATATTACTATAATCCTATAGTCAAAAGAGGACCTTAGAGTCGAAAAGAAAGAAGAAATTCGTTCAGAAGGCAAAGGTCAGCAGTCCACCAATTCAGAAGATCAGGACTCCTGAACCTGTGAAGCCTCAGAAGTCAGCATCGACCAGTCCAGTGATCAAGTATGTTGATCAGAGTGGAAAGAAACTGTCTCAGACCACTAGGGTCGTGAGACAGATTTGGGTTTCCAAATCTATCATCTAAAGACCCAAAATCAAAAATAAAGGGTACCTGAATATAATTCTGTTTTGCAGGTGCACAAGGATCCTTGGTATGTGGACAGCGGATGCTCAAGACATATGACATACCAGAAGGACCTACTGAAGAATTATACTACTGAAGAAGGACCCAGAATGAATTTTGGAGACAATGCAAAAGGTATACCAGAGGCTATGGAACACTCAACATTAGAACCGCCATAATTCCAAGAGTATCATACGTCGAAGGACTTCAGCATAACCTTCTCTCTGTTAGTCAATTTTGTGATAACTCGAATAGAGTGATTTTTTACGTTGGTTTCTGTGATGTCATTGATAAATCTACAGGGAAAACAATGTTATCAGGTTCGTGCTAAAAGAATATTTATGTAGCTGACTGGAACTCAGCAGAACCTGAAGCTTGCTTGCTAACGAAGAACGACAACAGAACGGGGTGGCTCTGGCACAGAAGACTCATCCATCTCAACTTCAAGACGCTCAACAAGCTAGCTAGAAACGCTCTAGCAAGAGGACTGTCGAATGATGTATTCAACAAAGACACACATTGTGAATCATGTATCGAAGGGAAAGCTAACAAAGAAGCAAAATCCACTGTTCCATCGCCTTCGACCGATGGAATCCTTCACTGCTACATATGGATTTATTCGGTCTAGTTTCTCCAGTGACGATCAGAGGCAAAAAGTATACTTTAGTGGTCATTGATGAGTACTCGCGCTAAACATGGGTCATATTTATTGCCAACAAGTCGACGTCAAAACAGAGTTGCCTACGCTTCGAAAAGCTCGGTGTCGAGAAGAACACCAAGATTATAAAGATACGTTCGGACGCAGGAACCGAGTTCCCGAATTCAATGGTGGAGGAGTTACGCAAAGTCGAAGTCATAGAGCATGAGACGTTTACCGCGCGCACACCTCAACAAAATGGGGTTGATGAAAGGAAGAACAGAACACTCAAAAAAGAAGCAAGAACCCTACTCGCAGACTCAGGACTCCCAACCAAATTCTGGGCAGAAGCAACTGACACTGCATGTTACACTCAGAACAGATCTCTACTGACTAAGCAGCATAAGAAGACACCATATGAATTATAGAACGGCAGGAAGCCTTTCTTATCTTATTTCCATATTTTTGGGTGTTCGTGCATTATCCATAATAATGGAAAGGACCAGTTAAAGACTTTTTATAGCAAGTCAGACCAAGGAGTCTTCTTAGGATACTCCGGGGTCAACAAGGCCTTCACAGTTTTTAACTACCGGACCCTTTGCGTGGAGGAAAGCCCTCATGTTGTTTTTAATGAGTTTGCTACTGAAGACAGGAGCAGAAACTCAAAATCAGAATCAGAGGACATCCGTAAGCAGTTATAGAATCTGAGCCTAAAAGATAAAGTTGAAAAGATCCAGTTGTGTTGGGATGATGATTCAGAAGAGGAAACTGAAGATAAGACTACTGAATCTCAGCCAGCAACAGAAGTAGCTGAACATATTGACTCTACTGAACAGAGTCAATCCCCGGTAACTCAGGATCTTGATGAGTCAGATCTTGCTGATATGCTGAAGATACAGAAGCTCAGAAGAGACACATTCAGAATGTATGAATTGCCGCTGCCTGAAGAGAAGTCCAGAGATTTCAAAGCGCGGATCCAGTAGTTCAGAAGATAGATGTTAGCTTCTTTGTATCTTGTTTTTATTTTCTTTTAGAATAGCAACTGATGTAATGTACTGAATATTCTTATCTATAAAATATCATTGTTGTTCGGCCTGACAATATCTTATTGTCTTCATGGCCTTGTTTATTTATGCTTAACACTCAGAATCACCTAAGTGATTACTGACTCACACACTCACTGAATTTATTTATGTCTGTCTGTTTTACTTAGATTACTTGTTTATTTATGCTTAACACTCAGAATCACCTAAGTGATTACTGACTCACACACTCACTGAATTTATTTATGTCTGTCTGTTTTACTTAGATTGATAGGTTGTTTCTTGATTGATGGATGAGGGAACTTATTGTATAAGATTTTTAGAGGGAAATTGTTGTTAGAAAGGAGGAAATTGTTGTTAGATTTCTGTATAGGTTCTGATATTTCTTCCCTGATCTCCCTCAGTAGCATAGAACTTGAAGAACAACTCCACTGATTCTACTGGTAATATTTGTAAGGAGTTTTGTTTCTGACAGTTTGTAGTGTTAGGGTTTGGCATTATTAAATAGGGGGAAATTGTTGGGAGATGATTCAGTAGCCTAGTGCTCAGTAGATTTGAATGATCCCAAAACCCTACTTTGATTGATGAACCATTCAGTTGTATTTGTTTGTTCTGTCTCTGAGAGTTTCAGACTCAGTAGACATCCTTCCTACATGGTTCAGGCGTTCAGTTCTATCTACTGATTCTTCAGTAGACTATCAGCCTCAGTACCATGATAAGAAGACTCGCATATCTTGGACTCAACGAGAGCAAGATATCCGAAAGGAGTCAGTGGAACTAAACTCAACAGGAATAGTTTACTAAACTCAGAGTTGATCTTCAGTAGAGCTGAACTCAACAGGAGTATGCTACTGAACATAGATCAGACTCAGCAATGGCCAGACAACACCTGACTGTTAGAGATCTCATAAGTCAAATCAGTAGAGTCATACGAGGTATAGAGAAGTCGACTCGGATCTACCCCCGAAGTCCGTTTGTCTCACCTACTTTCTTGAGCCTCGAGCAATGACAAACAGCCAGCTGTCTACTTTCTGATTAAATTTGCAAGTCAACATCTTTTCGGAAATGGAGGGAAAGGACTCTGTCACCATACTTTGAAAGAGTCGTTAGCTACCCAAAAGAGAGAGACACATGGATCGTCGTCTCCAACGGATCTTTCCATGCCTCTCATCTATAAATAGAGGGAAGATTTCAAATCGAAGCTCACCTAAAAACGAAGAACACACGAGCATTTACGAGCAACTCAGAATCGACTTAAAGCTTTCCGCAAGAACTTCAAAGAGTTATTCCCAGCGAAAGGCGACATACTTGCTCAAAGGGAACCGAGCTGAATCAGATCATAAGCCTCTAGTATCCAAACGCTGAATACGAACCCAGGGTTTATACTTAACCGTTCGTCGCTCTAGAAGCCACTTTCTCGTTCCCTTCCCTCTAACCTAAGCTCAGCAGACCATATCTATAGCTTAGATCGAATGAGTTCATCACTGAACTGTTATTTACTGTAAATCCTTCATAGTTGGAGAGTTTGTCAAATACTTAAGTTTGATACCTTGTAAACTGAGACTTGCTCAGTATAAATCTCAAGACCAGTGTTTGTCCAGTGCACAAACCAACTGAGACTAACTCAGTATAATAAAATAGCCTCGTGATCTTTTCGGGACAGTGGACGTAGGATTGTTTGATCCGAACCACTTTAAAATTGCTTATGTTCTGTGTGCTCTGTTTTCTTTACTGTTGCATTGATTATTGTTCATACTGAAAATATCTTTAAATCATACAACTGTGTTTCAGCAAAGCTTAAAAGATTGTACTAATATACTGAAACAGTTTTCCTAAAAACGTTTTCTAACTCAGCTGAATTTGGGCCTACACATTTCCGCACTCTCAGCTAGCATGCCTCAGTGAAGTCAGTCACTCTGCCACGTGATTCAGAACAGCTTATCTGGTCTACTGAACCTGTTCAGTACGACAACTTCCTGAAAGGGACTGTTCGCGTTTGAAGTTGAGAAAGTTTTCAGGTGTATTCACCCCCCCCTCTACAACTGAACGTTTCTCTCGGGACCAACATCTATTTTGAATCAGACTGTGATAAAAGAAAGTTGATTTAAGTCATTTCGAAGGTTGTTTTGATATTGAAAAAAAAAACAAATAAAAAAACTCCATATAGTGAATTCAACTGAAGATATTGACGAAATTTGTTCTTGTTAAAGTGTAAGTTTTCGAGTAACTATTTCGTTTAGAACAATTCTACCCTGACTAACACCTAGGTTTTGCTCATTTGTGTTAGATATTTCTTTTTCAGATATCCTATTGAACTTATCTTGTATTCCTCCGTCCCATTGAACTTATCTTGTATTCCTTTTTTGGATATCCTATCGAACTTGTCATGCTTGTAAATAAGAAAATGTGTTTCACACATTTACCAACTCAAAAATGCTAAAATATTAACTGATTATATGATTCCCTCATCTTTACCGCATAAATTCATTCTAAATAATTAATTAATCACATGTGTCCCACATATTTAAAAATCCAAATCAAAATTCTCTTAAATAATTGTACTTTAGAAAAATAAGACAAGTTAAACGAAACGGAACGAGTAATAATTTGAAATTAGAAGTAATTAGTGGAAGGCCATTTCCAAGAAGCTGACCCAGTAAAGATGTCTAGAAATTATGTTTGCCAAGTGCTCCAACACTAAATGGGACCAGGTATGATTATGAGAAAAATCTTAATCCTGGCACCATTCATTTTAGTGCGATAGATAATTCATAATTTAATTTTCAGTTGTGGAAAATATATTGCAAAGCATATACATAAATAGTTTCTTGCCTAATTCAGAATCATATTTTAATAGGATTTGTTAAAGTATCTTGTAGACTACATATGTTCTTATTGATAAGTGCATTCAAATCTTAATAAAGAGTACTTGCATGATATCATATTCGGGTAACTAATGAACGCTTAATTCAGTAGTATGCCAAAAAAATCTAAACGATCAATATGTATTCGGAAGCCTAATAAATATTTCCCATTTTTATAATTTTCTTATAAAAAATAAAAAATATTAAAAATACACTTGTTGAAAATATATTGGGAAGACAGTTAAATTCGTAGAACAGATATATTTGAAAGAAAGTTAAATTCGTAGAATTGAAATATTTGTCGACTCATATTCAACTTAAATTTTCAAATTCGAGTCAAGTTATATAGCAATAACTAAAATGAGTAATATGTCTAGTTTAGTTGTTAGCACCTCTATCGCTTCTTTAATATGACTCAAGTTCGAATCCTTAATACAATATTTTTTTCTCTTTCTTTTACTATTTTCAACATGCTATAATTTTCTCTATTATATTTTTACAATTCTTAACATTACTTTTAAGAAACATTTCTTTTAAGATTGTTAATCTATTTTCTTACAATTCTTAACATTTCTTTTAATATTTTTTCCAACTATATTATACTTACATATTTTTTCAAATTCATTAAATCATGCATGACTCTACAATGGAGTACTATGCAAGACTTGTCAATTAGTTTTCCCTTCGTCCCACTCGGATGTAGGATGCCATTTACAACGATATTAGATACTCCCTCCGTCCCACTTGACTTGTCTTGTTTTCCTTTTTGGGTTGTCTCATTCGACTTGTCTTGTTTTCAAAAAAGGAAAATAATCATTACACAACCTACCACTTTTTCTTTGTGGGGCCTACCTCTTTACACACAATCACCCACTCATCTACACACAACCTTCCACTCTTCTTAATCTCCGTGCCCAAAAGAAACCATACAAGTGGAATGGGACGGAGGGAGTACTACTTATTTAGTCATGAGGATTAATGTGTTTTTGATTCTTTATAGTTAGTTATTAGTGATCTCCTTCACTAATAAACTACTCCCTCCGTCCCCACTAGAAACGATACATTTTTTTTGGATCAAGAACACAATTAGAATTTCGCGATTTACAGATGAAAAATTCCGTCGTTATACCGTCATTTTCCATCGGTAATATATTTACTGACGGAAACACAGCGTAGGGGCATGATTAATCGATAAATTTGACCAACGAAATTTTTTCGTCGGCATTTTTTGCCGATGGAATATTCCATTGGGGATATGCCGCCGGTCGTTATGTCGGCGAGAAGGTAGCGACAGTCTACCGATGGAATGTATCCGTCGGTACTTCCCTAACGGATGTTTCCGTCGGTAAGGTTAATAATTTTTTAATTATTTTTTTATTTTTTCGCAACCAATTCTCGACAACCTGTATCAATATTATTAATAATTTTAAAGCTCAACCAAGCACATATATATCAAATCTAAACCCAAAATATAAAATATTTATTCATTTAAAATAGAACTATTATTATATATATATATATATATATATATATATATATATATATATATATATAAATCATAAAGAGGCAGGAGATGGGGGATTAGTTGTCGTCAGAAGTGTCTCGTAGGCTATAGGAACCCAACATCGCCATCATCTGTGCCATCGACTCCCTCATCTGAGCCACCTCCTGCTGGAGGTCCCTCCTAGCTGCCGATCTCCTCCTCTAGCCAGTGCAAATTCTCGAGGGTGTTCTGGGATGGCCCAAGTGAAGAACTAGAATTATGGGTCGCGACATTCATCAAGCTACTCCCATCCTCCTCGAGACCGTACAACCGCTGCTTCTTGTCCCAAACCCCTTCTAACCGTAGATAAATCGCGTTTTTATCCGCGTTGGGGCCTTCTTCAGCAGAAATCCACTCAAAATAAAAACAAGGTCAAACTAACAACTCTAGAATAATATCTTATATATTGTAATTGGGTGCTTACATGAAGTCTCGCCGCTTTCATGTTCGAGAAGTCTCCATTTTTTTAATGGAGACTCTAGAAAGTGTGAAACGCGGTGGACTCTAAGTAGCATAAACAAAATTGTGTCAAAATAAAGACTTTGTGACTAAACACTTATTAAAAATGAGACTTACCATAGACTAGGAGTACTATAGGGCTGACCGGGACCCTCCTTTGTGCTTGCTCACCCGACGTCCTACTCCGGTTCTGACCTCCGGCACTAGGAAGCAGTCTCCGACTTTCTCACAACCTCTGGCCGCATCCAGTATTCATTGAGGGTTTTCCACCTCTCTGTGTTGATGTAGTCTGGCTTTTGAGGGCGCCCCTTCTTCATCTCGAAGTGTCAATCACTGAACCTCTTTGACGCCTTCTTGTGCCACATCTGGTAGACGGCGGTCCCAGTCAGCAAGCCAGTGGAAGTGCTTCTGCAATTTACAAATTGATACATGTTAGATATATTAGAATGTTAAATTATAAATTGTGAACTTCAAAAAAACTTACCTTAAATTTCTCAAAGTATTGCACCTTAATTTCAGTTAGCATCGACTTCCAAGTGAACCCAGTGGTGTTATTAATCTTCTTGAAACACTCAACGATTGTGTGAGCCAATCCAGATGGCTCAAGCAATCTCCTATTATTAAAAAATGAATTAACCAAGTTATAGTTGATATATTTGAAAAGATAAAAGCAATTACTACATCTCACTCAACTGAAATCTCGAAACAGCGGCAGATATCAACTGAGCAAGAATCGATAGAGGACCTTATAGGTGTCGTGGACCCTATATATGGAGGACTCACCCCATGCCCAAACGATGAAGGGGTGGCTCCACGCCCGGCAGGAGCTGATATAGTCCTGCCACCACGACCTCTTGGAGGCACCATGTACCTAAAAACAACAAGCAATCAATTGTCCAATAATAATAAGATCCTAAGTCTAAATTTAGTTGCTTTTTGTTAAAATTATTTGTCTGAATTGCTTTTTGTCAATGGTACAAGCCAATTAACAAGAAAAACTATGTATTTTATTATAAGTACAAACAAAGACACTGGTATGTTGCCAATATTAAGCAAATCAAACACTTTAATTTGAGTATAAGACCAAGAAACCATTTTTCAGATGAGGATGTTAATCAAAGAAAATATTTCTCATCATCAAGTTAAAACAAATAAATAACTAAAGTTGGTCATCTTGAAACCAGATAGATAACCACAAGATAAAGTGTATTATCATTCAATAAATGAAAAAAATTACACAGACCCTAAATTGAAGGAAGAAAAACTGTTGGGTGATGATTTTATCCTCAGCACTCTTATACTTAGTGGGAAATGATTCTGTCTTCAGCACTGACCGTAAGCTCAGTAGCCTCGTGCTCTGTACCTATCTGAAGATTTGAAGATCCCAAAACCCTATCTCGATTGATGAACCATTCCCGTGTAATTGTTTTGTCTCCGAGGTTTCGGACTCGGTAGACATTCTCGCTCCGGTTAAGGCGGTCGGTAGCTTATCGGCCTCGGCACTGAAGTAGAAGACTCGGTATTTCTTGGACTCGCAGGGAGCAAGATATGCGAAGGAGTCCGTAGAACCGAACTCGGCGAGAGTAGTTCACCGAACTCGGAGCCGACCATCGATAGAGTACCCTCACTGTCTCTCTACCGAATGAAGATCGAGACTCAAGCAACGGCGAGCAGTCTCTGAACCGTCGACACTTTTTGAATATACAATTAGTATTGTCAAGTACGAGGAAAAGAGAAGTCAGCTTCAGTATGCCTCGAAGTCTGTTCCGTCTCAACCACTCCATAATCCTCGACAAATGACAAGCATACACGTGTCTCTACCTACTAAAGCTGCAAGTCAACATATTTCCAGAAAAGGAGGGAAAGGACACTGTTACATCCTTCAAAAAGAGCCGTTAGCTACCAAAAGAGAGAGAAAGGAAGATCGTCTCCAACGGATCTTTTCCAATCTCTGCTCTATAAATAGAGGGACATTTCAAGCCTTAAAAAATAGAGGGCACAAGAGAGAGAGACGAATGCGCATAAGCTTAACGACGAAAACAAACACAAGCATTCAAACGAGCTAGAACCAGAAAAACCTAAGTCTTCCGCAAGAATTTGAAGATCTATCTCCGGCGAAAGACTACCTTCTCAGCTCATAGGGAACCAAGCTAAACTGTTAGAAGAGCCTCTAGTATCCAAATCGACGATACACGAACCTAAATCTTATTTCAGCTGTTCGTCGATCTAGAAGCCACTCTCTCATTCCCTATCCCTCTAACCCTAAGCTCAACAGAATATACTTATAGCTTAGATGAAGGAGTTCATATTTGAACCCAATCCTTATTGTAAAAGGACTCCTTCATAGTTGGAGAAGTTTGTCAAACACTTTAGTTTGATGCCTTTGTAAACTGGGACTTGCTCAGTATAATCCCCAAGCCACGGCTTTGTCCTGTGCACAAGGCCGACCGAGACTAACTCGGTATAATAAATAGCCTCCCGAACTTTTGGGGACAAGTGGACGTAGGATCGATTGATTTCCGAACCACTTTAAAAATCTGTGTCTTGTTATTGCTTTCTGATTACTGTTGCATTGATTTTACTGTTCATACTGAAAACCTACTTTAAAATCATACAACTGTCTCAGCATACTGAACTATCTATTTGCTGAACTGAGACTTGCTAAAACGGTTTTTCCACTCAACTGATTTGGGCCTACACTTTTCCGCACCGCTGAACTCTACCTGTTTGATACTGAATTCTGACTCAGTCAGCTAGCAGATCTCAGTAGAGTCAGACTCTTTGCCACACACGATTCAGAACAACTATTTGGTCTGCTGAATTATTTCAGTACGGCACTTTCCTGAACAGGACTGTTCGTGTTCGAAGTTGAGAAAATCAGAGTCAGGTGTATTCACCCCCCCCTCTACACCTAACCGTACACTCAGGGACCAACAATTGGTATCAGAGCGCACGGTGTTCAACTAACCCTCTGAGTTCTATAAGACTCTCGTCGTTCTGAAACTGGTCTACTTGAACGGATCCGGAAAATCGTTTTCACTGCATATCACTCTACATTCATATCATTATTCTTCATGGCTGATATGTCAGGTATAAGGATGGTACCTATGTTCTCAGTAGAGAACTATGGGGTATGGCGGGTCAGGATGGAAGTACATCTGACCTCCCTCCACGACAGTATGACTGAAGTACTTGAGGAAGGGCCAATCGTTCCTATGATCGACAGCGTCGTGACTCAGGATGCAGCTGCTGGAGGAGGAATGGTGACCGGGAAGAAGATTCCCAAAGACAGAAGTCTCTTCACTCCTGAGGAGAAGAAACTTCATAACTTAGACTGTGTCGCCAGAAATGTTATACTAACCACCTTAAGTGATTCGTATCTTGGCAGGGTTCAGGAATGCAAAACTGCAAAGGAACTCTGGGACGCTCTAGCGCTACTGAGTCGGGGGACTCAGGAGATAAAAGCTAACAAACTAGCGCTAGAACTCCAAAAGCTGGAAAATTTGTCTCTCATACCTGGTGACAAAATAGAAGATCTAAATGTCAGATTCACGAATCTGATGAACTCCATCAACAGGCTGGGAAAGATATTCGAAGAACCGAGAGATGAATCTCAAGATACCGAGGGCACTTGCCGGACGGACACTTTGGACACCTTTTGCCACTTTATTGCGCCATTCGATTTAGATGTTGTCTCTCCCGACCATATCTTTTCGGAACTTCTGAGCGTAAGAGTTTGAGTTTGGCAGACCTCAACGAAACCAAAGAGCTGAAGCTGACATAAAAATTGACCATGCTTTCAAAGCATCAGTCAGCGCAGCATCTCCCACGACGAGCAAGACAACGAGTAAGACTGAACGTTCACTCACCGACTTACAAGAAGGAAGTCTCGCTCAGAAGTACGCGCTGCTCGCCATGAAGTATCAGAAGGAGAAGGAGAGGCGCAGAAAACTGACTAAAGCATACCGAGACACAAAAGGTAAGTCAGATTATACGCCAAAACGCACTCCTGACTCACAATCCTCTGAATGCAGAAAGAAGGATGACTCAGCACCATCAAAGGATAGCGAAAACAAAGAAGAAAGAGTCATCGCTTGCTACAACTGCAAAAAGCCAGGACATTATCAATATGACCGTCCCGAGCTCGGTAGTTGGCGAACGCGCAAAGCACGCAAGGCAAGGAGAGAGAAATTCGCCAAAAAGAGACTATCTTATATTGCACGCGAAATCTCAGACGACTCAGAAGAAGTCGACTCCTTCATGGATTCATCGGATGATGAAGCAACTTTTATGGCCTTAGAGCTTGAAGCTGAAGAAGCTACTGAAAAGTGCCTAATGGCAGGAGAAGAGGATGAGGTAAATTCTTATGAACCACTTAACTCCTCTTCACACTGCACACACGACACTATTTCAGGTGCAGATGAGAATTTCGACGTTGCTACCACTTATGAAGAACTGTTAGACGAACAAATTCAGATGAGTCTGCAGCTCAGTAAGACTCTTCAGAGATGGATACCCCGAAAGTGGAGAATCAGAGACTTTCTCAGGAGAGTCAGGCCGCTACTGAAGCCGAAGGACTTGTGTTGAGACTCAGGGAGGAGATAAACTCTCTGATGGCCAAGTCTCAGCATCAAGAAGATCGAATTTCAGTTTTGACCAATGACTTAACTCAGAAAGATACTGAACTGAGTCTACTGAAGCAAGCCATGCCTGGAACAATGTTCTCAACCTGTCAGATCAGATTTTTTCGGAAAGCTAAAAGAGAGGGAAGGAGGCTGATCTGATAGACTTTTTCATACTTACATTTTCAGTAGTTGTAGCTCGTTCCTCTCCCTCTGAAATTACCCTAAAATCCCACCATTGTTGTATCTTAAAAATACTCTTTAATCTTCTGCCTAGAATAGTTCGAAGCTCTCCAGAGGAGAAGATTTCCTTTTGTTTATGATATCGGTTAGCTTTTATTTCAACTCTTCAATTCAGTCTTTAATGTTTGCATTTACTCCTTTATGTTTGTTATTAAGTCTCTCTATTGTTTACAAGTAGTTCCTTTATTTATTCCATGTTTTCTGTCCTTATCATGCTTTTATATCTTAATGCTTTCATTAGATGTTGTCTCTTGCTGTTTTTAGTTAAAAGTTCATGCTAAATTCTTGCCGCTTTAAGAAATTTTACTGTTCCAACTTTAAATTTCAGATCTATTTCATGTTTTAATTCTACATCCCTAGTTCCATTTCCTTAGTCAATATGTGTAGCTAATTCCCCAGATCTGGCCGAGGTAATGAGGCACCACCCCTGAGAATCCCTGAGATGTGAGAACGTGCTTGATAATTGGTTTAGTGAAGGTTATAGTCGAACTTTGTTTGAGATAGTTGAAAATTGCTTAGATTTGATCAATCTGGGTAGGTAATCATCTTTCTGGGCGGACGTAGACTAGTTGGGTTTTGTGCTTTGAATGCTAAACATCGACAGATGCCTTGATCTGGTTCCTCTGTTCTTAATGCCCCTTAGTGCCTCCCTAGTCATTGCTAAACAAGGTAGGGTAGTCACCTGGGTAGGGGATTGTTTTTATGCTCAACATGACAGTCCTAGCTTAATAGAAGGAATGGATGCCCATGTGCACAACAAAGCGTCTTGGCCAGATAGCCTTAATTACAACTGATTCACATAATAATCTACAATCGGACAGGGGGTGGAGTGAAATTACCTTGGCTGGATTGCTTTTATAACTTGTTATTTGCTTGTAGATTATTTTAAGTTATATTTCTGCCTAGTTTTAGAACACGCAAAATTTATGGTGGCTGCTAGTCAAACCCTTTAGGTCAGTAGAATTAGTTGCTTAATCACCCGTTCCCTAATGATCGACCTCTTGCTTGTCACTGTACTTGTCCAGTATAGTTTCTGTGCAGGTGTTCTTACTTATAAATTTATTCGGTCCGTGCGGTTCTAACAGCGATGAAATCGCGTGTCGATCAATTACCGATGGAATATTATGTCGGTAATTCTTAAATAATTTAACGGCGGAATTTTTCGTCCGCAGATCCTCCAAAAATAATCTTTAATTAAAAACAAATAAAATAAATTTAAAATAATTGCCAATGAAAGTATCTGTCGGGAAAAAAATGGCATTTGCCTACGGGATTTTCTGTCGGTAAAGTATCGACTTTGTTATTCCGTCGGTAGTCCGTTGGGAACTTGTGTAGATCATATTCTGTCGGTGATCCGTCGGTAAGCCGACCCATGTTTTTGTTCCGTCGGTAATTACGTCGGTAAAATCAAGATTTTTTATAGAGGAAAGTGGTGTTATGTGGTATAGATTGTTTGAATTTTTAGTAGTTAAATGTGGTCCACACAATTTTTACCATTTTAGGAAACGCGTCGTTTCTAATGGGACGAAGGAGTTAATAAACTATAAAGATGTCAAAGCAAACGAAATACCTAAATAATTAGTGTCAGAGAAGTATATTAGATACTACTTATTTGTATATCTTATAGTATTAGATCAGTCAAATTAGTAGTAAGATGAAATTAATGTGATTTTGATTTATTTCATTGTATTAATTAGATTAATGATAATAAAATGTAGGAGTATTAATTAGTATTAATTAATATTTGACCAATATTAATTTACATATTTAATTGATCTAACTTCTTAATATATTAAACTAAAAAGGTGACATAGTCATTTTAAATTGGATTAGAGTTATTTAGGGTAATTGATTTGGATCCATTTAACATCACCCTAAAAATAAATCAAATAAGAATGTGGAAGCTTTATATATGATACTGCGCACTAAATGATTATTTTTAGCTTGAATTCAAATAAATTATTGGTAAGCTCTCTAAAAACTTTAATATTGTTGTAAATATATTTTATATATATACTTACCATATATTGTGATGACCATGTAAACCCTAAAAGCCCATGAGCCCATCTTGTACTCTATAAATAGAGGTCTCCACCCTCATAATAATATACATCTCATTCCCGCTCTCTCTTTTATTCTCTCGTTCCATTTAGTTTATAACACGTTATCAGCACGAATGTTCACAAAATCTTATTGTTCTTGGATCTCGTTCAAAAGAATGTTTTTCTCAGATTCAAGAATTCGTGAAGTTTTATTGTTCAAGGTATTTCTAAATCTTATCTCTAATAATGATTTTCTCGGCTTATGTGTTGTGTAATATATAACAACACCTTAAATCTTCTGTTGTTGACTTGATCGATAGTGTTCATGCTATTGGTTTTCAAAGGCATAAAATATTAAATTATATAATAGTTAAGCTTCTTGGCGAGATGAAATATAGTGATGGAATATCAACATGAGTAATTTTATTAACTGCACATGTGCGTTTTGTTAAAATTCCTATAATATTTGTTCAGAATATTATACTATCTATTATCGATTTTGTGGGTTTAACACATAGATGATATATTGAATCTTGTTATACGGCTAGTGTCCTAAAAGTGACATAATATATTAATATCCTGAAGAATATTATAAGCTCTTGAAGAGCAATTCAAAAACATATTTATAAGTTAAATTATTGCTCCAGAAGTAGCACACCCAATGTTTTTTAAAAATATTACATGCTCTTGAAGAGCATTTACAATCAATATTTATATATACATTTTTATTAATTTATTTGTTTGTTTATTTATTTAATGTTAAATCACGATTGTTGCTCTTGAAGTAGCACAATCCATATTCCTGAAGAATATCATGCTCTTAGCAAGCAATTCCGAAGTAATTGTTGTCCTAGAAGTGACACAATACATGAATATTCCAGAAGAATATTACATGTTCTTGAAGAACATGACTAATGACTTGATTTCTTTTTCAAGAAATGATATGAGATCCCGCAGATCCCATAATCTATAAAAGAAAGTATGTTATATTTATATACTACTTAAATTGTTGCTCTCGCAGCAACACAATCAATATTCCTGAAGAATATTACATGCTTTTGAAGAGCTTTTACTTTACGTTTTTATTTATTTGTTTGTTTGTTTGTTTATCTAATGTTAAATAACAATTGTTGCTCCTGAAGTAGCACAATTCCTATTCATGAAGAATATTAATGCTCTTGAAGAGCGATTCAAAACCATATTTTTAACTTAAATTGTTGCTCCAGAAGTAGCACAATCAATGTTTTAAAATAAATTACATGCTCTTGAAGAGCATTTACAATCAATATTTCTATTGTACGTTTTTATTTATTTATTTATTTATTTATTTATTTAATGCTTTAATCCAAATTGTTGCTCCAGAAGTAGCACAATTCATATTCTTGCAGAATATCACATGCTCTTAAGGAGCAATTTGTTGAAATAATTTAATTGTTGCTCCAGAAGTAGCACAATTTAATATTTATGATGTATATTTACACACTTTTGAAGAGTTACTTATATTATCTATGTATTTACAATATACCGAGTTTTTTTTTACTGCATATAATCTTAATTTGGTGCTCCTGAAGTAGCACACAATTAATATTCCAGAAGAATATTACGTGATGTGCAATTCATATAATGTCTTATTGATGGGAGAGTCTTGATTTTTGAATTTTTATTGTTGTTGCTCCCAAAGTAGCATTGATATCCCAACGAACACTATATGTTCCTGAAGAACAATTGGGTTTCTCGAAAATATTAGCCATTCACTTGAAGTCGTTTAATATAGACTAAATTGGTGCTCCTGAAGTAGCACAATTTGTATTCCTGAAGAATGCTGTATGTTCTTGAAGAACAATTCAAGCTTTTGATTTTGACAAATGTTATATGTTCATAACTCTAATTGTTGCTCTTGAAGTAGCACAATTAACTCTACATGTTCTTGGAACGACTAAAACTTGTCATTTTGAAATCTTATATCACAATAACCATAATTTAATTGTTGCTCCTGAAGTAGCACAATTAATATTCTTGATGAATATTACATGTTCCTAAAGAACAATGTATATCTAAAGGTATGTTGTAATTTAAAATATTACCTAATTATATAGAGTGGTAGCAAGAGCTCCTCTTTGAATGACAATTGCATTTCCAATATCCTATTGTGGTTTAATTTCTTTTCAAGAATAGATGTGAGATCCGGTAGATCTCAAAATTCACAATTTATTGATTTCACGTATCGTGAATAAAACTAAGTTATTGCTCTGGAAGTAGCACAATTACATTCCTGAAGAATGACCATATTGTGATATTAACATTACTATCACATATTTGTGGAAATGCCTCAACTTTTGCTCCTGAAATAGCATCATTTTATATTCTAGAAGAATATTAAATGCTCTTAAATAGCAACTCGTACTTTCAATAATATATGTTATTCCTGAATGAAAAAGATAATTTATGTCTTGTTGACATTAATGCACTCTTGATATCGATGTCAATAAGAGGCACGGGAGAGATACTAATAGAATGAAACGAAGCATCCCAACAGGATTGCGTAAAAATATTAATTGCTTGTTCTCCCTAAAGCTCGATACGAGTATATGCATCCTAAATTGCGAGATTTTAAAATTTAGTGCATCGAATATCATTAAAGGCTCCCGAAGAGCTTGTATCATTCTATCAATGATACTATATCAATTATTAAGTTTGCCCTTATTCTAGTAAGCCTAGAAGAAACATACTAAGTTTTAAGGATTTCCATTACAATGGATACCATATTGAAATTATATAAGAAAGTAGTGATTATTTTGCATTTAGCTAGAAGCTAACAAAAGAAAAGTTATCACACTACCACCTTAAATGTATTACACTTTCATAAAAATAAGTGAGACAAAACATGTCATGAACCTGAAGTTCAAAAGAGTTCTATGCTTTGACATGATAAGTTTGGACATCTGCAAGCAACTTTGATAAGCAACATAATTGAAAATTCATATGGGCGCTGCAGAGAGATCCTGAAGAATCTCTTAATTTCCATGAATGTTCGATTTCTAGAAGAAATGTAGAACTTGTTAGTACTACAAGTTCAAAAACAATGAGCTCAATTCCTTGAAGCAGGTTTATCTTGATAAAGCTAGTAAGTTTATTAAACTCTAAGTTCCTCTTAAAGAGGACTTAATATTATATGACTTTGGGATTGAGATTAAATATTTAGTTGCTCATGTCCATCCTCAAAATGAGTTTTGTACGCTTCTCACATTAAGATTGTTATTATGATGAAATAACATTTCCAACATTAGTTGGAACATATGTCACATTTGGATTCCTGAAGTAATCAATGTGAAATCTACATCCAACAAAAAACACAAGAACAAACTAGTCACATTTGGATTCCAGAAGTAATCAATGTGAACAAGAAGTCAAAAGACTCACTTGCAAAAGATTGCGAATCAACTTCTTGATGCTTTAGTATGTATATAAAAGAAGTGCCAATGTCATACATTTGCTGCAAATACCCCCAACAAGATTTCATGTCCCTGAAGGACAAGTATAAATGACAGCAAATGCATTAAAAGTTCGTAAAAAATATGGTCGATCAATTGGTTCTAAAAGAAATTTTGTGTCTAAGAAAAGGGGCACAAAATATGAACCAAACAATGACGATAATGATTAATCAATCAAATGAAGTTCCTGAAGAACTACAAGCGTCTGAAAATAGAGATCTCAAAATATTGGAGAGATCAAATATCATCGTGGACGCACGACAATATTTTCGCCTTTTAATATGACTCTTGAAATGATAAAAGAGGATCCTCAACGACGATCTATAAGCGATTGTCAAGATTGAAATAATTGGCCAAAGAGGAACGAAGTCATATAAGGTGAATTAATATTCCCTAGAAAGCCGGAAATATTTGGACCTGTAGTTTCAAAATTCGGAAAGTATATCCCCGAAGGATACAAATGTGTATTTGTTACAAAGAGAAATGAAAAAATTGCGAGATATAGGGCAATACTCATAATACAATGTTTCTCTCAAAGACCGGGAATTAAATATGTACTCTCCCATATTAGACGCCATTATATTTGACTAATCTACTTATGTCACAAATGGCTTGCTATGCGCCTTATGGATATAGTAAATATTTATCAATATAATTCACTAAATAGTGACATATATATGAAGATCCCTGAAGGATTTAACTTGCTCAAAGCATGTAAGTCAAAAAGATGTTTTCAATTAGACTGTAAAAGTCATTGTAAGGGCTTAAATAGTACAGCCGCATATGATATAATAAGAAGGACGGGTATTCCTTGACAGAAGGGTACATAAATGATGACTTGAATTTGATTAAAACTCCTGAAGAGCATAATACTTATATGTATACTCCGTCCTAATGACTTACATAGATCAAATCATTATGGATTATTTTATTCATTGATATGTTGATTTTAATATCCAACTCACATCCTTGTCGGCATTAGGGGAGATATGAAATATAAAGATTGAATGCCGCAAATATCTCGTTGGATTAATCATTTAGATTCACGCACTATAAACCAGAAGTTCATCAAATTATTTAGTGCAAAAGGAGTGATTAAAATCTCATATACTTGTTGTATATGCACCATGAACGAGCTGAAGTTCCTCATAGAAAATATAAATCAATTGATTCTCATCAGCGCCAGAAGCGTGATAGATTTATTGGTGCTAAGAGATAAGAAGTCCGCAGAATACAAAATTAGAACATATCACTCCAAATTCCTTCTGAAGAGGATATGTGAATTATTATGTACAAAAGTACTTGATGAAATCAACTCATGCCTAAAGACGGAGTTCGAATCTAAATACTTGGGTTGCACTAATAATTGTCTCGACCTGTAGATCGAGCATCTCCATGATGGAGTTACGCTAGTCGACCTACCTGAAAGATCTTTAAAGAGATTTATTGTATTTCATCCACACAGTTACCTAATGGTTAATTCAATCACTTGAAGTGAATGAAGACTCATTTAGACCTATAGAATATAACAAATATGTTTTAGGACCAGAAGTTCCTTACTTATGTGCAATTTGAGGATTTGAAATGATATTGATCATCCTTTGTTATCTCCGAGACAAATATGATGTTGGTCTATTTATGAGAGTAATGATATATTGACATATTCTATGCTATTCTCTATGAGAATAATTAAACTTGTGTTGCACATATTAGTGTAGACCTTGAAGATAACCTTGAAGATTGTTATCTTGAGGGGAAGTAACAAATTGTAAATAATCCTGAAGATTAGACTGACTCCTAAAGGTCAAAGACCCTGAAGGTCAAATGGTTGTACTCTTTTTTCCTTTCTAAGTTTTTTCCCAAAGGATTTTCTTAGTTAAGGTTTTTAACGAGGCATCCAATGCAACACACGAGTAAATGAATCATTGAGATTGATTCATAAAAGAGACAATGTAATACATGATCTCCAAAGGAGTGGCGGCATCAACATCCAGCAAATTCGCTCAAGTGACAACATAGCGGATTCTTTTACAAAGGTATTACCAACGTCAACATTCAAGAAGTTGGTACACAAGATCGATATTCGCCGACTCAAGGATCAAGAATGACTATATTGAGGTGGAGCAGCTGTACTCTTTTTCATTCGACCAGTTTTTATCCCAATGGGTTTTTTTGGCAAGGTTTTAACGAGGCAGCAGTTTCTTTTAACAATGGTCAATCAAGGGGGAGTGTTGTAAATATATTTTATATATATACTTACCATATATTGTGATGACCATGTAAACCCTAAAAACCCATGAGCTCATCTTGTACTATATAAATAGAGGTTTTCACCCTCATAATAATATACATCTCATTCCCGCTCTCTCTTTTATTTTCTTGTTCCATTTAGTTTATAACAAATACTCTTTAATTTTGCCGTTCTCATTATAAAAAAAAAACATAACAACTAATTGAAAATCGACACAACTATCAGTCTTCATCATAATTTAATCAAAATGAATACAATAAATCACGGCAGGTAATTCCAGGTAATCTACCATACAAAATACATTACAGTAAATGAAAAGAGTGTGCCTATAAAATTATAGTGCATTATACTAGTTCTACCGATTATTTGCTGATTAAATTTAATTGCTAAAATCTAATACGATAAATTCAAGAAACTTGTGAAAATAACAATAATAATATATACAGACACGAAACTTTATGGAAATGTACGAAACTAAACACAACTAGAGAAAACAATTAAAAACTCAAAATACAAATTGTCTTGTCCTTGGTGATTTGGACGAATTTTTGGCAGGGAAATAATCATACCTACTAAAAAATACTCTCTCTCCCGTCATACTTGTTTCAAAACTTTTCGACAAGATTTTTAAGAAGAGTTGTTGATTGTGTTTAAAAATTTGGGCTCTCAAATAAAGTATTTGTAATAATTTATAATATTTTTAAATGGAGCAAAAATTGTAGAACACAAGAAAAGGAAAGTGGAGCAACAAATGTGGAAGGGAGGGAGTATTGAGGTTGTGTCTTTTGAAGTTAACAGGTTAGAGATAAACGGCCCATTTTAAAAAGGTTGGGGTTGCAATAATTAGTCAGAATAAAAGCAAGCACTAATAATGGCTTAAAACATCTTCCACAAAGTTGTGGATTTGTAATGTCTAATTTTGAGTGATAGCAAATTGATTAATCCCACCAAAATGACAAGTCATTAAGAAAATAAGTCAAGCTAGCCTACCCATTATCAAACCAATATGCGCGCATGGGCTTTACATTTATGTCTACTTCCTTGCATTTAATTGAACTTTTATTTTTGCCATGTATGATGTATCATAGAAAACAAATTTTGGAAGTCTATCTAATTTACATTTATTTTGTATTTTTACCTTTTTTTTTTGACATAGTGGATTGGGTAGTAACTCACAATTACATAGGAATTAAGAATTATGCGTAATTCTTATATTTCATCCGTCCCGTTATTATTATCGTACTTTCCTAATCGGGTTGTCCCGCTATTACTGTTCTCTTTCTGAAAATAGCAAAAAATACTCTTAAATAAAAAATGAAGTGGGTTCATCCGACTTACTACTCATCCCTACATTATCATACTCTCTCTCTCCAAAAATCTACCTCTCACACGATTTTCGTTCCACTCCGAACTAAAAAATTTATGATCTTTAACTTTATGAAAACTTTATATTATTTCTTGTAATACAATATGAAAAAAGAAAACAAATAAGAAATCGATTGTCTCAACTATGGCTTTGCAAAAATTTGGATGAATTCTTCTTTCTTCCATCAACCACTCCTCGAAAATTGTGGTCATTTCTTAATACATTTAAAACTCATAAAATACACACTTAAACAAAGTTTCTTAATCTTCGTGCCGAAACCAAAGGGGACAGGGATAGAGGGACAGAGGGATTATTATTTATGCATAATACTTATTACTTTTTTTTTTGTGTAGTACCCTATAACTTTACAATTTTATCCTTTTACATAAAACATATAAGGATTATGCATTAGGAATATTTCAAAGTATATTCAATATGAGTCATCAAATCAATAAATGAAGAATACAAATTGATTCCTAATTCCGATATAATCCACTTCTTTGTTCTACTAAAATAAGATGACATGTTCTAATGTGGAATATAAATATAAATAGACCTTTCGTTTCGTTATTAAAATGTTTATCCAGTTCATTTTTTTAATCTAAAATAGCTGAAACTAAGTAATAAACTTAAATTTGTAATTTTATATAGAGATAAAAACGTAACCCCTCAACTTTTCGGTTTTTTTACGCTTTGCACCATAAAATATGAAAATATGCATTCCTTTTTAGTATTAGATTTCTCTCAAGTCTATGTCTCCAGCAACATTTCTCTCTCTCGTTTGGACAGTTCTCTCTTCTGTTGTTGCAACAGTTCTAGATTTAGATTTATCTCGGTCCTATAATACAGAACAAAATTGCTCCTAACTTTACATGTGTTGTCGGAATTTTACTCCCTGCAACAAATTAGGTAGGTAGTTTAAGAGAGAAAATGCATATATTTTCATAGTTGATAGGATAAAAGGCACAAGTCTCAAAGTAAATGGTTTTAGCCTTTTTAACCCCCCTTTTTTTTTTTTTTTTTTTGATTTGAGGAACCCGCAGCCGCTACCTTCGGTGCGCTCTGGGTAAACCTCAACTCCTTGTGCAGTAGCCTGCAAACCACACAGGAGATTAAACCACCCTAAGGTGACAGACTCACACAAAATGGCTTCAGTGAGGATTGAACCCATGACCTGTCGGTCCCGGGAAACCTCACCTCAACCACTCTGCCTTTTATTTTTGCTTGTGCTTGTGCAACAGCATATAAATTATATATATAGAGAGAAAGCTAGCCACATAAAGCCAATAAAAAGAAAAAACATCAATATAATGGAGACTCGCTTCCTTTCTTTTACTCTTGCACTTATGATATTAAACAGCTACTCACAAATATCTGCCAAAAGAATTTTTAATTTCACCACCGATCAGCACGCACTACTCGCTTTAAAAAAAACTCTCATTTCAGATCCCTACGGCATCTTCGCCGTGAGCTGGTCCACCAACACATCCATTTGTTACTGGACCGGCGTCACTTGCGGCGCCAAGCACAAAAGGGTCATAGTCCTGAACGTTTCTGGCTTCGCCCTCACGGGAAATCTCGCTCCACATCTCGGAAACTTAACATTTCTTCGATCATTAGACATGAGCTCCAACAATTTGTCAGGCCCCATACCCGCTGAGCTCTCTAAGTTGCGCCGCCTGCAGTATTTGAATTTGGGATTCAACAACTTCACGGGAGGAATACCGTCGTGGTTTGAAGCCTTACCAGGACTACGGTACGTGCACATGAACGATAACACCTTCTCCGGCAGAATTCCTGCTTCTTTCTTCAATATTTCCTCCCTCGTTGAAATTAATATGAGATTTAATACACTATCGGGCGAGCTCCCAAAGGATATATGCAATAGTACTCCAATACTCGAAGCACTATATCTCTCTGGGAACCAACTTAATGGGCAGATTCCAGCAAATTTATACAAGTGCAAAGAGCTGGAAGATCTGCGCTTGCCCATCAATAGTTTCACTGGCAAAATACCAGGTGAAATTGGGAGGTTGACCCAGCTTAGGGTTTTATCTCTGTCGTCCAATAATTTCCAAGGTATGATTCTCTTTAGATTAGTTAGTATTCCCTTTGTTCCATAAAATTTGTCCATTATTTTTTTTAATAGAGAATTTATTATGTTTTTTATTTTGGCAAATTATTAAAAATATATTATTTGAGGATCCATCAGTGTTTTGAAAACCGGTCCAGGCATTGACTCGAAAAATTAAATTTTAGTGTTTCAACCGCTCGAACCGGTTGAACAGCTGGGTTGACCAGATAATTTTCTCATAGAATACCACAAATATATATATATATATATATATATATATATATATATATATATATATATATAGTTACTTTGAAAAATATATTAATATATGTATTTGGTCTTGTGGATAAGTAATTGAGCTAAAATTGGCAAAGTTAAGTGGTTCGATTCCCTTTGACAACATAATAAATTTTATTTTTTTAAGTGATAAGAGTTAAAATCTTGTCAAAAACTGGATCAACCGAGCCGCTGAATTCCGATTAACTCGGTTGACCTGTCGGGTCACATCGAGTCAGCCTGGAGAAACGGGCCTCTCATAGAATCGGCCCGGATTGCTTACCGGGCCACGATCGAACCAGTTCAACCGGCCGGGCCAGGCCGGTTATGAGAACACAGGGATCCATAACTTTACAAACGGTTGCTTGTTTGTATATATGTATTGTACTATGACTTTTTTCTAAGTAATAAGAGTAAAAATCTTGTCAAAAACGGGTCAACGGAACTGCTGAATTCCAATTAACTCGGTTGACCTGCCGGGTCACATCGAGTCAGCCCAGAGAAATGGGCTTCTCATAGAACCGGCCCAAATTACTTACCGGGCAACGGTCGAACCGGTTCTGAGAACACAGGGATCCATAACTTTACAAATGGCTGCTTGTTTGTATATATGTATTGTACTATAAATTTTATAAATTAATACTTTGGATCATAGAATTGTATTACTTCACAAAAACTTTAATAATATTTATTAATATAAAAAGTGAATTCGTTTGTTAAATTTTGATTAGATTTTAATTCTTTTGGTGCAGTTAGGAAAAATATAAAAGCTTTTGTTTACCATAGGTAAAGTTTGAGATGAGATCCAAATGGGACCCACCTATACAATAACGGTATTAATTATGAAATTTAGCTGATGCCCGAAGTCGTTACCTTAACTGCAAGGAGGGGTAAGTTTAATAAAAGTGCAACATTATAATCAATATTTCACTGAATCATCATAATTATATTGTTAAACTTAAAAGAAATTATTAGTTATAATAATAATTATATCATATATTAATATTAAAAAATAAATTAAAATATATACTCCCTACCTCCCACCTCAATTATCAAGTTTCTTTCGGCATGGAGATTAAGAAAGTTGTTGGTTATGTTTAAATAGTGTAAAGGTGAAAAAAAATTACAATAGTATTAGATTATTATTTTAAAATTGAAAAGGAAATTGAACAATTGAAATGAGATGAACCAAAAAGAAAAAGGAAAAGGAAATGAGATGACCCAAAAAGGAAAAGTGGACAATTAAAGTAGTATCTTACTCCTTGGCATGTTCCGAGTTCGTTTAGATAACGAGGATCTGATTCTAGGTTATGTTTTAGAAAAGATCCGGTGTAGTTTTAAACTGATACTTCCCGGAGATACAGTCAAAATTGAAGTAAGTCGTTATGATTCAACCCATCCACCCTACTATAAGTGGCTCAAAACTTTTCTTCGTGATAATTATGAAAGTTGTATTTTTGTGTTGAAAGTAGTGAAAGTAGTAGGCCCACTAGTATATAGAATACTATTTTAAGAGAGTATCCCGTGGACGACACTAAGTGAGATCTATCAAAGGAAATAAGGAAAACAATAAGATGGATGATGAGTAGAGCAAGGAAAACAAGCTTGAAGAATTGCATGGGGTCGACCCTACCTAAATGTTTGTGTTATTATAAATATGAGCTTCTTATAATATGACAACCCAAAAAGTAATTTAGGGTCACTTATTGTTAAAGAAATAAAAGTAATATAGGGTCACTTATTGTTAAAGAAATATAATCTCACCCACTGAAAGTGGTGCGGTGCAATTGTTCTTATTTACAATATACTAAAAGATACAAAATATTACAATTGATTCACTACCCATATTTATGGAGTAAATGTATATATATATAGATTAAAGTATGCTATATACCTTAAACCCCCCCCCAAGCGAAGCGTGGGATTAGCCATCACACAAAGCTAGGAACGAATAAATTAAGGTGGTGTTTGCAGTAACTGAAGCTTATCGATAAGTGTTGAAAGTTGTTGGAAGCTGCTGAAAGTGGCTGAAAGCAGCTGAAAGCTGTTGATTTTGATAATTTGTAAGTGTTTGCAAAAAGTGCTGAAAGTGAAAAATTAATATTTGAAAGTATTAATAAAGTAGTATCTTATAAAATGAAAATGTTATTTATTTCTCACTTATTAAACAAAATTTAGAATTTTTACATAAATAAAATTTAAAATTTATTTCCACTCATACAAAATAGTATTTTAATAAAAAAAATATTAAAATAAAAATTAGAAAAAAATTAAGTATAATTAATATTATTAATTAAAATCAAGAATAAAAAAGATTATAAATTATATTAATTAAACAAATATTTACTTATTCTTTGTTAAATGACAAATAAAAATTATACATATAAATAAGCAATATCGATCATTAATTTAAAAAAAAATAGTTATAAAAATATAATATAATGTATTAATTAAAAAGGTTAAAAATTATAAAAGCTATAAGCTATCAGGTTCAGCTGCCTAATACCAGCTTACGGAAATTCTCTATCTTGGACCCAAATAGCTTTCAGCAGCTCTATAAGCTGGATTTTCCAAACACCGAATTCATTTCCCGAGACAGCTGAAAGCTATAAGCTGATTCAGATAAGCTATTGCAAACACCCCCTAAAAACTGCCTGTGAAGAGCTTTAGTGAAGGCATCTGCCAGCTAAAGATGCGATGGAACAAACTGCACTAGGAGTTTACCAGAAGTCACAAGCTCACTGATAAAATGGTAATCGATGTCAATATGCTTTGCATGTTTGTGAGCCACTGGATTTTGAGCATGGAAAATAGCAGTATTATTATCACAAAGCGTTGTTGGGTGAAATATGAAGTTCCTTCAAAAGTTTGGTAAGCCAAATCATCTAAGCAAATGCATTGGCTAGAGCTCGTTATTCAGACTCACAGCTTGAACGAGCAACGGTCGACTGCTTCTTTGCGCTCCAAGGAATCAAATAAGGACCCAGGAAAATAGAATACCCATACATAGACCATCGAGAGTCCAAACACCTTGCCCAATCGGCATCGGAATATGCAACAATGGACAAAGTAGAAGCCGAACGAGTGATGGATAAACCAAATTTCTGGGTACCACAAACACATCGCTAGGATTCTTTTAACAAAAGCGTAATTATCAATGGCTAGAGTCTATAGGAACTGGGTGACACTATTAACCGCGAAAGAGAGACCCGGACGCGTGACGGTGAGGTACTGAAGTGCACCAACGAGAGAAGGGTAAGTGGCAAGTGGTAAGATTAGAAAAAAGATCACCATCCCTAGTGAGAGTGGTGTCGGTTGCTAAAGGTGTGGTAACATGTTTGCAATCAAGCATTTGGGCACGAGTGAGAATATCACAAACATTCTTTGACCGACTCAAAAAATAAACCATTTTGATGTGTATATTACTGGTGATCGCTGTATTGCACCAAATAATCCTGCAAAATCTGAGAATTAATTCATTATTAGTCTACAGGTTACCGAACACAGGGAACAGAGGACTAGACACATTATTTTTCTACTTATCTTGGGTTTTGGTTAGCAACCACACAAGTTTTGGGATTTTTACTAAGCTAAGAATTATTAAAAAGTGAAACTGAAATAAAAATTGTATTAATTGGCAGTTGAAAGACATGTCCAGCAAAATACTCAATACCCACAAATTCCAATCATCGGCATATAAAGTTAATTAATCTCATGAATCAACTAGTTATGACCATCATAACTTAAACTGCATGATCCTCACTCCCACTTACTTAGTCGGTAGCTGCCATGTTCGGCATCGAAAAGACTACTTCCATAATCTAGTTACAACCTACGTTGTTGGGCAATCAATAGATTTAATAACTAGAAAGTTTTATCGAACTAAGAGAGTCTAGTATAGGAGCCTACTCGTATGTTGGGCATCTAATAGTCTCCTACCGGTTTAATCCAATTACTCATACGAATAATTTAGCTACTTTCCTAGCCTTATTTCACGAGAAATGATGGAAGTACTAAGTTAGCTACAGACTGTGCAATCTAGGGTGGTCAATCCTAAATTACTAATCAGATTAAATAAATCAGAATTAACACAAAATCCTTTCAATTAATTATGAGCACCTAAGCCTCATGTACTGTTTACATGTGTATTTCACATCCTGCCGGACCACTAAAGTTTTGTCTACTCATGAAAACGTCCCGACTGCACAGGAAAGACACTTTGTAAAGCAGAACATTTATCATTCGTAACCCTAATTATAGCATGCACGGATATTAAGAAATAAACAGTAAACACAGAAATAAAACCTTAAAAATGAAATACATACTAAACTAAAGCATAAAATAAAACCAAGGAACGAGAGTACCGATTGTGTCTTCGATCTCTCTAGCAACAATGGAAATCGAAAGCAACGAACAGAAATTAAAGAGTATCAAGTAACGATTATGAAAAACTAAACTAGCTGTTTGTTTCTTTCTCTCTACTTCTCGAATAACATGAAACAAAAATGGAAAATGGATCTTGATCTTCTTCTCCTCGGCGGCGGCGGTCGGAAACGATCGGCGTTGAAGATCGGAGCGGACAGCGGACGGAATTTGGGAATGAGAAGGTGTTATGGTGTGTAGAGTCCTCTAAATTTCGTGATCCTCCCCTTTATATAGGGTTGCTCCTTGATCAAGATTGTATCTAGGGTTTCCTTCTCGGATAATGAAGGCTTAGAAATAGAAAGAAGAAACGAAACTACACGATGCTTCAAATTCGACTTCCAAGTTATATGGAACAAGAAATGAGAACTTCTTTCTCAATATTAAACAAAATAAAAATCATACGATATATTCTTCTCTCCAACCACCATAGGATAGACTATTAATAAGCTACCAACATAAAAGGTTCAATGTATGAAAATTAAAAGAAATTGAACTTTCAAAATTCACTTGAAACCGTCCAACTTCTGCAGCAAACTTTGAGGCACCGTAACTTCCTGAATTATTGAAATATGAGAAGGTTTAGCATATGGTTGGATAGCTGGTTGAGTTGGCTTTCCAATGCTTCCATCGGTGCATGAATTGGATATTTCTAGAAGAAGTTATGACCAAAATAGTACACATTGTCAGTTTGACCGAACTGCACTACATCATCCTCTCCAAGCCGGAAAGAAGTCGTCTCAGAGTTCAGATCATTCTCACCATGATATGGGGTCAGATCACGAACGTTGAAAGTCGAATGAGTATGGATATGTGCTGGAAGTTCAATTTTGTAGGCATTATCATTTATCTTCTTCAACACTCGACAATGACCAATCTTTTTTTTTTTGAGTTTATTGTACGTTCCTACGGAAAATCTCTCCTTCCTCAAGTATACCCAAACAAGATCGCCCTCCGCAAAAACTTGAACTCGTCGATGGGTATCAGTAGCATCCTTATATGAATTATAGCTTTGTTCAAGCTTTTTCTTCACCTCTTTATAAACCTTTTCCAAGGAGATTGCAAACTCCTCAGCTTTCTTGCTTGAAACTGGAACTCCAACAAGATCAAGATAATGGTTCGGATTCCCCCGTAAACAATTTCGAATGGACTTTTCCCTATAGAACGATTTGTCGCAGAGTTATAAGCAAACTCGACTCTAGATAAAACAACATCCCCTTGCTTTGGTTTCTTCGACGCGAGACTCCGCATCAAATTCCCCAAGGTGCGATTCACAACCTCTGTTTGACCATCGGTTTCTGGATGATACGCACTACTATAGAGCAAATCAGTACTCAATTTTTTCCATAAGCTTCTCCAGAAATGACCAAGAAATTTTGTATCATGATCAGAGACAATACTCTTCGGAATTCCATGGAGTTTGACAACCTCTTTGAAATAAAGATCAACGATGTATGATGCATCCATTGTTTTCTTGCAGGGTATGAAATGAGTCATTTTCGAAAAACGATTAACAACAACGAAAATCGAATCAAAACTCCTTTGTGTTCTTGCCAATCCCACAACAAAGTCCATGCTAACTGATTCCCAAGGTTTGTCAAGAATAGGCAGTGGAGTATATACACCTGTATTCTGGCTTCGTCCTTTGCATGTCTGGCAGATACGACATCTTTTCACAAAGTTCGCAACATCACGATATATTGTAGGCCAAAAATACCTCTCTTTTATGAGAAGCAATGTTTTATCTCTTCCAAAATGTCCACCAAGACCACCACCATGGAGTTCCTGGATAACGTACATCCTAAAAGAACACTTAGGGATGCATAAGCTTGTTCCCTTAAAAAGGAAGCCATCGACCATAAGGTAGTCCCCATAGTTCCTTTCCTTGCTTTTCTGATAGACTTCTTTGAAATCAGAATCTTCTGCATATAGTTCTTTTATGGTTTCAAATCCAATAAGCTGGATACTTGCATAATTTAATAATGCAACCCGTCGACTGAGTGCATCAACCACCTTGTTGAGCTTTCCACTTTTATGTTTTAACATAAAGGTATACTCTTGTAAAAATGAAACCCAACCTGCATGCCTTCGATTCAAGTTTGATTGAGAGTTGATGTATTTCAAAGCTTCATGATCAGAATTAAGAATGAATTCCTTCTAAATAAGGTACGGACGCTAATGACGAAGAGCTTGGACAATGTCGTAAAGTTCTACATCATAAGTAGAATACCTGCTCCTTGTCGTTCAACTTTTCACTAAAGAAGGCAATTGGATGACCTTCTTGGCTGAGCACACCGAGAAATAGATAAAGAATCGTCATTACCAACAACGACACGGTCTGTACAATTATATGAAGATGACTCATCCAGAGAAGCGGTCGATGGTGCAATATGGGCAGTAGCACTAATTTCGAGATACCAGTCAAAGGATGTGGCAAGGGAAACAGAACAAGACGCACTAAAGGCCTCGGCTAAATTTGTTGTGTCAGTGGTGGAAGAGCGAACATAACGTTGAGGACAATCAACTGTAAAGTGATCATTCTCTCAACATAGTTGACGTCGAGGATTAAATGAACCACAACGAGAGCCACCACGACCCCGAGATTTGCTATATCGATTTCAGCCACGAGATCGATGAAACTGTTATGAATTTGAACGAGCAGACGTGGTGTTGTTGCTTGCATAAAAGGTGGTTGTAGGTGAAGAATAAGATTCAAGAGACATCTAAACAATTTCAAAACTCTCAGCCTTGGAGAGTAAATCTTTGAAATATATGAAGCAGAGATTGATTCATCTATATGGCTGAAAAACTCTAGAATGAAGACCCTAACCATGAAGAAACCAAATGAATTTTATCTATGTTGTTGACAGGACTGCCAATAGCCGATAATTAATCACACAAGTTTATTTAACATACTGAATATGGTCGCCACTTTCAGTAACGGAGCCAGAGCCACGCCGCATGAACTGAAGCTCATCTTTGAGACGAATTTCACGAAACTTGGAACGATGGCTGAAAGCCGTCTCAAGAGCAATCCAAATAGCCCTAGACATGTCAGAACCCAATGTTTCAACCATAGGCTCTTGAACAACCCATTGTTGATACTACGGATTGGGAACATGAGGAGGGAGACAACCGTCAAAGGATTTGGAGAAGGCAAACTTGGTAGAATACGATAGAGAAATCGTTACCTTCTTCCACGTATGTTGTCGTAGTTTTGATTGTTGCTCGTGTTTTAGACCTTCTGGTCTGTTTCGCGGTCCTTCCTTGGACATAACTGAGAGGAATGTAATTCCGCACTCACACGTTCTCACACACGTTTTATCAATGAATTAGCGTAAAATCTTATGAACGTGCATATAATATAATGTTTGTGTAACATTATATTGTGATGGGGTTCCAATAAATTAATATCAGTCCATAATATAATTAATAATAACTGGGCACTTACTTATCAATTAATTAGCCCAGTCAATTAATTCCAGATAAATAATTTTCATATTATTAAAAAATGTATAATACATTAATCTATTAATAATAATTCCCGAGAAAATAAAATAAATATTGGTCATCTATTTGGGTCAAACCAGGGTCCAATACAAGAATTAAAGTCGGACCTTAAATTAATTAATTATCTATGCTCACAGAGCAAAATTAATTAATAAACACATATTCATTCCACTAGAGAATCCGTGTTGACTTACCCCTTTATCCCAACTTGAGCATGAGCTTGTATTTCAAACTTAATTGATCTCCGTATTTAAGAAATAAATATTCGTTAATTAATTAAGCTCACTGATAGCTTAAATTAATTAACATCTTATTATATTCTAAGTAGTACCACTTGACCTTATAAACACACCTGAAATTAATCAACCGGTCGGGTTTAGTGTGTTAATCCTTACGAGTTCCTCAGGAGATATTATCAACCCATTTAACAGGGATACGGATGCAAGATACACATGATCAATCAGAGCTACAAATAACTACTATCACTCAAGATATATAGATCGAGTCGCGATGACATTCACCACAGTAGGTCAAAGTGATAGATAGCTATAAACACTCAGCTGAAATCATATCATGCTTAAGATCAACTAAGTCACCGAGATTTTTAGTTCTCCACTAAGGTCAGTTAGGAGAACAAATCTCACTGTGATCCATCAATACACCACCTTCAGTGTACCGGTATAGACAAGTAGCCAAAACAATCTACTTCTTATCTAAACTACAACTTAAACCGACAACTTGTCCGAAAGTTGTTTCAGCCGTGATAACTGTTTATATCTTGTTAGTTCAACCAATTGTGCAGTCTTCTATGATCTACAACACACTAGTTAATCAGATAGAAGAATAAAAATAGTGGAAAGTAAAACACATTGTATACAAGTAAAAATATTGCTTCCAGTATGCAAATATCCAACAAAACTGCCATCAACAGAACCAAAAAAAAAATTTGGGATTGAAGAAGGGATTCGACCTGTTTCTTCCAAAGAAAAAAGTGAAGAAAGTTTGGATGCGATCCTATGGATCATAGTAGCATAAGGCAAGGAAGGGGTTGAGTCATCAGTCGCCATGAAAAAAATGCTAGGGTTTTCGGTGATAATGGAGAGAAAAAGAAAGGAAAGAGATTAACTTAAATTGATACCATATTAAAGAGATTTAATCTCACCCTATGAAAGTGGTGAGGTGCAATTGTTTTTTTTTATAATACTAAAATATATAAAATATTACAATTGATTCACTACCCATAATTATGGAGTACATGTAGAGATTAGTTTAAACTATGCTAGATACCTTAACACTTATAGTGGATGCAGGGAGTATTTTTATTAAAATTGTTGAATTTTTTAACTAGAATAAGATAATTATTTTTAAAAGTCTATTAATTTATTCAGCATTATTTTTTAGGTTTTTATATATAATGTATAAATTGTTGGCTAGAAGATATACCGAGAATGATAACGTAACTTGTATTTCACTTATGCTTCTCACAAGGATACATAAGTGCTTTTATGTATAGGCATTGAACAACTAAGTAGATCAATCTAGAAACACAAAAGATAAAGCATGTAATTAATGCTTAGTACATAAAATCAACCCACACCCTTCAATATTCCTAGGAGATGGATCAACATCATGCATGAATTCAAATTTATGTTTTAACATAAACTAGCTTCTTGAAGAGACGTGTTAATTTGTATATGAGTGCAATATTCAAACATGTACTTTATGGTGGTTAATGATAAAATTAATTTTATGGTTTTTTGATGAAAATTCCAGGAGGAATACCAGCGGAAATAGGGCAACTTTCGCTATTAGAAAGTTTTTTCGTCCAAAGTGCCTCTCTGACGGGAAGTATTCCACCTTCTATCTTCAACATTTCACATTTGGAAATTATGGATCTATCAGATAATTCTTTGTGTGGAAGTATCCCAACTCATATTTATTACAATCTACTTCAGATTGAAGAATTGTATCTTTTATCTAACAAATTGACAGGTATATTTAACTCCCACCTTTTACATAAAGTGACAAAACCATAGGGAATAAATAAGTAATTAATATAAACAAAAAGTAATTATAAAACAGAACAAAACAATCCATATACTATGTGAGAAAGAGGCTATATCGATAACGTGTAACATAGTTTGTATTCTCACTTTTGTGTGACTGGTTAATATAATGCTTAATTTTTGTTATGATCGATTTAATAATAATAATAATAATAATAATAATAATAATAATAATAATAATAATAATAATAATAATAATAATAATAATAATAATAATAGAGGAATTAATCCATTGCACTTATTTTCGTAATTCTATTCGTAGAAAATTTAAAAGGTGTTTAAAAACAATTTAAACCGGAAAAGGAATCCATTACACCAAGCTATGTTATGTTAAGTCACGTACAATATTTAAAAGGACATAAGAGGTTTGTGCAATATTATTCAAGAAAACGTAATATTTTTAGCACGAGGTCTTTTTCTGTTTTTTTTTTTTTTTTTTTTTCTCAATTGTCAACATGACACCATCAATTTATTAGATAAGGTCCTAATCCTAGAATATTAATACTAGACAATATTGTATGCTGCAGAGTTGTTTATCTCATTTTGTCATTGATTAGGTCCAATGCCCAAGCAATTCGGAAACTTGACTTCCCTAGCAGTGCTCGATCTTGCTTATAACAAACTGTCGGGTATGTCTAAAAGGTTGAATCATTGACTAAATTTAAATATTTAATTCAAACGAAAGTTGAATTATACCGTATGACATGCAGGTGAATTACCATATGAGCTCGGCAATCTGGAACACCTCACTCTTTTTGCAGCGCCCTTCAATGATTTCCTATCCGGCTCCATCCCACCTTCCATTTTCAATATCTCAACATTGAATATATTAGCTCTTCAGCAAAACAATTTCTCAGGAAGCCTCCCACCAACTATGGGGCTTTCACTCTTCAATCTCAAAGAGCTTCATTTATTCTTCAACAAACTCAGTGGCGAAATTCCAACCTCCATCACCAATGCTTCCGAATTAACTTACTTGGAACTCAACAGGAACTCCTTCACCGGCTCAATACCCGACTTTAGTAACTTGAGAAATTTACAAATTCTCCGACTTTGGGAAAATAATTTGACAGGATCAGAATCTCCTAATAAGGAACTAGGATTTCTCTCTTCTTTAACTAACTGTCGAAATTTGGAGGTGTTGGAGATTTCTTCCAATCCACTCAACGGATTCCTTCCATCTTCCATTGGAAATTTCTCGACTTCTCTTGTGAAAATTGCAGCATCAAACTGCAATATTAAGGGTGTCATTCCTTCTACAATTGTAAACTTGAGCAGTTTGGTTGGTTTATATCTGCATGAAAATGAATTGATTGGGTTTATTGCAAAGGATATTGGAATTTTGAAGCAACTCCAGAGAATATATCTTGGTACCAATAAACTGGAGGGGTTTATCCCTCTTGATCTTTGCCAACTGACTAAGTTGGTGGAGTTGAATTTGAGTGAGAATATGTTCACAGGTCCAGTTCCGGGATGTTTGGGCAAACTCAGGAACCTAAGAGAGATGTATTTGGACTCCAACATGTTGAGTTCCACCATTCCTACTGATTTATGGAATCTTACAGAACTTCTAGCTCTAAACTTGTCATCCAACTCTTTAAGTGGTGAGCTTTCATCTCAACTAGGAAATTTGAAAGGGATCAACCAGCTAGACATGTCTTATAACCAATTCTCGGGCAGTATTCCTAGCTCTATTGTGGGGTGCATTTCGTTGGAAATCTTAAACTTGTCGAATAATATGTTTGGAGGGTACATACCTGAATCTTTGGGGGAGGTTAGATCCTTGAACGCATTGGACCTAGCCTACAATAATCTTTCTAGTTTTATACCCAAGTCTTTGGTAAATCTCCGTCTCAAGTATTTTAATGTGTCTTACAATGACTTGGAGGGGGAGATTCCAGATGGGGGGTGTTTTTCCAACTTCACCTCTGAATCTTTCACTCACAACTCCAATCTCTGTGGTGCAACAAGATTTGGTGTACCACCCTGCATGAAAAAACATGCAAAATCAAGATCAAATGGTGTTATTGTGTTGTTGAAATATATCTTGCCCCCTGTGGCTTCAGCTATCGTTGCGGTAGTTGTTATAGTTTTGCTGATAAGAAGACATAGACTGAAAAAACTATCACCAGCAGCTGATGTAGAACCAGGTGTTTCATGGAGAAGAGTTTCATACGTAGAACTTGTACGAGGAACATCTTCTTTCAATGAAACAAACCTACTTGGGAGAGGAAGCTTTGGCTCAGTATTCAAAGCGACATTGTCCAACGGGTTAGATGTTGCAGTGAAGGTCTTCAACCTACAATTGGAAGGCGCAACCAAGAGCTTTGAGACTGAAAGTCAGATATTGAGTGCCGTTCGACATAGAAACTTACTCGAAATAATTGGTTGTTGTACTAACATGGAGTTCAAGGCCTTAATTCTTAAGTACATGCCAAATGGCAGCCTAGAGAAATGGCTACATTCTGATGATAAATATTGTTTGAATCTGCTTCAGAGGCTGGAGTTAGCATTAGATGTTGCCTTAGCCTTGGAGTATCTCCATCATGGCTATACATTTCCAGTGGTTCATTGTGATATAAAGCCAAGCAATGTGTTGCTAGACGAAGATATGACTGCTCATGTTGGTGATTTTGGTATTGCCAAACTTCTTGATGAAGGGGAGACGACAGTTTTAACTAACACATTGGCAACTATAGGATATGCAGCACCAGGTAATTTGTATAGATAATATTTTCCTTCAATTCTTCTTTATTATTTTATGTTGTCCAAAGTGGCTCTAATCGGATCCTCTGATGATGATGAACACGTCATACAATTAGAGTATGGATCAAAAGGAAAAGTATCGATAAAAGGAGATGTGTATAGTTATGGAATACTGTTGCTGGAGATGTTTACAAGTAAGAAGCCGACAGATGATATGTTCGGTGGTGAAATGAGCTTGAAAGAGTGGGTGAGAGAAGCGTTACAAGAAAATGCAGCATGTGAGATCGTGGGCCATGGATTGCTAGACAAACAAGATCGGCATTTCACTGAAAAGGAGCATTGTGTGTTGTCTACTTTTCATTTGGCAATGAAATGTTTAGCCATTTCACCCAATGAAAGAACCAACATGGTCGAAGTAGCAGCAGCTCTGAAGAAAATCAAAGCCACATACTCAAAAGAAACCACAAGGCGTTAGTAATACAATAATATGTACAATTTTGTATAGCAGAACACATCTGTTGTACTACTTTGCGAATTTCTACTTTCCAAAAACAGGCATTTCATTACATGTCTTGGCTGCAATTAGTTTTAGTCACATTTGGCATTTCTATAGTCTCATCAACCGAAAATTTAGCATCTACTAATTGACATTTTATCAAACACAAGGGATACATATACGTAGTTCGTGTTTATGATTCATGAAAACCCAACACATTCATTTCCTGCATTTTTATAGAGAAGAATTGACTCAAGCGAAACATAAAATTAAATTATTATTATTATAATAAAATCTAATTTGGCATGTAATATTTGAAGGTAATGAAATCCATTGTCTTTGTTATTCAAGCCCCTAATAATCAACATCAATCATGTTCCGAAAATCCAATATGTGGCTCAAATCCGAATTCTTAAAAGAAATTAAGTCATATTTATCATCAATTTCACGCATCATAGCCCACATGTTATGGAATTAGTTAGTTAGACTAATTGTCCATATTTTGTGAGCATGTGTTTTTGGGCCTAGAACCATATTTCGGAGGCCCATTTTGTATTATCTTCTTTATTAGAGGATTGTTTATCCGCCGTCCGTGGATGTAGGTCGAGTGATCAAAACACGTTAAATTCTTTGTTTCTATTTCTTTTTCTCTTTGTGTTATTATTTGTTATTGTCTCCGTTGGGTTCCAAGAACCCGTTCATCACATTTTGAGGGTCCAAACATCATAACACCAACAATCATTGTACTCGCTTTGTATTGCAACCTTGTCGCAGCACAGTATATGGCATTACAGAGGGCAAATTTGCATCTTCACACTCTTCAGTCAGGTTTGCTCCGAAGCTCGCCCAATTGGGTCATTTGTATGTTTTTTAAATTCCATTGAAGAAAATGGGAAAAAGGTGAAGTTTGTGTTGTTAGTTTTGCGACTTCACTTGTGGGTTTTAGTTTTTCAATGCATGTCCGCTTGAATGCTACTTGCTATATACACGGAATTCCACTGTGTGGGAAAAATCAATTTTGGTTCATTATGTTGGTGTATGTATATACACGTCAATAATTAAAAAAATAAAATAAAAAAATTATTTTTGAAATAATTTTACTTTAATTTCACAAGAATATTTTTTAAAAATTTTCGCACATGAAATTTTATTTATTTTTTTAATTTTTTCAAAACAGACAAAAATCGAAATATTTACCAATTTAATGGACTAAAATTTACACTGATCAACATAATGGACTAAAAGTGAACAACAAACAAAATAATGGACCAAAATTAATTTTTTCCAACATGATGTGGATTATAGTCTGGACATTATCGTAGACGTTTATCTTTGCAAATTTGAACTTTGGATCTTCAAGGCACATAATTCTCATAATTTTTGGTTTTTACAATAGAAAAGATGCTAATCAAATCTGGCACTGTTTTGTCGATTTTGTTAAAGTTATGGAGAACCGGAACAGAAGAGCAGAGGAATGACAAAACTGAAACAACCACACAAGCAGGTATTATTGATCTTGTAATTCGTTTTAGTATTCATCATGTTTTTTCTTTTTTTTTATTGGTTTTACAGTACTCCCTCCGTCCCAAAATTCTTGTCCGCTATTCCATTTTGGATTGTCCCAAAATTCTTGTCCACTTTCCTTTTTTAGTAAATTATTACACATAACTTTTTTGTGGGACCCACAATTTTATATCAATTTACACACAGCTAACAACTCTCATTAAAAACCGTGCAAAAAATAAATTGGACAAGAATTTTGGGACAGGAGTACCTCTTATTTTGAAAGTGCCCTTTAGTGACCTGTAATTATTGTACTCCCCAAGATTTACATTAAATAATCTTGAGAAAGCTCGTCTTCATTCAAGCTTTCAGTATCTGTACAAAGTCAAGTATACTGTAGCATATTTAAATTTACCAGCCCTTCAATCAGCAGAAACAGAGTTTAATTGTTCTATGGACTCTTTCTTCCCATTGACTCTTGTGCTTTTAATTTCAAACATTGACACATTCGTCTCTTCCTCAACAATTTCTAATTCGACCACTGATCAAGATGCACTACATGCCTTGAGATAAATGCCATCACTTGGGACCCTCATGGTGTTTTAACCAAGAACTGGTCCACAAACACTTCCATCTGTAATTGGACCGGCGTCTCTTGCAGCATCCAACACAGGGTCACTAACCATTCCTCCACATCTTCGAAACTTAACGTTTCTTCAATCTTTGGATATTAGCTCCAACTCTTTCACAGGCTCTATGCCCTCTCAGCTGTCTAAACTGCTCCGTTTGAATGAGATAAACTTAGGGTCTAACACCCTCACTGGAGAAATACCGCTAGAATTTGGAGCCTTGTCTCAACTCCAACTTTTGCATCGGACGAATCCCGGCCACTCTTCAATATGTCGAGGCTGCAAACTTTGGACATTAGCTACAATCTTCTTTACGGAGCAGATCGGCAGTTTGTCTTACCTAGAAATCCTAAGCTAATAATCAGCTCGTGGGTGCGACACCAAGAAGTATCTTCATCAACATGTCTTCATTACTATAAAGTCACCTGATACATAATTTTTTGTCGGGTTAGCTCCCAAGTGATATATGTAGTACTTATACTCAGAAACTCAGAATAATCTATCTCAGACATAATCAACTCGATGGGCAAATCCCAGCAAGTATATAAAAGTGCACAAAGCTGGAGGAGTTGAGCTTCTCCACAAACTAATTCAGGGGCTGCATACCAAATGAAATTGGTAATCTGACCATGCTTAAGAGTTTAGCCCTAAAATAAAACCATCTCCAAGGTAATTGTTTGAACTCAATTGATATTAATCTTTCTAAACTGTTATTTTTAACAGGAAATATTCCTATTTCTGTCTTCAACATTTTTACGTTGGATTATGTGGACCTCTTCAACAACGATCGTTCTGGAAGCATACCAACATTCATCAATTTGCTGAAGCTGGAAGAGCTATCTTAGCCACAACAACTAGATAGGTAAGTATAATTTTCTGGAAACAATCTCTAACCATGTCATTTATTTCAACTGTGGAATTGTTTCTGGCATTTCAGAGTCTAACTCGAGTGATATCCATAGGCAGCATACCAGATGAAATTGGATCTCTCACTTCCTTGAAGACACTAATACTTTCTGATAACAATTTAACAGGTATGATTAGCATGCTTGCTAATTGCAAAATGGTGGTTAGTTTTATATTTTGCTGAATTTGTCCTTTTGATTTCTGATCAGGTCCCATACCAAAGCAAGTTGGGAACCTTTCTTCAATGGAAACACTAGATGTTGCTTCAAATATGTTAACAGGTATGTTTTTAAACTTGGACATAGTTCATCTTTGTGGCATTATAATTTATTCTGTCATGATCTTATATTAAATATACACAATCTTGGCTTTTAATCTACTTCTTTTCTTTCTTTTGAACACATTGGTCTGCTTATGTCTTTAATGAATTTTCTCCTACGCTTGAAATCTTTAAGCGGATAAGGTCAAGTTCAATGAACTTTTGAAACAAAACTGGTGATGAAATTTCTTATTCAAACTAAAATATTTTCTATGGCAGGTGAATTACCAGAAGAGATTGGCAATCTTGCATACCTTGAAGTTTTTGAAGCAGCTTCATTGACTTCTTATCTGGTTCCATTCCACCTTCTATATTCAATGTATCAACACTGAAGAAATTAGCTCTTCTACAGAATCAGTTTTCCGGTAGTCTTCCTCCAACTATGGGGTCTCTCTCTTTTCAATCTTAAATATCTTTCTTTATATTTTAACAGACTCATCGGCGAAATTCCATGCTCTGTTATCAATGCTTCTAAACTTACTATATTGGAACTGAACAGAAACTCGTTCACTGGCTTCATTCCTGACTTTGGTAATTTAAGATTCCTGCAAGCCCTTCATCTTTATGAGAATAATTTGATAGGAGCAGAGTTCCCAACTCAAGAACTTAGATTCTGTCTTCGTTTGCGAACTGTCGGGATTTGAAGAAGTTGGAAATATCCGACAATAGTCCCAGCTTCCATCGGGAATTTATCTGCTTCTCTCTGTCATTTTTTTTGGCATCTGCTTGCAGCATTAGAGGTGTTATTCCTCCTGAAATTGATGGCTGCAAGTCTCTAGAAATCCTAGATCTGTCCAATAATATGTTCAACGGAACTATTCCTGAATCTTTAGGGGACGTCAAAGGTTTGACAGATTTGGATCTGTCCAGTAATTATCTCTCTGGTGTGATACCCAAGTCATTGGAAAATCTGGATCTCACGTGTTTGAATGTATCTTATAACCAATTGGAAGGGAAGATTCCAGATGGGCACTGCTGAGTCTTTATTTTCTCACAACACTGCTCTCTGTGGTGTACCAAGATTTAAAGTTCCACCTTGTGGAAAAGGAAAAGGAAGGTCAAGATCAAAAGTGGTTGCTTTGATAATTAAATATGTTTGTGCTTCCTTTCATTGCAGTTATAGTATTGGTCATTATTATAGTTGTCCTCATAAAGAGGCACAAACAAAAGGAAATACCACCATTAGAACGTTTCATTAGTAGGTGCACCTTGGAGAATAGTCTCAGAGAGAGAACTAAGGCAGGGAACAAGTTCATTTAGCGAGACAAATCTACTTGGAAAAGGAAACTTCATCATCATCATGCATTTACCGTTGTTCATTGGGATATAAAGCCCAACAATGTGTTGCTGGACGAAGATATGACAGCTCATCTTGGCTATTTTGGCCTTTCCAAGCTCTTTGGCGATGGAGAGGCTGCAATTCACACTATAACCATGGCGACAATCGGTTATGCAGCACCAGGTGATGTACACTTGTCAAAATCGTAACAAGTTTCCTTCTTTCTTTCTTTGTTGTTGAAAATTGAACTGATCCTTTATGATTTTATGAAAATAAATATGTGTGGAACATTAATAGAGGTTGGATCTGAAGGAAAAATATCCACAATTGGGGATGTGTACAGTTACCGTATATTGTTGTTGGAAATGTTTACAAGTAAAAGACTGACGGATGACATGTTGGTTGCAAATATGTGCATAAAGGAGTGAGCTGTGGGTGGGTAAAGCAGTAGAAGTGAATGAGATAAGTGAAGTAATAGCACCTGGTTTGCTGTCAAGTGAAGATCGGAATTTCTCTGCCAAGGAGCAATGCATGTTATCGGTTTTTCACCAGAGGATAACGAATCGAGATGATGCAAGTCGTAGCTGCTCTAAACAAGTTCAAAGTTGCAGTGGAGAAGGCATTGCGGACCAAGGTGAGGGTTGAGTTGTAAATAATTCCAAATTTCCCACTAAGATGTATCTCTCCTCTGGCGACAGTTAGCTTTATGGTTCACTCGGATTCTTTTTATTGTTTTTAATTTCACACTTAAGGGATGGTTTTCACATGAAGCACCAACATGGTGGTAAGAGTGAATCAAATTCATTGAATTCTAGTACAAGAGTCATTGTGTATGTGTAAATTAATAATATATACATGTAGATTGTCAATTAACTAACTCCATTCAGCATTATGTTGCTTCGCCCTTGGTGATCGGACTTATCACGTCTTAAAATAATTATTATATTGAACACATTAATTTGTATGTCTATAGAAAAAGGGAGTATTCTTGATGTCCAATAATAGTCTCTCTCTCAACCCCTTCATAATACTTCCTCAACCCTTCACAATACTTCCTTCTTGTTGTGAACCAATATACTAGGTATATACAAGTAGGGTGGAGATTATACGAGAAAACACTTACATCCGTTAGATTGAATTTATGGACAATTTAAATCGTGCCATCATTAAGATCCCCTAAGGCACATTTAATGTAAATATTTTGCACAAAGATTTTTTTTTTTGGGCCATTTGCCGATATACACAATACAAAGATTGAAAATGCATATACATACATAAATTAGTAAAAATGCAATACTAGACATTTGTTCTTTTTTACCCCTAAAAAGTTAATCTACAATGTCACCATCATAGCTTTTTCTCTTTCCCATGTACTTTTCATCAAATCATTGTCAAATCATTTCACTCTCTCTCACTTCTTGTCACATACAATTGCTTTGACTACTTTATGTCATTTTCATCTTATAAAATCACGTGACTTTGTACATGAAAAAGAGAGATACAACTGTATATATCAGCCACGTCTCTGTATATCTCAGCAATATATATCAGCCACGTCTCTCTCTCTCTCTCTCTCTCTCTCTCTCTCTCTCTATATATATATATATATATATATATATATATATATATATATATATATATATATATACTCTCCCTGTACATATACGTCTTATGTATATATACGTCTCTCTCTATATAAGTCTTCTCTCTATATAAGTCCTCTCTCTATATTTCTGTATAAAGTCTCTGTATAATCTCTCTGTATCACCTCTCTCTCTCTCTTTCTCAACCTAGTTACATATACAACTACCGGGCAGAAAATGTGTGTATTATAGGCATCGAAAATCTGGATTTGTTGCTCTAAATCCGTGTAGTTTAGCTGACGAAAAGTTTGGGTCGGAAAAACGAGGATCTCAAGCAACTTTTTTTTATCTCAAGCACAAGGTATGTATTATTTTTTCAACAATTCATTTTATACGTTTATTGTAGATGTTAAGTAACACTATCCGTAAAATATTTGGATAAATACTTATCGTGTGGATTTAGAATATCTTAGTTCCCCGTATTTTATATAACGCATAATTTTATAACAGTGAAATAAGTTTATCGCATGTGTAATACAGTGAACTAAGTTACTTTATGTGTCATGGTATTCTGTTTATATGTAACATTTACATTTTAAACTTACAAATAAAATGTTTATACAGAGAACTAAGACTCCGTTTAGAATATGTTAGAATAAGATGTTTATAAACGTAATTTGTATGATAAATTTCATTTATTATGTTAATCGTAATTCCAAGTTTAAGATATGATTTTAAATCAGTTACAATATCTTATTTCTCCGTGTTTTATTAAACTCATTAAGGGAAATTAGAGAAATACGATATATTGGAGCACAATAAGTTATTATACATGGCATTTAATCTCCAGTTCACGATATATTTCTTATTTCTTCGTATCTATGAACAATTTATCTTACTATAGTGAAATAAGATATGTATACGGAGAACTAAGACTGTTTAAAATTTTTTGGTCGAACAGATGGCCGAATGGATACGAGTAACTGTCAAGTACGGAGGTAGCTTTGTAGGTTCGGAATACAGAGATGGGGATGAACAACTTGCAGCAATTCCGTACGCCGAACTAAGACTCTCAAACTTAAGAGCGATAATTGAATCGCTTACGCAAAGAAACTCAGTGTCCAACCCATATTTGCTATTTTCACTAGAGCATAATCGAGCTGGTCGGCTGGTGAAGGCATTAATGACGAACGATGATGATTTACATCGACTCGTCAACTATGAGGCAGACCCCATCGTTTGTGTTGTGACGTCGAGGCATACCACACCGTATGTTCCTTCGGATCCAATCGAGCAATCAACTACGCAGTTCGATGCACGAACTTTTTCGGCAATGATGAAGGTGGATATGAATATGATTTCAACACACAACAAATGTGTCCTCCTGGCCGACAGTGGCAACAAGAAGATGTAGAGGAAGAGGAGGAGGCAGATGAGGAAGAGGAGGATGCGGCCGAGGAGGATGAGGCCGAGGTGGAAGAGGAGGATGAGGCCGAGGATGTAGTCGGTAATGATGATTCGACTGATATGGATGATCCGGACTACACGGCAGATTAAGAAGGTGATGATGTCGATGAGCATGGCGAACACCAAAGCATTTATGGTACCATGTTGGAGTTCGCAACGTGGATGCGAAAGGAGGGCGGGTACAACCGACTAATGACGCTACTAGAAGAACCACATAACCTACCAGTCACCCTGTCGTCATTGGAGGAGGAAGAAGATGGTGACGTGACTACGGAAATAGCAAATTGGCTAGTTCCGTTCTTTCCGATCTCTCAAACGGGCATCATTGGCTGTCCCGATTTGGATGTGGTTAAAAATGGCGATATGGAGCTGTACTCAATCTTTTGGAGTAGAGACGAGCTTACAGGCGCCGTTGGGGTATGGCATTTAGAGCATCGGCGATCTTTCAAGGTGTTAAGGGCAGACAGGAAATACACGTGGTTTGGGTGTTTGCACGGCAAGTCGTGTCCTTTCATGGTCCGAGCGAGTTCGGCTGCAGATATTTGGGAAATTTACAAGGTCGATAAGAGACACACATGTCAGTTTGACTTTGAACAATTGGTGCCAAGAACCGTGAGTGCAAAGACCATCGGTGTGTATTTCAGTCGACGAATGCGAAGAGAGGGCGCCATGATACGAGCTCGTGACATCATCAAAGAGATGCGTCAGAAATTCGGAGTTGAGGTGAAATATTACAAGGCACTTCGTGGTCGGAACAAGGCAATCACTATGATTTACGGCAGCCATGACGATTCGTACAAACTGCTACCCAAGTACCTCCACATGCTGAAGCAGTTTAACCCTGGAACTATAACCCATTATCACATCGGGGATGATAATCGGTTTGAGTACGTATTCGTAGCGTGGGGCCCGTGCATAAATGCATTTATGTTTAATTTAAGGCAAGTCATCGTAGTTGATGGAACTCATCTGAAGGGGCAGAATACCGGCATCTTATTCGTTGCAGTGACGAAAGATTGCAACGAGCAAGTCCTACCCCTTGCAATTGGTATTGGCCCAATCGAAAATAACGATTCCTGGACGTGGTTTATGACAAAGCTTCGCCAAGCGTACCCGCCAAGCGACGACCTAGTTATCGTGTCTGATCAGCACGCGAGCATTAAGCATGATGTTGAAGAAGTTTATCCTGAGGCCGCTCATTGTCTCTGCACCATCCATATGGCCAACAAGCTCACTCCTTATGGGAATAGAATAACGAGGATCTTTCGACAAGCCGCCGCTGCATACACAAAATCAGAGTTTCGTCGTTTCATGCTTGAGATTAGGGCGGAGAAGCCAGAGGCATACGATAAACTTATGAACCTTGGTCCGGAACGGTGGGCGCGCTCATATTGCAAGTTTCGTCGTTACTGCTTTTTGACGTCAAATTGCGCCGAGTCCTTCAACGGGAGGTTGTTGTGGGCTCGACGTCTCCCGATTTGTTCCGTAATTGATATTGTCCGCTTCATCATGGAGAGTTGGTTCAACGAGAGGCGGTCGAAAATGAATGCACACGAGTATAGCTTAGTCGAGGTCGCTATGAAAAAGCTATACAACCAAATTGAACTAGGACGCTCGTATCACGTGGTGAGTGTCGGTGATAATTGCTTCAAAGTCAACGACGGAGACGGAGGAAACTTCAAGGTCGACTTAGACAATTGGTTGTGCAAGTGTCGAAAATTCCAAACAGATCTAATTCCGTGCGAGCATGCCGCAGCCACTATTACGTAAGTATTCATCAGTTTTAACCTACTATTCATATACCGGTCATAGCAGCAACGATGTCTATAACTTCATCTCAGCATTCTACGGTACGTCAACACATGGGGATTTATATGACCATCAGTTCCATTGCTTACCTCCACATCAGGTCTGGACTATACCACCAGAAAAATCCAATGTGTCAACAGTGCTTCCCCTATTGGCGAGAAGACGTGTTGGTCGCCCGAAGTCGAGGCGCTATAGATCTGGGATTGAAGCACGTGCTGGGAGCAGCACAAGGGGACCTAGGAAGTGTGGCCTCTGCCACGAGCTAGGTCACACAAGGAGGACTTGCTCAACCAAGGGGAACGAAGCATGAACTTATTTCTCTGTATTTTAATTTCAGGACGAAGCATGAACTTATTGTAATTTATATCTACTATTAAAGACTTTATTTCTGATATTTTACTGTATTCAAACATAAAAGCACAATTGATACTTTACAGTATCAATAAATCGTATTAATATACTTATTTCTCCGTATGTTGCATTTTATCAATAGTAACTGGAGAAATATGATAATGTTGTGAAGAACTAATATTTGTGAAAATTTTTAATTGTACTATAGAATCTGACCGATGTTTCTGTACAACAATATATATAAATAACATGAATAATTTTGATTGTATAATAGAAGTTGTAATTTATATCTACTTTTCATCTATTCTAGTCGTATCTATCTTGTATTCATCTTCATCCTCTTGCGTGAGCCGTCTCTTTCTACTATTAAAGACTTTATTTCTGATATTTTACTATATTCAAACATTAAAGCACAATTGATACTTTACAATATCAATAAATCGTATTAATATACTTATTTCTCGTATGTTGCATTTTAGCAATAGTAACCAGAGAAATATGATAATGTTGCGAAGAACTTATATTTATGAAGATTTTTAATTGTACTGTAGAATCTGACCGATGTTTCTGTACAACAATATATATAACTAACATGAATAATTTTGATTGTATAATAGAAGTTGTAATTTATATCAATTTTTCATCTTTTCTAGTCGTATCTATCTTGTATTCATCTTCATCCTCTTGCGTGAGCCGTCTCTTTCTACTATTAAAGACTTTATTTATGATATTTTACTATATTCAAACATTAAAGCACAATTGATACTTTACAATATCAATAAATCGTATTAATATACTTATTTCTCCGTATGTTGCATTTTAGCAATAGTAACCGGAGAAATATGATAATGTTGCGAAGAACTTATATTTATGAAAATTTTTAATTGTACTATAGAATCTGATCGATGTTTCCGTACAACAATATATATAACTAACATGAATAATTTTGATTGTATAATAAAAGTTGTAATTTATATCTACTTTTCATCTTTTCTAGTCGTATCTATCTTGTATTCATCTTCATCCTCTTGCGTGAGCCGTCTCTTTCTACGATTAAAGACTTTATTTTTGATAGTTTACTATATTCAAACATTAAAGCACAATTGAAACTTTACAATATCAATAAATCGTATTAATATACTTATTTCTCCGTATGTTGCATTTTAGCAATAGTAACCGGAGAAATATGATAATGTTGCGAAGAACTTATATTTATGAAAATTTTAATTGTACTATAGAATCTGACCGGTGTTTCTGTACAACAATATATATAACTAACATGAATAATTTTGATTGTATAATAGAAGTTGTAATTTATATCTACTTTTCATCTTTTCTAGTCGTATCTATCTTGTATTCATCGTCATCCTCTTGCGTGAGCCGTCTCTTTCTACGATTAAAGACTTTATTTCTGATACTTTACTATATTCAAACATTAAAGCACAATTGATACTTTACAATATCAATAAATCGTATTAATATGCTTATTTCTCCGTTTGTTGCATTTGATTGAATTTCAGAACTAAAATTTGAAGAAATATGATACCTGTTGACGAGAAATAAGATATAGAAATACGAAGAGGAAATACGAAATAGAAATGATACATAGAAATAAGTCTTGTTACATAGAAATAAGCCAGAAATAAAACAACCATGTTCCAACTCGGTAACGATAAACAACCACTGAATTGTAAAGGCAGCAAGATCATCCTCCCGCAACACACATCATCCATATACGCAAAGCCATAATATGTCGTATGATAGAGAAATCCATCTGGGTAACGACCAAGTTTGAGGGCGGATATCCGTCGATCATACGATGCACATATAGCAAGGCATATATGCCACAACTGTTATGATCGAACTGTGCAAATTGAGTTGCATTGTGCACATCTAATGTCATTTCACGCCAAGCGGGCTGTCGAGGTTGACCGTAAATGCGCATGAAATAGGTATTGAAATCAAACATCCTATACATGAGATGTGTGATAGGTTTTATCGATTCAATCCTCATTCGTTTGTATACCTCGTCGCCGATTACCCACATTGAGTCGTATAGCTCTACGGCCCATGTCATCAGACGTATTCTAACCGTTACCCAGTGTGCAGGAGTGACGTAACATACGAGTATGAGCTGTATTTCATTTTAAATATCTTAGTTCGTCAATTACCCGATCATATTTCTCCATTTTATTAATAAAATACGAAAAAATAACTTACATATTGGAGCCCTGTTTCCCACTGTTGCGCAACTGCCTTCAAAACATCTGAGGGTTCCCATGCATCGGAGTTCAATCCGTATTTCATCCATGAAGCTTGCATTTGTGACTAGAAAGAGCCGTAATTGTTAGTGTTTATAGATACGAGGTACATAAATAATGAAAAACTCACCCAAAACTCGACTGGCATGATCATTGTTGTGGAGGCTCGTACACCGTGCATCACTCGTTCGTTTCTTTGCTATTATTTCCTCAATGTGCACAAGTAAAGTTCGATCATATCATGCGACAACATTTGGGACGAATCTTCAGGAACATCAAACCATCCGTGCGGAAGGTGGTACCCCGTGTCTGTCAAACAGTGATTGTTGATCTCGTCTCGTGCGCGGCGCCACTGTCTAAATCTTTGTAAGCCATTAACCGACTGCTTCCCAAGATAACGGTCGAGATTGTTTCGGGTAGAAACATATGGTGACTTAAAAGCAGGAACAGGCATTTTCTTTCGCCTACCACGTCCACGTGGACTAACGACACTATCCATCATAACCGATTGAATCGGTTGTGGAGTGCCGAAAAGTGGATATGAATCCTGTAATATGGACTCATTTTCATCTTCGTCCTACAAATTATATCAAACATTCAGAACCCATTTATGTCATGTAACATTGAAAAAATCATATTTCTTCATATTTAAATCATATTTCTCCAACTTAAATATAGAATCACATAAATACGGAGAAATAATAAAGAAATTATGATTTTACTGTTTACCTGATCGTCGGCCGGCTGTTTGTCATGATGTTTCTTCGTCCATGCCTCTGATTCCGCCGATGAGTCACTATGCAGAATCCCTTCTTTCGCGCCTCGCATTCCGTATATGACAAGGCGACGGTCCTCGACATGCGCACTAGAATGTCTCTGGAAGGACTCCGCCTGCGCACTTGAATGTCTATCACCGGACTCGACATGCGCACTCGAGTGTCTATGACCGGACTCGGCATGTGCACTCGAGTTTCTACCACCGGATTGGGCATGCGCACTCGAATATTGTCGACCGGACTCGGCATGCGAAACCGAATGCTCACCGGACTTTCTACCCGATCTTTTGCTTTCTAATCCCATCAATTTTTTTCCCCACTTTTTTATCTTATTCCAAAATTTCTACTCACTCGGTGTCATATCTTCGGTGTCAAGACTACTCGACCCATCCGACCTTACCGGTTCTTTTTCCTTACCACGTGTGGATCGTCTTTGTCCGGCATGTGGAGAAGTTGGCGGGGAGTATGCTCTTGCACGACCGCGTGGACGAGGAATACCCCTCGCACGCGCTGCCTCGGAACCAAAGTGAATGACTTGCGGTTCTCGGTATGCTACTCCAAGCGGATCATTCTCCATTGTACTCAAAAAATACGCTGACTGCAACTCAGCCTCCTCCTCAATCAGAGAATGGCATTCCAACTAAGGCAATCAGAAAAAGAAATACTTATTACTCTATAGTTATATCGTATTTCCTCGTTTTAAACTATTTATTAGATATTATACAGTGTAAATGGAAATAGGGCATAACTTATTCAGATTTTAATAAAATATTTATGCAACAGACTAAATAATAGTATATAATACTCCACAGTTACATCTTATTTCTTCAGTTATTAAAACATCTCACATATAATACGGAGAAATAATTTTCCAACTGACCTAATCGTCGAAGAAAACAACAAATGTATCTCTGATCAAGGGGAAACGCCACCGTAACACACGTGGAAGCGCATTCGGCTGAATTAGCCTCGCACAACGTTGCCCAAGTAGGGGAATTGACTCGTACGCCCATACTTGTAAGGCCCAAATAGGCCCACTAAAATGATATGAAACTTTGCATGCGGCTAGAGTGGTCGGCACGAATTGCTTGTAGTGTAACAACGCTTGGTATGCATATGCACCCCAAGGGAAATGTTTCCATTCGTTTAGGTCATCCACTAAGACCCAAACGAAGTCGTCAATTAACCGAGCGCGAGGGACACACAATATGAGTAGGTGCAAAAATAATATGTTGGCAATCTTTAAGTAGTCGGAACCGGTTGCCTCTCTTATGGTGTGTTCTCGGAAAATTGCCTCCAATTGCTCCAATTTTATTCGCCTATCTCCACAAAAAATGCGCCTAACCCGAACGCTTGAAACATCGTGCTGGATGTCCGGGTCAAATTCAGACGGCCCAAACATCAATCCCGTCACGAGGGAGAACTCTTCAATACCGAAGTGGAGAATGCGATCGCTCACATTGAACCACAAGCTACTAACGAATGGTGGGTAATGACGAATCTCACGACACATAAGTTGATGAAGGGCTTTACTCGCACTATACTTACCCTCCCATCCCATTAAGTGTCCGAAAGGGCTCGTCCGAACGAATTCATCGTATAGCTCACACCCGTCAATGGCCGTAAGGGTCTCTTTAATTAATAAAATAACATCCCACTTCATATGCGTCAGTACTTGAGGCTTTTCCGATCGAGCAACGATTCTAACCCAATTCCAAGGCCTCTGCATGTACATGTGAGAAAATATTAAACTTATTTCTTCATATTTACATCTTAGCACTCCTTAATTATTTAATAAAGCAGAGAAATAAGATAATACATCACATTTTCCAGATTATTCATCATCAAAAATCGATATAAGATTTATGCAATTTCTTCACTATCCTCTATCTCTCTCTCTATCGAACTCTCTCTCTCTCTCTCTCTCTCTCTCTCTCTCTCTCTCTCTCTCTCTCTCTCTCTCTCTCTCTCTCTCTCTCTCTCGCTCTCTCGAACTATGTCTCTCTCTCTCTCTCTCTCTCTCTCTCTCTCTCTCTCTCTCTCTCTCTCTCTCTCTCTCTCTCTCTCTCTCTTCTCTCTCTCGAACAATCCTCGCTCTCTCTCGAACTCTTCTCTCTTCCCTATCGACTCTCGACTCTCTTCTCTCTCTCTAGTAATCTCTCTCTCTCTCTCTCTCTCTCTCTAGAACTATTTCCATCTTCTCTCTTCTCTCTCTAGAAATAGTACTCTCTCTCTCAAACTAGAACTATCTCTCTCTCTCTCTCTCTCTCTCTCTCTCTCTCTCTCTCTCTCTTCTTTCTTCTCTCTATCTCGAACTCTCTCTCAATACCAAACCACCAACAGAAGGAACCCAGATTCAAGATTCATTATGTACTTACCTGCGGTCTGCCGTCGTTCTCAGCCATTGAAGCGGTGAAATGTTAAGTGGATTGTAGAAGATGGTGAAGTGTTGTGTGGAGGAGATGGTGAAACTGCCGTCGTTCTGTGAATTGAAGCGAAGAGAGAGAGATGGATATGTAACTGCTCTCATGCAGTAATGGCAAATTTCTTTAAAATAGTATTAAATTTATCATTAAATATAATATAATTATATTTAATTAGATAACTGCTATTATCTATTAATCATTAAAATTAGATTCAAATATAATCCAAAATTAGATTTATATTAAATTAGAATAACTGTTATTATATATTATTAGATAATAACTGCTATTTTCTTAAATTAGATTTATATTAATCATTAAAATTAGATTATATTTATAGATAATCACTAATTAGTAGGGAGCAAATGGGTAAAATTATAATCGATAATAATCTAATCTATAATTTATCTAATCTAATCTATAATTTATATTATCGATTTATATTAATAGGGAGCAGTGGGTAACAACGGTAATATAATAATCTAATCTATAATTTATATTATCGATTTATATTATAGAACAACGGCCAAAATTAGATTCATATTACACACATTTTAACATATATTATTGAACAAATTATTCTTTGCATTATTGCCTCGAAATAAGGTAAATTACAACCGCAAAAGCAAGTCAAACACCAAGTTTTTTTCTTGCATGGAAACTTGGAAAAGCACCGACTACGAGGTGGGAGGCGGCAGGAGTAGGGAGCGAGACGGTACGGGGGTAGGGAGAAGCGGCGGCAGGGGGTAGGAGCAGACATCACACGTCAATTTTGGCATCAATTTCTGTAAAATGTTGACTGAAAGTTGAAAAATAGGGGTATAAAGGTCCAATGTCTAGTATTGCATTTTACAACTTCAAAGTGTCTATTTTTGACATTACGAAATAGTGGTGTCTATTTTTAACATTCCACTCTAAAATGAATTGTTGGAAAAATAATACATACCTTGTGCTTTTGAGACACAAAAAGTTGCTTGAGATCCAAACTCTTCCGATCCAAACTTTTCGTCAGCTCCACTACACGGATTTAGAGCAACAAATCAAGATTTTCGTCACCTATAATACACACATTTTTTGCCCAGTAGCTATATATATAACTAGGTTGAGAAAGAGAGAGAGAGGTGATATGAAAATAGAGAGAGAGAGGACTTATATAGAGAGAGAAACTGGTCATGCAGAAGAAATATAGAGAGAGGACTTATATAGAGAGAGACGTATATATAGAGAAAGAAGACATATATATATAGAGAGAGAGAGGACACGTGGCTGTGGTGGTCTCTCTCTTTTTGATGTACAGAACTCACGTGAGTATTGAAGATGAAAACGAAATAAAGTGGTCAAAGCATTAATTACATGTGACAAGAAGAGAGGGAAGGTGAAATGATTGGACAATGATTTGCTGAAAAGTACATGGGAAAGAGAGAAGCTATGATGGTGACATTATAGACTAACCTTTTAGGGGTATAAATGAACTAATGTCTAGTTTTGCATTTTTACTAATTTGTGTATGTATATGAAATTTCAATCTTTGCATTGTCTATATCTGCACATACCCCTTCATTTTATACGTTTATTGTAGACGTTAAGTAACACTATCCGTAAAATATTTGGATAAGTACTTATCGTGTGTATTTGGAATATCTTAGTTCCCCGTATTTTATTTAACGCATAATTTTATAATAGTGAACTAAGTTTATCGCATATGTAATACAGTGAACTAAGTTACTTCATGTGTCATAGTATTCTGTTTATATGTAACATTTACATTTTAAACTTACAAATAATATTTTCATACAGAGAACTAAGACTCCGTTTAGAATATGTTAGAATAAGATGTTTATAAACGTACTTTGTATGATAAATTTCATTTATTATGTTAATCTTAATTCCAAGTTTAAGACATGATTTGAAATTGCATTTACAATATCTTAGTTCTCTGTGTTTTATTTAACTCTTTAAATTCCAATAGAGAACTACGATATTTTGGAGCACAATAGGTTATGATATATGTCATGTATCTCCGATTCACGGCATACTGTCTTATTTCTTCGTGTCTATGTATAATTTATGTTTATATAGTGAAATAAGGTACGTATACGAAGAACTAAGACTGTTTTAAATTTTTGGTTGGAACAGATGGCTGAATGGATACGAGTAACTGTCAAGTACGGAGGTAGCTTTGTAGGTTCAGAATACAGAGATGGAGATGAACAACTTGCAGCAATTCCGTACGCCGAACTATCCCTTTCAACCTTAAGGGCGATAATTGAATCGCTTACGCAAAGAAACTCAGTGTGCAGCCCATATTTGCTATTTTCACTAGAGCATAATCGAGCTGGTCGGCTGGTGAAGGCATTAATGACGAACGATGATGATTTACATCGACTCGTCAACTATGAGTCAGACCCCATCGTTTGTGTTGTGACGTCGATGCATACCACACCGTATGTTCCTTCGGATCCAATCGAGCAATCCACTAGGCAGTTCGATGCACATAACTTTTTCGGCAATGACGAAGGTGGATACGAATATGATTTCAACACACAACAAATGTGTCCTCTTGGCCGACAGTGGCAACAAGAAGATGTAGAGGAAGAGGAGGAGACAGATGAGGAAGAGGAGGATGAGGATGAGGAGGCGGATGATGAGGATGAAGAGGCGGATGAGGCGAATGATGATGTAGTCGGTAATGATGATTCGACTGATACGGATGATCCAGACTACACGGCAGATGAAGAAGGTGATGTGTCGATGAGCATGTCGAACACCAAAGCATTTATGGTACCATGTTCGAGTTCGCAACGTGGATGCGAAAGGAGGGCGGCTACAACCGACTAATGACGCTACTAGAAGAACCACATAACCTACCAGTCACCCTGTCATCATTGGAGGAGGAAGAAGATGGTGACGTGACTACGGAAATAGCAAACTGGCTAGTTCCGTTCTTTCCGATCGCTCAAACGGGCATCATTGGCTGTCCAGATTTGGATGTGGTTAAAAATGGCGATATGGAGCTGTACTCAATCTTTTGGAGTAGAGACGAGCTTACAGGCGCCGTTGGGGTATGGCATTTAGAGCATCGGCGATCTTTCAAGGTGTTAAGGGCAGACAGGAAATACACATGGTTTGGGTGTTTGCACGGCAAGTCGTGTCCTTTCATGGTCCGAGCGAGTTCGGCTGCAGATATTTGGGAAATTTACAAGGTCGATAAGAGACACACATGTCAGTTTGACTTTGAACAATTGGTGCCAAGAACCGTGAGTGCAAAGACCATCTGTGTATATTTCAGTCGACGAATGCGAAGAGAGGGCGCCATGATACGAGCTCGTTACTGCTCCGAGTCCTTCAACGGGAGGTTGTTGTGGGCCCGACGTCTCCCGATTTGTTCCGTAATTGATACCGTGCGCTTCATCATAGAGAGTTGGTTCAACGAGAGGCGGTCGAAAATGAATGCACACGAGCATAGCTTAGTCGAGGTTGCTATGAAAAAGCTATACAACCAAATTGAACTAGGACGCTCGTATCACGTGGTGAGTGTCGGCGATAATTGCTTCAAAGTCAACGACGGAGATGGAGGAAACTTCAAGGTCGACTTAGACAATTGGTTGTGCAAGTGTCGAAAATTCCAAGAAGATCTAATTCCGTGCGAGCATGTCGCAGCCGCTATTACGTAAGTATTCATCAATTTTAACCTACTATTGCTATACCTACTATACTAACAAAAATTCTCTTACAGTCAGAGCGGCAACGATGTCTATAACTTCATCTCAGCATTCTACGGTACGTCAACACATCGGGATTTATATGACCATCAGTTCCATTGCTTACCTCCACATCAGGTCTGGACTATACCACCAGAAATATCCAATGTGTCAACAGTGCTTCCCCCATTGGCGAGAAGACGTGCTGGTCGGCCGAAGTCGAGGCGCTATAGATCTGGGATTGAAGCACGTACTGGGACCAGCACAAGGGGACCTAGGAAGTGTGGCCTCTGCCACGAGCTTGGTCACACTGGGAGGACTTGCTCAACTGGGGGAACTAAGCATGAACTTATTTCTCTGTATGTTTAATTTCAGAACTACTAATTGGAGAAATATGATAATTTTTCGAAGAACTTTTATTTCTATTAAATGTTAATTGTACTATAGAATCGTTTCGACATTTATGTACAACAATATATATAACTAACATGAAGTATTTTGATTGTGTAATAGAAGTTGTAATTTATATCTACTTTTCATCTTTTCTAGTCGTATCCATCTAGTATTCATCTTCATCCTCTTGTGTGAGCCATCTCTTTCTACTATTAAAAACTTTATTTTTTATATTTTACTATATTCAACATTATACCACAATTGATACTTTAGAATATCAATAAATCATATTAATATACTTATTTCTCTGTATGTTGCATTTCAGAACTACTAATTGGAGAAATATGATACTTTTCGAAGAACTCATATTTCTGATAATTGGTAATTGTACTATAGAATCGTCTCGACGTTTATGTACAACAATATATATAACTAACATGAAGTATTTTGATTGTATAATACAAGTTGTAATTTATATCTACTTTTCATCTTTTCTAGTCGTATCCATCTAGTATTCATCTTCATCCTCTTGTGTGAGCCATCTCTTTCGACTATTAAAGACTTTATTTTTTATATTTTACTATATTCAAACATTATACCACAATTTATACTTTACAATATCAATAAATCATATTAATATACTTATTTCTCTGTATGTTGCATTTCAGAACTACTAAGTGGAGAAATATGATAATTTTTCGAAGAACTTATATTTCTGTTAATTGGTAATTGTACTATAGAATCGTCTCGACGTTTATGTACACCAATATATATAACTAACATGAAGTATTTTGATTGTATAATAGAAGTTGTAATTTATATCTACTTTTCATCTTTTCTAGTCGTATAGTATTCATCTCCATCCTCTTGTGTGAGCCATCTCTTTCTACTATTAAAGACTTTATTTTTTATATTTTACTATATTCAAACATTAAACCACTTTTATTTACAATATCAATAAATCATATTATTTTTTTTTTTTTTTTTTTTTTTTTTTACTACTTATTGGAGAAATATGATAATTTTTCGAAGAACTTATATTTCTGTTAATTGGTAATTGTACTATAGAATCGTCTCGACGTTCATGTACACCAATATATATAACTAACATGAAGTATTTTGATTGTATAATATAAGTTGTAATTTATATCTACTTTTCATCTTTTCTAGTCGTATCCATCTAGTATTCATCTCCATCCTCTTGTGTGAGCCATCTCTTTCTACTATTAAAGACTTTATTTTTTATATTTTACTATATTCAAACATTATACCACAATTGATACTTTACAATATCAATAAATCATATTAATATACTTATTTCTCTGTATGTTGTATTTCAGAACTACTAATGTGGAGAAATATGATAATTTTTCGAAGAACTTATATTTTCTTTAATTGATTATTGTACTATAGAATCGTATCGACGTTTATATACAAAAATATATATAACTAACATGAAGTATTTTGATTGTATAATAGAAGTTTAATTTATATCTACTTTTCATCTTTTCTAGTCATATCCATCTAGGATTCATCTTCATCCTCTTGTGTGAGCCATCTCTTTCTACTATTAAAGACTTTATTTTTTATATTTTACTATATTCAAACATTATACCACAATTGATACTTTACAATATCAATAAATCATATTAATATACTTATTTCTCTGTATGTTGCATTTCAGAACTACTAATTGGAGAAATATGATATGTGTTCAAGAGAAATAAGACATAGAAATATGACATAGAAATACGACATAGAAATAAGTATTGTTCTACACAAATAAGACACAAATAATACATAATAAGTCATGTAAACAAGTCATGTTCTCCAATGCTGTCGACCGGACTCGGCATGCGAAACCGAATGCTCTGAAGACTTTCTACCCGATCTTTTGCTTTCCAATCCCATCAAATTTTTTCCCCAATTTTTTATCTTATTCCAAAATTTCTTCTCTCTCGGTGTCATATCTTCGGTGTCAAGGCTACTCGACCCATCCGACCTTACTGGTTCTTTTTCCTTACCACGTGTGGATCGTCTTTGCCCGGCATGTGGTGAAGTTGGCGGGGAGTATGCTCTTGCACGACCGCGTGGACGATGAATACCCCTCGGACGTGCTGCTTCGGAACCAAAGTGAATGACTTGCGGTTCTCGGTATGCAACTCCAAGTGGATCGTTCTCCATTGTGCTCAAAAAGTACGCCGACTGCAACTCAGCATCCTCCTCAATCAAAGAATGACATTCTAACTAAGGCAATAAGAAACAGAAATACTTACTACTCTATAGTTATATCGTATTTCATCATGTTAAACTCTATGTTACATATTATACAAAGTAAAAGGAAACTAGGCATAATTGTTTCAGAGCATAAGAAAACACTTATGTAACAGAGGACAAAATAGTATATAATACTCCACATTTGCATCTTATTTCTTCAATTATTAAAACATCTCACATCTAATACGCAGAAATAATTTGACAACTAACCTCATCGTCGAAGAAACCAACAATTGTAACTCTGATCAAGGGAAAACGCCACCGTAACACACGTGGAAGCGCATTTGGTTGAATTAGCCTCGCACAACGTTGTCCAAGTGGGAATTGACTCGTACGCCCATACTTGTAAGGCCCAGATAGGCCCACTGAAGTGATACGAAACTTTGCATGCGGCTAGAGTGGTCGGCACGAATTGCTTGTAGTGCAACAACGCTTGGTATGCATATGCACCCCAAGGGAAATGTTTCCATTCGTTTAGGTCGTCCACTAAGGCCCAAACGAAGTCGTCAATTAACCGAGCGCGAGGGACACACAATATGAGTAGGTGCAAAAATAATATGTTGGCAATCTTGAAGTAGTCGGAACCGGTAGCATCTCTTATGGAGTGTTCTCGAAACATTGCCTCCAATTGCTCTAATTTTATTCGGCTATCTCCACAAAAAAGATGCCTAACCCGAATGACTGAAACATCGCGCTGGATGTTCGGGTCAAATTCAGACGACCCAAACTTCAATCCCGTCACTAGGGAGAACTCTTCAATACCGAAGTGGAGAATGCGATCGCTCACATTGAACCACAAGCTACTTACGAATGGTGGATCATGACGAATCTCGCGACACATTAGTTGATGAAGGGCTTTGCTAGCACTATACTTCCCCTCCCATCCCATTAATTGTCCAAAAGGGCTCGTCCGAACGAATTCATCGTAAAGCTCAAACCCGCCAATGGCCGTAAGGGTCTCTTTAATCAATAAAATAACATCCCACTTCACATGCATCATTACTTGAGGCTTTGCCGATCGAGCAGCGATTCTAACCCAAGTCCAAGGTCTCTGCATGTACATGTGAGAAAATATTAAACTTATTTCTTCATGTTTACATCTTAGCACTCTGTAATTATTTAATAAAGCAGAGAAATAAGAACATACGTCACTTCAGATAGAGTATTGTGAATAACTGAATTAATAAATCGTCAAATTTTTCATATTATTCATCATCATAAATCGATATAAGATTAATAAAGCAATTTCTTCTCTCTCTTCTCTCTCTCTCTCTCTCTCTGTCGAACTCTCTCTCTCTCTCTCTGTCGAACTCTCTCTCTCTCTCTCTCTCTCTCTCTCTCTCTCTCTCTCTCTCTCTTCTCTCTTCTCGCTCTCTCGAACTCTGTCTCTCTCTCTCTCTCGTTCTCTCGAACTATCTCGCTCTCTCTCTCTCTTCTCTCTCTCGAACTCTATCTCAATCGTTCTTTCTGGAACTATCTCTCTCTCTTCTCTCTCCTCACTCTCTCTCGAACTCTGTCTCTCTCTCTGGAATAGAACTATCTCTCTCTCTCTCTCTTCTCTCTTCTCTCTTCTCTCTTCTCTCGACTCTCGACTCTCTTCTCTCTCTCTAGTACTCTGTCTCTCTCTCTCTCTAGAACTATCTCGACTCTTCCATCTTCTCTCTTCTCTCTCTAGAACTAGTACTCTGTCTCTCTCTCTCTCTAGAACTATCTCTCTCTCGAACTCTGTCTCTCTCTCTCTCTCTTCTTTCTTCTCTCTATCTCGAACTCTCTCTCAATTCCAAACCACCAACAGAAGGAACCCAGAAAAATATGTACTTACATGCGGTCTGCCGTCGTTATGAGCCATTGAAGCGGTGAAACGTTAAGTGGATTGGAGAAGATGGTGAAGTGTTGTGTGGAGGAGATGGTGAAACTGCCGACTAAAATTGTTGAGTGCAGGAAATGGTTCTGTCGACTGAAGCGAAGAGAGAGAGAGATTGCTATGTAACTGCTCTCAAATCCATTAACTGCATGCGCATGCAGTAATGGCAATTGTGAAAATAGTATTAAATTAATCATTAATACTAATATAATTATGTTAAATTAGATAACTGCTATTATGTATTAATCATTAAAATAGTATTCGAACATAATTAAAATTAGATTTATATTAAATTAGAATAACTGCTATTATATATTAAAATTTTCTTAAATTAGATAATAGCAGTTTTCGAACAGATTAGTACAAATAACTGCAATACAAAATTTTAAATTAGAATAATATTTTAAATTAGCAGTTTTCGAACAGATTTATATTAAATTAGAATAACTGCAATACAAAATTTTCGAACAGATTAGTACAAATAAATTGCAATACAAATAAATTTTCGAACAGATTAGTACAATAACTGCTATTATGTATAATTATATTAAATTACAATACAAAAAATTATAGAAATTATAGAACAACATTATTGCTGCAATTATTGCATGGAAAATTGGAAAAGTGCAAAAAAAAAAAACTGGAAAAGTAAGTCAAAAGATGAATTAACTCTTGCATGGGAAATTGGAAAAGTAAATGAGGTGCAGGCAGCAGGGTTGTAGGGAGCAGAGTTGTAGGTTGCAGGTAAGGACCTATGCAGCTGTCACTTTTGGCTGTCAAATTCGCCTCGATTTCAGGAATATATTGACTGAAAGTTGAAAAATAAGGGTTTAAGTGTCCAATGTCTAGTATTGCATTTTACAAGTTCAAAGTGTCTATTTTTGACATTTCGAAATAGTGGTGTCTATTTTTAACATTCTGCTCATTTGGGTTTCCCGTTGGGCAGAAAGATCCCGAAATGCTTCTTACTCTCGTCGCCGGTCTTCATATTCTCATCAAACATAGAAAATATATATGCTTCTATAGGCCGGCCGGGGCGGCCGTCTGGGCGTTCCATTCTTCACGATTCACATCAAATTGTTGTTGTAGATCCTCCCGTTCTCAAAGGTGCCGCCTGATCCGAGGTCCAACCAGTCTCCGACGTCACTATGTCCACATCGACAGAGGCGTCGTCAGCCGAAGATGCGCCGAGGAGCTTCTCCACCGCTGCGTACATGGCGTCCAAGTTTGCCAAGAAAAGATTGTCGTAGTAGACGCCGTCGGTATTGACGCCGCCGTTGGGTTGCAGAAGAGCGTAGGAGAGGTTAATAGTTAGAGCACAATGTCAAAAGTAGACACCACTATTTTGAAATGTCAAAAATAAACACTTTGAACTTCTAAAATGCAATACTAGACATTGGACATTAAAGCCCATACTTTTCAACTTTGAGTCAACATCTTGCTGAAACCGATGCAAAAGTTGTGCTCCCTGCCACCATGCGGAGCCTCGCTCCCCCGCCATCCCGTCGCTCCCATACTTGAAGTAGACACCAGTCACCTTTTGCTCTTTTCCATGCACCTACTTGAACCCTACTTGAAGAATACATTGGAACTCGGCAGGCTTCAATAATAGCAGCAATAATGCAACAATAATTTTAAGCATGAATGGTAATTATATTTATCTTTATTCGGTAATTATTCCCAAAATTAGGATGGTAATTATAATTAGGATGGTAAATATTAAATATTAAATATAATTAGGATGGTAATTCTTCCCAAAATAAGGATAAATATAATCACATGGTAACTTTTTTGATAACTCCTTCCATTACGGATAGCAGTTACTTAATTAAATATAATTAGATTAGTATTAATGATTAATATTAAAATATTTTTATAACTCCTTCCTTAACTGTCGAATACTGTTCATGAAGCAGTTATATCATTCAGAGCGTCGTCTCTATCTGTTACTCATTCGACAGTTCACCCTCTCTTCACAAGGTTTCACCATCTCCTCCACTCAACACTTCACCATCTCCTCCAGTCCACTGAACGTTTCACCACCGCTTCTCCAATGGCTCATAACGATGGCGGAGAGCAGGTTAGTACATATTCAATCTCGGTTCCTTCTCTTAAGGAATTATGTGGTTTGGAAAATTGAGAAAGAGTTCGAGAGAGAGAGAGAGAGAAGAAAGAAGAGAGAGAGAGAGAGAAAGACAGAGTTCGAGAGAGAGAGATAGTTCTAGAGAGAGAGAGAGAGAGAGAGTTAGAGAGAGAAAGAAGATAGAGAGAGATAGTTCTAGAGAGAGAGAGACAGAGTTCGAGAGACGGCGAGAAGATAGAGAAGAGAGAGAGAGATAGTTCGAGAAAGAGCGATTGAGACAGAGTTCGAGAGAGAGAGAAAGAGAGAAGAGAGAGAGAGAGAGAGAGAGAGAGAGAGAGAGAGAGAGAGAGAGAGAGAGAGAGAGAGAGAGAGAGAGAGAGAGAGAGAGAGAGAGAGAGAGAGAGAGAGAGAGAGAGAGAGAGAGAGAGAGAGAGAGAGAGAGAGAGAGAGAGAGAGAGAGAGAGAGAGAGAGAGAGAAGAAAGAAGAGAGAGAGAGAAGAGATTGCTTTATTAATCAATTCTATCTTAGATCGATTTATGATGATGAATAATATGAAAAATGTGAAGATTTATTAATTCAGTTATTCACAATACTATGTCTGTTGTGATATATTGTCTTATTTCTCTATATTTTAAATAATTACAGAGTGTTATGATGTAACAATGAAGAAATAAGATTAATATTTTCCCACATGTACATACATAGACTTTGGACTTGGGTTAGACACGCTGCTAGATCGGCAAAGCCGCAAGCAATGACGCATGTTAAGTGGGATGTCATTTTATTAATTAAAGATACACTTACGACCATTGGCGGGTTTGAGCTTTACGATGAATTCGTTAGGACGAGCCCTTTCGGACAGTTAATGGGATGGGAGGGGAAGTATAGTGCTAGCAAAGCCCTTCATCAACTAATGTGTCGCGAGATTCGTTATGATCCACCCTATGTAAGTAGCTTGTGGTTCAAGGTCAGCGATCACATGCTCCGCTTCGGTATAGAAGAGTTCTCACTAGTGACGGGATTGATGTTTGGGTCGTCTGAATTTGACCCGATCATCCAACACGATGTTTCAGCCATTCGGTTAGGCGTCTTTTTTGTGGAGATAGCAGAATAAAATTAGAGCAATTGGAGGCAATGTTCCGAGAACACTCCGTAAGAGATGCTACCGGTTCCGACTACGTCAAGATTGCCAACATATTAATTTTGCACCTACTCGTATTGTGTGTCCCTCGCACTCGGTTAATTGATGACTTCGTTTGGGTCTTAGTGGATGACCTAAACGAATGGAAACATTTCCCTTGGGGTGCATATGCATACCAAGCGTTGTTGCACTACAAGCAATTCGTGCCAACCACTCTAGCCGCATGCAAAGTTTCGTATCACTTCAATGGGCCTATCTGGGCCTTACAAGTATGGGCGTACGAGTCCATTCCCCTACTTGGGCAACGTTGTGCGAAGCTAATTCAGCCAAATGCGCTTCCACGTGTGTTACGGTGGCGTTTTTCCTTGATCAGAGATACATTTGTTGGTTTCTTCGACGATGAGGTCAGTTGTCAAATTATTTCTGCGTATTAGATGTAAGATGGTGTAATAATGGCAGAAATAAGATTTAACTATGGAGTATTATATACTATTTTGTTCTCTGTTACATAAATGTTTTCTTCGGCTCTGAATTAATTATGCCTAAGTACCTTTTACTGCGTATAATATGTAACATAGGGTTTAACATGATGAAATACGATATAACTATAGAGTAATAAGTATTTCTGTCTTCTTTGCCTTAGATGGAATGTCATTCTCTGATTGAGGAGGATGCTGAGTTGCAATCGGCGTACTTTTTGAGCACAATGGAGAACGATCAACTTAGAGTTGCATACCGAGAACTGCAAGTCATTCATTTTGGTTCCGAGGCAGCACGTGCGAGGGGTATTCCTCATCCACGCGGTCATGCAAGAGCATACTCCCCGCCAACTTCACCACATGCCGGGCAAAGGCGATCCACACGTGGTAAGGAAAAAAAACCGGTAAGGTCGGATGGGTCGAGTAGTCTTGACACCGAGAGAGAAGAAATTTTGGAATAAGATTGAAAATTGCGGAAAAAATTTGATGGGATTGGAAAGCAAAAGGTCGGGTAGAAAGTCTTCAGAGCATCCGGTTTCGCATGCCGAGTTTGGTCGACAGCATTCGAGTGCGCATGTCCAATCCGGTGGTAGACACTCGAGTGCGCATGTCGAATCCGGTCATAGACACTCGAGTGCGCATGCGGATTCGAGTGCGCATGCCAAGTCCGGTGGTTGAAATTCGAGTGCGCATGCCGAGTCCAGTGGCAGACATTCGAGTGTGCATAAGGAGTCTTTCCGTACACATTCAAGTGCGCGTGCAGAGTCATTCCAGAGATATTCCAGTGCGCATGTCAAGGAGCGTCGTCTTGTTATATACGGAATGCGAGGCGCGGATGAAGGGACTCCACATAGCGACTCATCGGCGAAATCATAGGCACGGACGAAGAAACGTCACGACAAAACGCAGGTTACCGATCAGGTAATCAGTAAAATCATAATTTTGTTATTATTTCTCCGTATGGATGTGAATCTATATCTCAGTTAGAGAAATATGACTTAAATATGAAGAAATATGATTAGTACAATATTCCATGAAATAATTACGTTCTGAATTTTTGATATAATTTGTAGGAAGAAGATGAAAATGAGTCCATATTACATGATGCCTTCACAGATTCATATCCACTTTTCGACACTCCAATAGATCCTGAACCGATTCAATCGGTTATGATGGATAGTGTCGCTAGTCCACGTGGACGTGGTAGGCGAAAGAAAATGTCTGGTCCTGCTTTTAAGTCACCATATGTTTCGACCCGAACCAATCTCGACCGTTATCTTGGGAAGCAGTCGGTCAATGGGTTAAAAAAATTTAGACAGTGGCGCCGCGCACGAGACGAGATCAACAACCACTGTTTGACAGATACGGGGTACCACCTTCAGCATGGATGGTTTGATGTTCTTGAAGATCCGTCCCGAATGTTGTCGCATGATATGATCGAACTTTACCTATGCACGTTGAGGAAGTAGTTGCAAACAAACGAACGAGTGATGCACGGTGTGCGAGCCTCCACAACAATGATCATGCCAGTCGAATTTTGGGTGAGTTGTTCATTATTCATGTAGCTCGTATCTATAAACACTAACAATTACGCCTCTTGCTAGTCACTAATGCAATCTTCCTGGGTTCAATACGGATGGAACTCCGATACATGGGAACCCTCAGATGTTTTGAAGGAAGTTACGAGACACTGGGAACCAGGGCTCCAATATGTAAGTTATTTCTTTGTATGTTATTAATACAATGGAGAAATAGGTTAATGAAAATGACGAACTAAGATATTTTATATCAAATACAGCTCATACTCGTATGTTACGTCAGTCCTGCACACTGGGTCACGGTTCGAATACGTCTGATGACATGGGCCGTAGAGCTATACGACTCCATGTGGGTAATCGGCGACGAGGAATATAAATGAATGAGGATTGAATCGATACAACCTATCACACATCTCATGTATAGGTTGTTTGATTACAATAACTATTTTATGCGCATCTACGGTTATCCTCGACAGCCCGAGTGGCGTGAAATGCCATTAGATGCGCACGTTGCAACTCAATTTGCACAGTTCGATCATAATAGTTGTGGCGTATATGCCTTGCTATATGTGCATCGTTTGATCGACGGATATCCGCCCTCAGACTTGGTCGGTATGGGTTTCTCTAACATACGACATATTATGGCTTTGCGTATCTGGATGATGTGTGTTGCGCGAGGATGATCTGGCATTCTATGTTTATTGCTTCCTTTACAATTAGGTCGTTGGAACATGAATTATTTACATTATTATGTCTTATTTGTGTGGAAAATGACTTATTTCTCATTCTATGTCTTATTTACAATTCGTTATGTCTTATTTACATCGAGACGATTATATAGTACAATTACAAGTGTTGAGAAATATAAGTTCTTCGAAAAAATATCATATTTCTCCGATTAGTAATTTTGAGAAGATACATACAGAGAAATAAGTATATTTATATGATTTTTTATATGTTAACGTATCAATTGTGCTTTAATGTTTGAATATAGTAAAATATAATCTATAATGTCTTTAATAGTAGAGACGCATGGCTGAAGCACGGGGATTAAGATGAATGCTAGATGGATACTACTAGAAAAGATGAAAAGTAAATATAAATTACAACTTCTATTATACCTTCAAACAATTTAATGTTTTTTCTGCATACAGTTGTACAGGAACATCGAGACGATTATATAGTACAATTACGAAAATTGAGAAATATAAGTTCTTCGAAAACATATCATATTTCTCCTATTAGTAGTTATGAGAAGAAACATACAGAGAAATAAGTATATTTATATGATTTTTTTATATTGTAACCTATCAATTGTGCTTTAATGTTTGAATATAGTAAAATATAAAATATAATGTCTTTAATAGTAGAGACGCATGGCTCAAGCACGAGGATGAAGATGAATACTAGATGGATACTACTACAAAAGATGAAAAGTAAATATAAATTACAACTTCTATTATACATTCAAACAATTTAATGTTTTTTTCTGCATATAGTTGTACAGGAACATCGAGACGATTATATAGTACAATTACGAAATTGAGAAATATAAGTTCTTCGAAAACATATCATACTTCTCCTATTAGTAGTTATGAGAAGAAACATACAGAGAAATAAGTATATTTATATGATTTTTTTTATTTTGTAATGTATCAATTGTGCTTTAATGTTTGAATATAGTAAAATATAAAATATAATGTCTTTAATAGTAGAGACACATGGCTCAAGCACGAGGATGAAGATGAATATAGTAAAATATAAAATATAATATCTTTAATATTAAAAAAGATTAACAGACTACTAAAATTATATATTAAATGCCACGAAATAGAAATATTTAGCTCGAAACATCATATCTCTCTGCTGAAAATTCGTAGTTCTTCATGTTATACTGACAAACAAACATAATATGAAGGAATAAGTTCATGCTTAGGTCCCCCTGGTTGAGCAAGTCCTCCTAGTGTGACCAAGCTCGTGGCAGAGGCCACACTTCCTCGGTCCCCTAGTGCTGCTCCCAGCACGTGCTTCAATCCCACATCTATAGCGCCTTGACTTCAGCCGACCAACACGTCTTCTCGCCAAGGGGGGAAGCACTGTTAGCACATTGGATATTTCTGGTAGTATAGTCCAGACTTGATGTGGAGGTAAGCAAGGGAACTGATGGTCATATAAATCCCGATGTGTTGACGTACCGTAGAATGCTGAGATGAAGTTATAGATATCATTGCCGCTCTGACTGTAGGAGAATTTTTGTTAGTATAGTAGGTAGAGCAATAGTAGGTATAGCAATAGTAGGTTAAAACTGATGAATACTTACATAATAGCGGCTGCGGCATGCTCGCACGGAATTAGATCTTCTTGGAATTATCGACACTTGCACAACCAATTGTCTAAGTCTACCTTGAAGTTTCCTCCGTCTCCGTCATTGACTTTGAAGCAATTCTCGCCGACACTCACCACGTGATACGAGTGATCTAGTTAAATTTGGTTGTATAGCTTTTTTTAGCAACCTCGACTAGGCTATGCTCGTGTGCATTCATTTTCGACCGCCTCTCGTTGAACCAACTCTCCATGATGAAGCGCACGGTATCAATTACGGAACAAATCGGGAGACATCGGGCCCACAACAACCTCCCGTTGAATGACTCGGCACAATTTGACGTCATAAAGCAGTAACGACGAGACATGCAATATGAGCGGGTCCACCGTTCCGGACCAAGGTTCATAAGTTTATCGTATGCATCTAGCTTCTCCGCCCTAATCTCAAGCATGAAACTCCGAAACTCTAATTTAATGTATGCAGCGGCGGCTTGTCGAAAGATCCTCGTTATTCTATTCCCATAAGGAGTGAGCTGGTTGGCCTTATGGATGGTGCAGAGACAATGAGCGGCCTCAGGATAAACTTCTTCAACAACATGCTTAATGCTCACATGCTGATCAGACACGATAACTTGGCCGTCGCTTGGCGGGTACGCTTGGCGAAGTTTTTTCATAAACCACGTCCACAAATCGTTATTCTTGATTGGGCCAATACCAATTGCAAGGGGTAGGACTTGCTCGTTGCAATCTTCCGTCACTGCAACGAATAAGATGTCGGTATTCTGCCCCTTCAGATGAGTTCCATCAACTACGATGACTTGCCTTAAATTAAACATAAATGCACTTATGCACGGGCCCTACGCTACGAATACGTACTCAAACCGATTATCATCCCCGATGTGATAATGGGTTATTGTTCCAGGGTTGAACTGCTTCAGCATGTGGAGGTACTTGGGTAGCAGTTTGTACGAATCGTCATGGTTGCCGTAAATCGTAGTGATTGCCTTGTTCCGACCACGGAGTGCCTTGTAATATTTTACCTCAACTCCAAATTTCTGACACATCTCTTCGATGAAGTCACGAGCTCGTATCATGGCGCCCTCTCTTCGCATTCGTCGACTGGAATATACATCGATGCTCTTTGCACTCACGATTCTTGACACCAATTGTTCAAAGTCAAACTGACATGTGTGTCTCTTATCGACCTTGTAAATTTCTCAAATATATGCAGCCGAACTCGCTCGGACCATGAAAGGACACGACTTGCCGTGCAAACACCCAAACCACGTATATTTCTTGTCTGCCCTTAATACCTTGAAAGATCGTCGATGCTCTAAATACCATACGCCAACGACGCCTGTAAGCTCGTATCTACTCCAAAAGATTGAGTACAGCTCCATATCGCCATTTTTAACCACATCCAGATCGGGACAGCCAATGATGCCCGTTTGAGCGATCGGAAAGAACGGAACTAGCCAGTTTGCTATTTCCGTAGTCACGTCACCATTTTCTTCCTCCTCCAATGAGGACAGGGTGATTGGTAGGTTATATGGTTCTTCTAGTAGCGTCATTAGTCGGTTGTAGCCGCCCTCCTTTCGCATCCACGTTGCGAACTCGAACATGGTACCATAAATGCTTTGGTGTTCGCCATGCTCATCGACATCATCACCTTCTTCATCTGCCGTGTAGTCTGGATCATCTGTATCAGTCGAATCATCATTATCGACTACATCATCATTCGCCTCATCTGCCTCCTCATCCTCATCCTCCTCTTCTTCATCTGCCTCCTCCTCTTCCTCTTCCTCTACATCTTCTTGTTGCCATTGTCGGCTAGGCGGACACATTTGTTGGGTGTTGAAATCATATTCATATCTGCCTTCGTCATTATCGAAAAAGTTATGTGCATCGAACTGCATAGTAGATTGCTCGATTGGATCCGAAGGAACATACGGTGTGGTATGCCTCAAACTTATTTCGGTGCCCTCGTTCAAACTCGTCGTCACAACACAAACGATGGGGTCTGCCTCATAGTTGATGAGTCGATGTAAATCATCATCGTTCGTCATTAATGACTTCACCGGCCGACCGGCTCGATTATGCTCTAGTGAAAATAACAAATATGGGCTGCACACTAAGTTTCTTTGCGTAAGCGATTCAATTATCGCTCTTAAGGTTGATGGGGATAGTGCGGCGTACGAAATTGCCTGCAAGTTGTTCATCCCCGTGTATGTATTCTGAACCTACAAAGCTACCTCCGTACTTGACCGTTACTCGTATCCATTCGCCCATATGAAAAAACACAAAATGTCAAACATTCTTAGATCTCCATATACAAATCTTATTTCACTAAATAACGAATAAATTATACATAAACACGAAGAAATATGATAGTCTTGTCGTGAATCCGAGATATATGACATATATAGTAACCTATTGTGCTCCCAAATATCGTAGTTCTCTATTGGAAAATATAGATTTAAATAAAACACGGGGAACTAAGATATTGTAACAGATTTCAAATCATGTCTTAATCTTAGAATTAAGATTAACATAATAAACGAAATTTATCATACAAATTACGTTTATAAACATCTTATTGTAACATATTATAAACGGAGTCTTAGTTCTCTGTATAAACATCTTATTTGTCAGTTTACAATGTAAATGTTACATATAAACAGAATACTATGACACATGAAGTAACTTATTGCATTGCAATAAACTTAGTTCACTATTATAAAATTAAGCGTTAAATAAAATACGGGGAACTAAGATATCGTATTAACACGCGAAAATTATGTATTCAAACTTTATTCATACTTCATTCTCATAGTTCATAGAAATGTTATTAACACATGAAAATTAACACATTCCTAGAATAAACGTATAAAACAGTTTGTCAAATATTTTACGGATAGTGTTACTTAACCTCTACAATAAACGTATAAAATGAATTGTTGGAAAAATAATAATATACACATTATAATGCATACCTTGTGCTTTTGAGATAAAAAAAGTTGCTTGAGATCCAAACTTTTCGTCAGCTCCACTACACGGATTTTTTCGAAACAAATCAACGGATTTTCATCACCTATAATACACGGATGTTTTGGAGCTCCAATACACGGATTTCTTGGAAATAAACTAGGAGAGAGAGAGAACGCCCAGTAACTGTGTATATAATAGAGTGAGAGAGAGGACGTATATATATGAAAATGAAGTGGTCATGCAGTACTCATGCACGTCAGCTCCCCTAATTTTGTTTTACAGTACTCATGCACGTGATTGTAAAAGTACTGATATGAAATAAAGTGGTCAAAAGTATTATTTTAATTACATGTGAAAAGAGAGAGAAGGTGAAATGATTGGACAATGATGTGGTCAAAAGTTCTATGCACATTGGAAAACTACAAGGAGAGAGAGAAGGCTATGATTATGACATTATAGAGTTACTTTTTAGGGGCAAAAATGAACTAATGTCTACTGTTGCATTTATACTAATTTGTGTATATAGATGCATTTTCCATCTTTGCAATGTCTATATCTGCACATCACCCGTTAGTAATATACGCAAAGTAAGGATACACGCTGACTAGCAAGGGGGACCGCGTTTCCTTGAGAAATTCAAGAATCGGCTTTTATGTATATAACAACGTTGCTTCTGAAGTCCCCGTTTTTGGGCGGTGCGAGTTTTGGATTAGATCAGTCTTGACTGAGGTGGAGACTCTGATCCGGTTTCCATGGCTTGCTTCACAAATAGCATTGTATAAATTCTGCATTGCTTGAAATACAAACTGCACCAACTCAGAAGCGGGCACTATTTCGTTTCCAACAGCGAAATATCAGAATTTCACGTTGGGGCAGCTGGTAATGTTTCCTCGGACCTAAGAATTTGCATTGTCTTGGCAGTCGACGAGATTTTGGAGATCTTCGTCCGGCACGCCGAGCATGAGGTCGATGTCGGTGCCGCAGAGAACGTCGAGAGTAGGCGGATGTGGGTCGTAGAGGCGCATTGTTTTGATGTTTTTCTGCTTGTATAGATCTGCAACTTTTGAAGGAGCCGTCCGTAGCAGATTCATACTTGACCAACTGCATTGCCAAGCAACACTCATAAATTTATCAACGAATATTTAAAACACGTATTATGTGAAGCAAATTGATTAACCTGTGGAATCAAGAGTGATCAATATGAGTAGCCCTACTGTGAGAACTGTAGACATGAAGTTTTTTGATGTATTTGTTGGAAAAATCGAAAATGGAAAATTTAATTAGCAATATATGCTAATTTAACTTGGGCAATATTCAGCCCGTTCAATCGTATTTTCGAGCCTCGATATTTATCCGGTTTATATGACGTCGATCTACATTTCGAGTAGATAATTATAGTGTGTTAATTTCTCGATTCTGATTTTCGGTGAGTGAGAAATAGTGGCTCGAAGTTTGGGGGGACAAAACTAATATGTTACCTAAAGTGGAGAAACTTACCTAATTCGGGTTTTGGAGAGTTATTACATTAATCAATGTCCCACATTGATTAATGTGTAATGTTTTGTGTGGTATTTAAGTCTCTACCATTTAGTAGGAGATAACAAAGTGACATGTGGTGGGCTTGGGCCACACATGCTCATGCTGCGCGAGCCTTTTCGCCGACCGACTCACACGCGGCGCGCGCGCGCCGCGCCGCCCTCGCTCGGCTCCGGCTCCGGTTCCGGCTCGCTCCGATTCCGATTCGTGTGGGATCGGCCTGGGCCAAGCATTGGTGGCTCGATCCGGTTCGTGGTGCAGTGCACCTTCCACACCCAAGCAATATTTTTGGAAGTCTCTGGAATGAGACTCTTCAAGTGTCTTCCACTCCTCCACTTACCATCCCCACGACCTCCTGCCTTAAATGGCACAACAACTCTTCATCTGAGGGAAGCAGCTTATAAATAGGCTAGTTGCATGCCATTTCAAAACACACCAATCAATCATCTCTTCTCCTCTGCATTTTAGGGCTTTAGTTGTCCAGCAGCTTCTGCCCTCTCCTTGTCCAGTTCGCCGGAGCTCGACGATCTTGCGGTGCTGCAATCTTCGAGACGTTCGTCGTTTCATCTTTCGGGATGATACGCCAACACCGAGAGCACTACTGCAATCTTCGAAACGTTCGTTGTTTCATCTTGCGGAGAGAGGACTCCTCGACTCGACGAAGCTTTCATCTCTAGCTCTATTTTATTTGTGTTTTCTGACTTACTATTGTGGTTGTAATAGCAGCTTTTATCAACAATCGCAAGACGAAGTATCTCTTTACCTAGCTGCTTTAAGTTAACTGCAATATGTCTTCCTCAAGTGCTGCCATCTCCAACGCTGCCGCCGCTGCTGCTTCTACTGCCGCCACCAATAATGCCATCGTTGCCGCCATCTCCTCCACCTCTGACGTTGTAGCCGCCTCCGGCAATGTGGTCCAACCGATGCAAGGATAGCACTTAACCGTGCTAATGCCACTAACTCAGCATTCAACTTCAATGTTATGTCCTCTGCCTTGCAGAGCAATGTCCCTTTTGGGAGTATGAACCACCATGGTGTGGTGGGGGGTTCGAACCCAACCCTAACGGCACCTCTGCACTCGTCTAGAGTGTTTCCCACTGCTGAGAAGCCGACCAAGTTTGGTGGAGCCGACTTCGAAAGGTAGCAACAAAAGATGTTGTTCTACTTGACAACATTGGGGTTCACCACCGTGCTGATGGAGAATGCACCCGCCCCTCCAAGTGAAAATGAAGAGAACATGGAAGTCCGCATAGCCTACGAAAATTGGCTAACTTCTGACAACTTTTGTAAAAACTTCTTGCTTAGTGGACTAGATGATAGTCTATATAGTGTATATGCAAATGTAAAGACCTGCAAGGCAATTTGGGAGGCACTTGAAAGAAAATATTGTACTGACGATGCAGGAACCAAGAAGTTTGTAGTCGCCAAGTATTTGGACTACAAAATGGTGGACTCTCGACCGGTCATGGAGCAAGTGCAAGAGTTCCAACTCATTGTCCACGATGTCCACGCCGAAGGTATGCTTTTGCCATATGCTTTTACCGTGGAAACCGTAATCGAAAAGCTTCCCCCCGAGCTGGAAGGACTTCAAGAGCTACTTGAAGCACAAGCAAAAGGAAATGACGCTTGAAGACCTTGTTGCCAAGCTGCGCATCGAGACTGATATGAGGACTCGAGATGGGAAGGGCAAAGCACCCGTGGAACCAAGAGTCAACCTTGCAGAGAAATGTGACAACTCCAACAATGTTAAGAGAGGGCGTCCAAACAGCAACCCCAAAGGGAAGGGCAAGGTTCAACCCCGCAAGTTTGAAGGGGATTGCTACAACTGTAGCAAATCCGGCCACATGTCCAAGGACTGCCGTAAGCCAAAGAAGAAAAGGGCTCGTCAAGCCAACATGTTGGAGATGATCGAAGTCGACCTTGCGGCTATTGTCACCGAAGAACCAAACGTCGTGGAGAATGAGGGGAAGTGATATATTGATACCGTTGCCACGACACATGTTTGTGGTGACCGTAGCCGCTTCACCAAGTAAAAGAGTTGCCAAGGGAGGAAGCTCAATATGGGAAATAAAGTCTCTTTCGAGGTAGTTGGCTATGGTACTCGTAGTCTTAAAGTTGAGCTCCCAGGCAAGAACCTTACTCTTGGAGAGGTGCTTGCATGTCCCCGACATCCGGAAGAATCTTGTGTCCGGCTCGTACTAGTCAAGAGAGGGTTTAGACTAGTTTTTGAGTCCGACAAATTTATCCCTGTCAAAATTTGGTATGTTCCTAGGAAAAGGTTACCCGTCCGAGGGACTTTTCAAATTATCCGTAATGGCAACTCGCCAAGAGCCCATTGAGGGCAAGAATAATGAAAATGAAGCTACTTCCTCCTACTTGATTGAGTGTTCCGATTTATGGCATTCTAGATTAGGACATGTTAATCTAAATACGATAAAAAGATTAGTTAATCTCGATCTACTTAAAGTAAATGAGTTTAACAAAACCAAGTGTGAAGTTTGTGTTGAAGTAAAATTGGCTAAGATGCCTTTTCATTCTGTAGAAAGGAACACAAAACCTCTAGAACTCATTCACACTGACGTATGTGACTTAAAGTTTGTACAAACTAAAGGTGGGAAAAAGTATTTTACTACTTTTATTGATGACTGCACTAAGTATTGTACTCTTTATCTTTTAAGGAGTAAAGATGAGGCGAATGAAGCTTTCACTAACTTCAAAGCAGAAGCCGAAAACCAACTTGATTGTAAAATCAAAATGGTATGAAGTGATAGAGGTGGAGAGTATGTAGCTCCTTTTGAAGAGTTGTGTAAGACAAGTGGTATTATTCATCAAACCACTGCCCCCTATTCACCTCAATCAAATGGTGTGGCTGAAAGGAAGAACCGAACTCTAAAGGAGATGATGAATGCCTTGTTAATAAGTTCAGGACTGCCCCAGAACATGTGGGGGGGGAAGCCGTTTTGACGGCTAACTACTTATTGAACAAAATACCTCTAAAAGGTTGAGATGTTACTCCTTACGAGTTGTGGAAAGGAAGGAAACCTTCCTATAAATACCTCAAAGTGTGGGGGTGTTTGGCTAAGGTAGAAGTGCCTTTGCCTAAGCATGTTACAATCGAACCTAAGACCGTCGATTGTATCTTTATAGGATATGCTCTGAATAGTAGTGCATACCAGTTTGTCATTCATAAGTCGGTCGTGCCAGATATGAATGTTGGAACTACTATTGAGTCAAGGAATGCTATATTCTTTGAACATATATATCCATGTAAAAAGGATGATAAAGTTGAGTCGAGCTCTAGTGGTGAAGCGAGAGAAGTTGCTAGTAGTTCTAGAAATTTGGGGGTAGAACCCGCTACGCGTAAAAGGCAAGCTGCCGATGTTGAAACTTTAGAACCAAGACGTAGCACTAGAGCAAGGGTTGCTAAGGACTTTGGTCCTTATTATGTTGTTTTTCTTTTGGATAAAGAGCCGCGCTCTATAAAAGAGGCTCTTTCTAGACTCGATGGCCCATTTTGGCAAGAAGCCGTCCAAAGTGAAATTGATTCCATCATGCAAAATCACACTTGGGTCTTAGCAAACTTACCTGAAGGTTGCAAGCCCTTAGGATGTAAATGGATCCTAAAAAGAAAATATAAGGCAGATGGGTCAATTGACAAATATAAAGCTCGTTTAGTGGTTAAAGATTTTAAGCAAATTGAAGGTTATGATTTCTTCGATACTTATTCGCCTGTAACGAGAATTACGTCTATCCGTGTACTTCTCGCGATTGCTGCTTTGCACAATCTTGAGATTCACCAAATGGATGTGAAGACTGCCTTTCTAAATGGAGATTTAGAAGAGAAAATTTATATGGAACAACCTGAAGGGTTTGTAGTACCTGACCAAGAGCGAAAGGTATGTAAGTTAGTGAAATCCCTATATGGGTTGAAACAAGCACCATTACAATGGCACTTGAAATTCGACGAGGCTATGTTGTCGAATGGCTTTAAGATTAATGAATGTGACAAGTGTGTTTACATAAAGAATACAAATAATGGTTTTGTAATTGTTTGTCTTATGTAGACGACATGTTAATTATGGGACAAAACCTTCAAGTCATAAATGACACCAAGCGTATGATTAAGAGAACTTTCGATATGAAAGATATGGGAGTTGCTGACGTTATTCTTGGAGTGAAGATTAAAAGAACTCCCAAAGGGATTGTTTTGTCTCAATCTCATTATATTGAGAAAGTACTTAAGAGGTTTAATGCCCTTGATAGTGCGCCGGCAAAGACTCCTCTAGAAGTTAATGTTCACTTGAGTAAGAATAGGGGTGATCATGTTGCTCAAGAGGATTATGCTAGAGTCATTGGTGGTCTTATGTACATCACGAATTGTACGAGGCCTGATCTAGCTTGTCCGGTGAACAAACTGAGTCGCTATACTAGTAATCCTAGTAGAGAGCATTGGAAATCTCTTATAAGAGTTCTGAGGTACTTGAAATACAATCTTAACTTTGGGTTGCACTACTCGCGACATCCCCCAGTACTTGAAGGGTACTGTGATGCAAATTGGATATCCGACACTAAAGACTCGTTGTCTACTAGTGGTTATGTGTTCACTATAGGGGGAGGAGCTGTGTCGTGGAGATCTATGAAATAGACGTGCATAGCCCGATCCACCATGGAATCTGAATTTCTTGCTTTAGATAAAGCCGGTGAGGAGGCCGAATGGCTCCGTAATTTTCTTGAAGATATTCCATGTTGGACGAAACCCGTGCCACCTGTGATGATTCACTGTGATAGCCAAACGGCTATTAATAGGGTCAAGAGTGGGTTGTATAATGGTAAGTCAAGATATATTCATCGTCGACATAATACCATAAGACATTTGATCACGAGTGGGGTTATCTCTGTAGACTATATCAAATCTATAGATAACCTAGCGGATCCGCTTACTAAGAGCTTGAATCGAGATCAAATGTATAATCTCATAGAGGGAATGGGAGTTAAATCGACAAGTTAAAGACGATTATAGTGGATACCCAACCTTGTAGATTGGAGATCCCATGAACTTGGTTCAATGGGAAAACTAAGCTATATGAGTTGGTTGATACCACACTCAAATAGCATATTCCCTAAAAGAGCTCGAGAGTGTTGGTGACCTGTCAAGTGGTGAGGTTAAGTCTTTGACTTTTAATGATTCTTGGATGACTTGAGAAGGTGGAGTATGACAGGATACTCGAGTAAGAATCACCTATGTAAGTGAGAAGTGAGGGCCGCTTCTATGTAACACTTATGAATCCAAAGAGGTTGTCAATGGCCTGTAAAGGACACAAACGTGAGAACGGACGAGGTTGAGACTTTATAGTGTTAGTGCTATTGTCTAAGTATACACTATGGAGGAATAGTTCAAGGCCACGTGTCCACTAGTCCGCCGGTATGCTCGATAAGACCGACTAAGGAAGGTTCACGGTCACAAGCCACCTACCTTGATGCTTTATTGTCTCTTGAAAACAGAGTTGTGTGTCTGCATGCATGCATTTGGCTATTTCCACTCATGTGGGGGATTGTTGGAAAAATCGAAAATGGAAAATTTAATTAGCATTAAATGCTAATTTAACTTGGGCAATATTCAGCCCGTTCAATCGTATTTTCGAGCCTCGATATTTATCCGATTTATGAATTGAAATATATGACGTCGATCTACGTTTCGAGTAGATAATTATAGTGTGCTTAATTTCTCGATTCCGATTTTCGATGAGTGAGAAATAGTGGCTCGAAGTTTGAGGGGACAAAACTAATATGTTACCTAAAGTGGAGAAACTTACCTAATCCGGGTTTTGGAGAGTTATTACATTAATCAATGTCCCACATTGATTCATGTGTAATGTTTTGTATGGTATTTAAGTCTCTACCATTTAGTAGGAGATAATAAAGTGATATGTTGTGGGCTTGGGCCACACATGCTCATGCGCGCGAGCCTTTTCGCCGACCGCCTCACACGCGCCGCGCCACACCGCACCCGCGTCCGTGCCCGTGCCCGTGCCCGGTCCCAGCTCCGGTTCCGATTCCGGTCCGTGTCCTTGGATCTTGGCAATTGGTCCTTTGGGTGGTCCATGGGCTTGTCCGTTGGGCTTGGCATTGGACTTGTGCGGACTCCCGTGGTCGGCCCGGTTCAAAGATTGGTGCTCGATCCGGTTCGTGGTGCAAGTGCACCTGCCACACCCAAGCAATATTTTTGGAAGTCTCTGGAAAGAGACTCTTCAAGTGTCTTCCACTCCTCCACTTATCATCCCCACGACCTCCTGCCTTAAATGACACAACAACTCTTCACCTGGGGGAAGCAGCCTATAAATAGGCTAGTTGCATGTCATTTCAAAACACACCAATCAATCATCTCTTCTCCTCTCGCATTTTGGAGCTTTAGTTGTCCAACGGCTTACGCCATCTCCTTGTCCGGTTCGGCTGGAGCTCGACGATCTTGCGGTGCTGCAATCTTTGAGACGTTCGTCGTTTCATCTTTGGGGACGATACGCCAACACCGAGAGCACTACCGGGGCGTATTTCGTCTTGCGGAGAGAGGACTTCTCGACTCGACGAAGCTTTCATCTCTAGCTCTATTTTATTTGTGTTTTCTGACTTACTATTGTGGTTGTAATAACAACTTTTATCAACAGTATTGGCCATGGAGAAGGACTCGATAGTTGGTACTAATAGTGACTCTGTTTTATAGAGGTATTCTTCATTTTACTTATTGAACCATCTCATTCGAATCTCAACCAAATTCGTAAACTTTCTGTTTTGACGCATAAGAGTAAATCTATAAATTTAGGATTTACGCATTGTTTTTGGGGGGAAGTAGGGATTAATTGTGGATAAAGTATGAATAGATTTTCATTTTTTTTAACTCGTTGTGTATAAGTTCATTATTTAAATGCATAATGCATATCCAATAGAATGAAGACTGATATAAGACTAATCTTCTAGCATCTTGTTGTTCAGAATTTTGTTGTTCAGGATTGACGTACAAGTCATTAGTTGATTCTTCGGGTACATACCCTTTATTCTTCGGGTACATCTTCACATCATCACTCTGACACATGTCAGAGTGATGATGTGAAGATGTGCAGATTATTGCACTCCTAGCATCTTGTTGTTCAGAATTTTGTCTACAAACTACCTTATATAAGACTAATCTTCTAGCATCTTGTTGTTCAGAATTTTGTTGTTCAGGATTGACGTACAAGTCATTAGTTGATTCTTCGGGTACATACCCTTTATTCTTCGAGTACATCTTCACATCATCACTCTGACACATGTCAGAGTGATGATGTGAAGATGTGCAGATTATTGCACTCCTAGCATCTTATTGTTCAGAATTTTGTCTACAAACTACCTTATATAAGACTAATCTTCTAGCATCTTGTTGTTCACATGTCAGAGTGATGATGTGAAGATGTGCAGATTATTGCACTCCTAGCATCTTGTTGTTCAGAATTTTGTCTACACACGAGAATGTGACATTGTAAGCCCTTTATTCGACCTCGAAAGTCACGTTTCTGGACACCTCATAATTCAAAATAATTGTTTTTTTTCTACAAACTACCTTATATAAGACTAATCTTAATTAGGTGACAAAATCACGAGCAGTATTAATGAATTTCGAACTCATAACATTCAGCCACAAGACAAGCACCTCAACAATTATATAATTACCATAAGACCAATACACCTTGTCTCTAATAGGTGGAATTAAAGTAAGGGCCAATCTTCTACAATTGATTCGAAATGGATACTAAGAGGCAAGAATAAGATGTCTTGCTCTAATGATATTGCATACGTATGTCTTATGGTTATTTATACTGCAAGTTGTTTGAGGGGATATATATCAAATCTTTTTTTTTTTTATTCATGGAACCCGCAGCCGCTACCTTCGGTGCGTACTGGGTAAACCACGCTCCTTGTGCGAAGTAGCTCGCAAACCACACGAGAGGGTTCAACCACCCTTAATATGATAGGGTGACGAAGCAACACCTCGGTCCCGGGCCACCCACCTCAACCGCTAGGCCATCCCATGGGGACAGATACATATCAAATCTTGATTCTTCATTAGGAAGAGAAGGCGTGGAGTAGCTTACTTGAGATGCCTTGGTGATCGCTGTTTACACCAAATAAATCCTGCAAAATAGCTAGACCAAGAATTAGTATAGCATCAGGTATCGAACACAGGGAACAAGAGATTTTCAAACTTAAAAATCCTATCAATCGGGTTTTGGTTAGCAACCACGCAACTTTTGGGAATAACTAATCCTAAGACAACGAAAATTAAAGCAAGAAGTAACACGAAATTAACTATGAATAATAAAAGCGGGTTCAGCAAGATGATTCACACACACCAACAATCGATCATAGACACTAATAATCAATTAATTCACTTAGATCAACTAGTTGTAGGCTACCGTAATTAAACTGACGCAACCCCTATTCCTCCTTAATTATTCGGTAATCGACATGGTGGGCATTGAAACGATTACTACTCTAAACTAGATGCAACCTACGTTGGTGGGCAAGCAATAGATTTAACACCTAGCCAGCTTTAAGAACTAAGGGAACCCAATTTAGGAGCCTACTCGTATGGTGGGCATCTAATAGTCTCCTACCAAATTAATCCAATTGCCCTAAGACAATTTGCTACTTCTTTAGCCTAATCCCACGAGAAACGATGGAAGTACTAAATTAGCTATGAATTAAATTAACTAGGGTGATCAATCCTAATTCAATTAATCCAATTAATTAATCCTAGATTAATTCAAAACCCAAATAATTAATTTTAAGCCCTAGTCTCACGAATTTAAGGTGGTGTGTGTGTGTGTTACATCTCGCCGGCCCCTAAAAAGAATTAGCTACGCATATCGGCCGGACTGGACAGAACAACCGGTTTACTGGACAGAACACAAAACATGCTGAAAATTCAATAAATAATTATACACGAAAAATGCTAACTAATTAAAAGAATTCAGATCACCAAGTGCACGAATTTAAAATCCTAAAAGTACGAATTTCATAAACTAAAAACGAAGTAAACATCCACAGGCTATCAGAACAGAGACAAACCAAATTCGGGAATTCAAAACGGAAAAGATAATAAGTTGTTTCTTCCAATTCAAACCACAATTCATGAAACAAAAGTAGAGAATGCAAACTTAAATCAGAACTGCCCCTCGGTCGGACTTCCTCGGCTTCGGCGAACTCGTGATCTCTTGATCTCTCCTTCGGCGGCGTCGAGTTCTCTCTCCCGGTGTTGCAGCGATGGAACGGAATTGATGTCGGATGTATGATGATGCTCGGCAGAGTGGCGGAGGTACTCCTTTTCGGCCTGGACGTGAGTGAATGAATAAGTCGGATCCGGAAGTTCATGCATATATTCTCCTTTTCTTTCGCAACTTCCGTGAGAATCAAATAAAGGATAAGATATGAATATCCTCCCTTCATCTCTCCCCCTTCCGTGCGTGTATCATGATTTGGAATTAAATAATTAATTCCCTTCCTTATCCTCATCTATTAGAGTAATTAAATATAGAAGTAAATAATTTAATTTATTTATCCTTCTATACTTAATCCCTAATTGATCCTTCCAAATTGAGCAGATATTCCATTAATTATGCAATGCCACCTCAACGCCTCGTCAAATGCCACATCATCAATTAACACTGCAAAACAAACATCAAAACAATTCCAAACGCCATAAAATATGCCAAATTACACGGAATATGGATAGTACGAATTAGACCTATCATGCCTTAGTCCTTAAAAGTGTTTTGAGTATGGTGTAAAAGTTTACTGTCCAGGTTAATTCTAATGTTGGAAATAAATAGTATTGATAACAAAAGGTCTATTTATTTCTATATGTTTAAATTTATTGATCTTGAATAAGTTGGAATCTCAACTTCAATTCACATTATCTTTCGCTTGATTCTGAGTATATTGTCTTTAACTGCAGGCCGAAGGTAAAGATATCAATTTGGCCCAACACCTACTTAAGCCCACTCTCTACCCATACATATATACTTATATTCTCCCATTAACTTGGTTTCCTCAAGTCAAGCAGACCATTAAATACTTTTAGTGTGCAGACCATTAAATACTTTTAGTGTGTTCGTAGTTGCCAACCAAAACCGTAGATTGTATATATAAAATGCATAATTCCATGTGCCCGATTTTGATTCGATCGTATACTATATTAATTTAAGTATTAGTATTTATATGATTTATTTGGTGCAATATTGAGTTATCATCACAAATTAAAAATCTTGAAAGTATACTGTTTATTTTATGACGTGAGTTACAAATTTAGCTAGTATAGTGCAGCAACTGCATTTATTTGGCTTCACACATATTGGGAGCAGACACACACTTATTTCTTACGTATTACAAATTTACAACTATATATCAAAAGTCGCTACTTAACTGAAATCGACGGGGTATTTAGGTTGCCCGGTCGCATCAAACAGCCCGAAATGCTGCTCGTACGGCGGGCCGGGCTTCTCATTTTCATCAAACATAGAAAATATGTAGGTTTGGATGGGCGTATCAGGCCTCTTCGGCGTCCCATTCTTCACAACCCGAACCAAATTATTGGTATAGATTCTTGCGTTCTCAATACTAGCTGCATCGCTTTGTTCCGTCGGCACGCCGGTCTCTCCTCCAATAACTTCCGGCGTCGGCTTCCGCGGCCCGTTCTGCGCCAAAGAAACTCGGCCCGCACTCCTCTCCAGCGCTGCATTCAAAGTGTCGACTAGTGCGTAGTAAAGATTGTCGTAATACACGCCGTCGGGGTCTGTGATCCCACTATTAGGCTGTAGAAAAGCGTAATTAAAGGGAATTTGCGCCTTATTATTAATGTAGGCGAAGTATGGATATATGTTGGCGAATATGGGGGCCCCACTGTCCAGTAAAAACCGTACGATGGGATCGAGATACGCCGTCACATCCGGCCGAAACTCGCCTTTACTTGGTGGATAATTCTTGCTAGGATCGAGAACCTCCGTCTCGATGGCCGTGGTGACCATGATCTCGCCGCGGCCGGCGGCAGAGAGGGCGGTTCGGACGTTGCGCATGGCGGGGAGGACGAAGCGGACGTACTGAGAGGTATCGGGTCTGATGGGGCTGACTTCGTTGCCGACGACGACGTTCTTCAACTGGACGTCCGGGTAATTCTGGACGTTGTCTCGGACCCAAGCGTCGGCGTTGGCTTGGCTGGCGGCGATCTCTTCGAGTCTCATGTTTAGGATTCCGACACTAAGCTCGATGGTGGAGCCGCGGAGTGCTTGGAGGGTTTCTTGGTCGGTGTCGTAGATTCGCATTCTTCGAATGTTGTACTGGTTGAATAGAGCGACAACTTGCGGCGGAGATGGCAGCCCCTGGCCGTTCCTCCCATACGAAACTCCGATTTGTGCAGCTGCATGCACAAACAACAACTTGTAAAGAAGCTTTATGCACTTGCAAAACTATTCGATTTGAAATAATACTCCCTCCGTTCCCTTTGATTTTGGCACGGAGGTTAAGAAACTTTATAAAAGTATGTATTTTATGAGTTTTAATTGTATTAATAAAATGACAAAAATTTTGAGATTCATCCAAATTTTTGCAAGGCATAGTTGAGGAAATCGATTTTTTTTCTATTTTCTTATTTCTTATTATACTTTAAGAAATGATCTAAAGTATCCAAAAAGTTAAAATTCATAAATTTCTGAGTTCGGAATGGAACGAAAATCGTGTGAGAGATTGATTTTTTGAGAGAGAGAGTATGATAATGTAGGGATGAGTAGTTAGTAGGATGAACCAACCTACTTCATTTTTTGTTTAAGAGTATTTTTAGCTATTTTAGGAAAGATGACAGTAATAGCGAGACAATTCGATTAAGAAAGTAGGACAATAATAGGGGTACGGAGGGAAGTAAATACTTTTTCAATTCTTGTAAAATTATTATACCCTAGTTGGTCTCACTTAGTATTTTCACACTATAAAAATGATAATAAAACTTCTTTTTAAAGATGGCTATAAAACTTACACACTTATTTTAATTAGCTAGTTTTAATATTTACACAAAGAAAATGTCGAAATTAACTTATGTTCGATACAAATTTATATAAAAAGCTAGAGATAGTAAGCATAGTATTGAATTTTAAAATTAAAACTAAATGTGAATGATTGAAAATAAATTTAACCTGTAAAATGGAGAGTTGGAAACATGAAGAGGAGTGCAAGGATTGCAGAGATGAAGGTGTGATTTAGTGTGGTAGCCATTGGAGAGTAAGAGAAGGTATAAGGTGATGCTTGTGTTGCTTCCTTCATTAGTTTATATATACAAATTTGGAGACCGAATCTGCATGACTGCTAAAATTATATTAAGCTTTTTTCTTGCGTAACTAAAACATTTGTGGAATTAGGAGCAGCAAATAAATTGACCAATTAGATCTATATAAACCGGGACTTGACCATGACTACATGTCTGATCAATTATATTCACAATAAAATGAAAATTGGATAATTATGTAACTACAAACACTAATAGATATAAGTAGTCCTAATTAACAGTTGTAGAAGTAAAGAAAAAAAAACTAAAATTAAATTGTTTTACTTTTTCTTTTTCCCATCAAAGGAAGACAATCAAAATACAAATATGAATTTACATAATGTTCATGTTACCTTTAAGAACTCAAGATAACCACTATCTCTTCATAACCCTTTGTCCATCTTTTTTATCTTCTTTTTTAACTTAAAAAAGGTAAGTACTACTATATTCTATGATTTTATTGCTTTAATAATAATAATAATAATAATAATAATAATAATAATAATAATAATAATAATAATAATAATAATAATAATAATAATAATTTTGCTCCCTTCCTTTTAAAAACTGACTTGTCTATTTAATTTTGATATGGAGAGGTAGATTGTGAAGTTGGTCCCACAAAGAAAAGTGCGAGTTTGTGTAGTAGTTATTTTGTATTTAAGGAAAGAACACAAATCAAATGGGAGGGCCTGTAACGGAAGACGAGACAAGTCAAACGGGACGAAAGGAGTACAATTTAATAGCAACCGTATATCTGTCTTTGATTAGATGATGGACATCAGGAGAAATTAATCAAACTAACAACTATATAATATTATTAATATGCTAACAAGTTTGGAAAAGATTTCTAATATTTAAATTAAAGTCAAATATAAACACCAAAGACAGTTCGCTATCATTAATGGGCTGAGTCTTGGGCTCTGGTTGTTAGTCTTGAACCAAATTTGATGTTAGAAAAGAAAAATAGAAACTTGGATCAGTAATTACCGGCGGAGGTCGGGTTCACAATGCATTTAAATAAGGTAAATTGGTCTAAATGGTTCCTAAATTTGAGTTGATATCCAATTCAAATTTTTTGAATGAATTGGTCCTTAGTAATAATTACGAAAAAAATATTGGTTGAATTGGTCCATAGTGAAATTTGTGATAGAAAATATTTTGACTAAATTAGTCCACAAAAATTTATTCCAAAAATGTCCTCATAATATTTTAATGTATTTTATAAAATTGCATTGAGTAACCGTTGATTGACGAAAAAATTAACGAAATGACCAATTTCGCCAAGATTTTAAAATTTGGGTAGCAATTTGCACACGAAATTAAATTGGTGACTAATTTGACCAAAAAAACTCAAATTTAGGGATCATTTAGAGTCAATTTTCCTTTAAATAAAAATTCTGAAAATCCTAAATTTAGCGTCTCTGCGTCAAAATAAAATTCTAAAATTAGAAATACGGTAAGGGATAATTCGTGAATATTTTCTTGTGAACGTAAAAGCAAGTTGATGTATTCTTGCGTCGGGGGGCGGTAATGAGTCACCAAGTCAATTACGATGGAAAGTTGTAACCCGTCAGACGGGTCAAAATTTATTATAGAAATCGTCATACTTGGAAGTTGGATCCTATAGAAAATTATGATATATATATATATATATATATATATATATATATATATATATATATATATATATGGGAAGAATCAAATGAGAACCAACTCCTATATGAGAACTAGAGATGGCAATGGATCTTGGACCCAGTCCAGATCCGTGGATCCAGATCCATTTTTTTGGATCTGAATCTTAAAAATTGGACTCATTGGATCTGGATCGGATCTGGACTAATTTTAGAAATTATGGATCTGGATCTGGACTTTACGATCTGAGATCCGGATCCAGTCCAGATCCGCCAATTTTTGTAATTAAAATATTATTTTATTATCATATCTAAAATATTATATTTATATTATTCTACTTAAAATATCACATTACATTATTTTTTGAGCTTGAAATACTTAACTAGTAATCTAATAAAAAGAAAAGAGGCAGGAGATTGAGTACCCATGTCCACGAATTTGAAAGTTTTTTTAGAGAGAATATCATATTTTATAGATGATTGTAATATTTTTATAATATCATGAGTAGTTTGACTTTTTTTAATGATAGTAATGCTCTTATAGATCATCGTGTTATCGTAGAATTAATTAACTTAGTTAAATTTTAATTAATTTAGAATTTTTTTAATTTTAGTTAAAAAACTTATGGATTCGGATCTAGACCCGAGACCCTGTGGATCCAATGGATCTGGGTCTGAATCTCATTTTTTGAGATCCAACGGATCTGGACCGGATCTGGACCAAAGTAAAAATCCGGATCTGGATCTGGACCGAGGAGGATCCGGTCCAAATCCGGTCATTGCCATCCCTAATGAGAACTAAGAACCAATTTTAACCATTTATATTATTTGATCTATGGTTATTTTTAAAGCATCATTAAATGCCTTTATTTTTTATTAGACAATAGGAGAAGGTTATTGTTGTAATTTGAGTTACATTTCATAGTTAATGTGTTCTCTGTACATGGAAACATCTCATTTGTCTCATATTCTTTATTCGTTTCCTTATTTATCCATTTCACATTATAATTTAAGCTTCATTAAAATTGGGTGGGTTGTTCGAATCTTTCTCATTATTATATCATAATTACTCAATTCAATATTGTAATTCATCATGCATGATTCGATATATATGGCAATTAATTTGAAATTTGATTTTCCATATTCAAAACCGTTCATTCATTTAATTTTATTAAATATATTTTTTTGTTGCACACAATTCAATATTGAGTTTTTCATGATTACGTATAAATGAAAATCAATTTAGAAGATAAATTCATTGCAAGAAACAATTCTTTCTGCAGTCTTTTTTTTTTTTTTTTTATAAATTATTATTACATAGAATGCATATTATTTTAATAATTGAAATTTTAATTTATTTTTATTTTAGAATCCAAAAATAATAATTTGGCAAAGATTATAAATGCATTAAACGTTATATTTCAATGCATCTCGCTCTGATATTAATGCATGTTTGATGCATCAAACATATATACTAATGCATCGAATTTTTTTTTTTGATGCATTGAATTATTAAATATAATGCATGGAATTTTTTTTGGATGCATTGAATTATTACGTATAATGCATATAATTAATAATTACATAATTTATTTTTTATTTTAGAATCTAAGAAACTTAAAACAAATACAAGGAAATTGTATATGCATCAAAACTATATTTTAATGCATCATAATTCTAATTTAATGCATTTTATATACACAAAATATTTTATAATAATGCATCAGAATTTTGATATGCATGCATCTTCAGAAACGAAACTTAATGATTTCAATTGATTATACTTTCCAATTTTAATGATTTTCCTTCATCAAACTTAATGATTTCAATTGATTATACTTTCCAATTTTAAAATATCTTGTAGAATATGCATTGACAAAATTATCCTTTCTAAATTATAAAGCATTAAAATATTAGGAAATTATGTTGAAATCTGACCTTAATTATATCAAATGAAGATCTACGATTCATAATGGTTCTTAGTTCTCATATAGGAGTTGGTTCTCACGGGAACCCTACCCTATATATATATATATATATATATATATATATATATATATATATATATATATATATATATATATAGGGAATGGATCATATGAGAAGGAGGCTTAAAATAAGAAATTGGAAGGAATCCTAGCCCTTCATTTTTTAAAATATATGATTGTGATTATTTTGAAGATATGTTTTTATTTTATACATTATTATTAATAACATATCATTAAGGGTATTTGTGTCCATTTAAATTCCTTAATTTGTGGAATCATCTTCTTTTTTTTATAATTGATTCTCTTTCTAAAATAGCAGATAATTTTCATTTCAAAGAAAATTTAGGTTCTAATTTAAGTTCAAAATTTTGAATTTATAGATTGTTTGCGTATTTTTTCATTTACTAAATAAACATTCCATCTCTTTTCTCATTTCTTTCCATTTCCTGAATAAGTTAATATAATAATATGATGACAGTTTTAGAGTAAATATGCATATCATTTAACTATGCATAATACTATTCATTTATATGCATTCAATCAAAATATCATAACACAATTACATTATTGTAGAAATAGTGAATTAACATTTCGTTTATCAAAGTCTAAATATGCATGAATTTAAACATAATTATGCATAATGCTATCCATTTATATGCATTAAATATTGTGAATATTTTGTATCACATAATGTAATTATTAGTGCTAAATATGCATATATTCTCAAATAATTATGCATAATACTATTCATCTATATGCATTCAATTTAAGTATCAGGATATAATTACTTTGGTTTAGAAATAGTGAATTAACATTTCGGTCATCAATGTCTAAATATGCATGAATTTAAACATAATTATGCATAATACTATTCATTTATATGCATTAAATATAGTGAATTTTTTATATTGCATAATGTAATTATTAGTGCTATATATATATATATATATATATATATATATATATATATATTTAAATAACTATGCATAATACTATTCATTTATATGCATTCAGTTAAAGTATCATGACATAATTACATTATTGTAGAAACAGTGAATTAACATTTCGGTTCATCAAAGTCTAGATATGCATGAAATTAACCATAATTATGCTTAATACTATTCATTTATATGCATTGAATATTTGTGAATTTTTTTGTATCGCATGATGTAATTATTACTGCTCCTTATGCATATATTTCAAATAACTATGCATAATACTATTCATTTATATGCATTCAATTAAGTATTAGGGCACAATTACATTATTTTAGAAATAGTGAATTAACATTTTTGTCGCTGCAAACTTTAAAGGTAGTCCAAGGGTTTCCTTTTTTTTAGGGAGAGTTTCCATCTAAATAATTGAGCAGTTACAAAAAAAGGGACTGTAAAAACCAATAATATACATATATTTTTTTGTCTAATATACCCTTTCCTTATTATATGATTTTTTAGATTATAAAATTACAAAAAATCTTATCAATTGATTAGATATTAATCTACGGATATAAATTATTATTATTTCTTATTTTGATAACCCTTCTTACAGGATCCACACATTATATATATATTGGTTTTATTCTGGGTCTGAAACTATTATTGCAAAAGAGCCGTATAGCTAGATCAGGCCGTTTGTGACCCACTAGACCGTCTAAAGGACTACACTTCATCAATTACATATTAATAAATCTAATTAATTTTACTTTTTTTCCCTTGGAGATGAGTGAGATCCGTTGTAAACGAGAGGAATACCACTAAATTACAACACATTTTTTTAAAAATTCTTGCTTAAGATAAAAAAATAAAGGATCTACAATATAATTTGATACTCAAAATAAGAGAGCTGGCTATATAATCAGGATGTGAAAACTAATTTCAATAAAAAGTAAATAAATTCTAGTTTCATTATTTTCGTTCTATAAATTCATTATTTCCAAATGAATCTTTTGGTTTATTTAATTATAAATTAATGAAAATTGGAAATTGGAAAATGATGCATTCATTATGGTGCAGCAGTCTTCTGGTCAAACAAGGAGAAGACTGCATTTTGACTAACTTAGAGCTGGCAAAAAAAAATCGGAATCCGCGGTGAAACTTTGACTGCAGTTTTGGTACAGTTGATCAAAATTCCGAATCAAGGTTTCATTGTGCGGTTTCAGTTTCTAGCATTTGAAACTTTGGAATTTATGTTTTGAAACTTGTTTAAAAAATAAAATAAATATCGAAACAGAATCGTCGGTTTGAACCGGGAATCGTGGACGGAACCCGAACCAAATATACACATGGTTCACGGTTAGGTTCCCACCTATTTGGAGAACGGGAACCGGCAATCTCTAGACTAACTGACTATCTATATCAGTTCTATTATGAACAATAAAATCTCATGACCTTGTCATACCATGCAGTATACGTTGCCATTCTTGAATGATTTTTTTTTTTTTTAATTTTAATTCACGCCAGTTTACGATTGTTATGTAGGGAACTGTCATATTTAGCTAATTAGATATGTATTTATTCGAAGAATTTAATTGTGAAATTATCAATCTAAACGAAAATTAACAATTTCGGTCATAATAGATAAATCCTTGGTAATAATTATATCAAATTAAAGTACAGAAATTGAAATCAAAGAAAAGTATTCAATGGAAATTAGTAAAAGTGATAGTGAAATACCGGGTGGAACACGTAATGCAACTGAAGATACGGACCGTTAGAGTTTGTAGAATCAATTAACAAAGAAAAAAAAAGAAGCTGGTCTACGAAGAAGTAGTCATTAATTAATATGCATGTTTCTTCCATATATTGACTTTGTGTATCTATATTTTCCAACTATGAGAAATATACGAACTTATGCGTATTTCTCTCGTCGCGCGAACTCAAATATTATATATTAAACTACACCAAGTTCATGCATGGTACGTAGGATTCGAATGGCGATTTCTTTCTTTTCTTTTGCACTTACTCTTTCCATACTAAACTTCTTTACACTATGCTCAGCCAAAGTAATTTTCAATTACACCACCGATCAACAATCCCTACTTGCCTTGAAAAACACAAACCCCAATTCCATCTTCATCAACAAATGGTCCACTAACACATCCATTTGTTACTGGACCGGCGTCTCTTGCGGCTCCAAACACCGAAGGGTCACCGCCCTAAACGTTTCCGGATTTGCACTTGGGGGAAACCTCGCTCCACATCTTGGAAACTTAACGTTTCTTCGATCCTTAGACATTAGCTCCAACAATTTCACGGGCTTAGTGCCCTCTCACCTCTCTCAATCTCCGCCGCCTGAGAGCCATAAACGCCGGATTTAACCACTTCACCGGAGGGGTTCCATCATGGTTAGGATCCTTCTCTGAGCTCCAACACATTCTTTTGAGTAACAACACCTTCTCCGGTAAAATCCCACTCTCTCTCTTGAATATTTCAAGGCTACAAACTTTAGATATGGGGAACAATTTTCTTCAAGGAGATGTCCCAAAAGAGATTGCCAATTTTTCATCCCTGCAAACTTTGAACTTTGAGGGAAATCAGTTTTCCGGCTCTATTCCTAATGGCATCTTCAACATGTCCTCTTTGGTAGAAATAAAATTGGGAAATAATAGACTCTATGGTCAACTCCCAGACGATATATGTAGTAATGCAAATCCAAAACTCAAAATAATTCTGCTGATGAATAATTCGTTCACCGGGCAAATCCCACCAAATATACGCGGTTGCAAAGAGGTGAAGGAGATGCGGTTAACATCTAATAGTTTCACCGGCAGCATACCAAGTGGGATTGGGAGTTTGAGTATGCTTAGGTCTTTATCTCTATCGATGAATCGCTTAACTGGTATGACTCTTCATGTTGGTACATATGCTTAAAATTCTTACTCATAGCTTCAAACACCGTACCGTTTTAATCTCCAGGTCCCATACCAAAGGAAATTGGAAATCTGACATCCCTAAAGTTTCTAGGACTTACTTCTAATCAGCTGGAAGGTTTGTTACACAACTTGCACGTCATTTCTCTCTTAAATTTATTGTTTCTTTTGTTTTATATATTGTCCTATACTCAAGCATCTAAGTGTTATTATTTTTTTGTGTGTGATAAATGTTGTATTCTATATTTATTTTTATTTTTATTTCTCAGGACTCTTCTTTTTATTTTGATTTTTGTCTGTAGTCAACTTTTGAATCAATTGTGTCATGTAAGAGTAAGACATAAATGAAAGGCTAGCTGCCGGATTTAACACGATTTTTACCCCTCTTCGTAATTTTCAGTGGTTATTACATAGCATAACTACATCTCATTTCTTTAGAAGTAGATTTTATATCCCGATCTCATGTACCAGTGTCACCTCATAATAATAAATTCCCATGGAGTTACCAAAACTTATAAACTCACGGATTTATTATTATTAAATATCATTGACATAAGAGATTTTGACAGAAAATCTGATAAATTGGGTCACATTCCCCTTAAAAGGCCTTGTAAAGAGAAGGGATATCCAAACTTATATAGAAGAGACATGATCTTCACCAAGTCGATGTGGGATATAAATGGGCTCTCTAACAGAATCTCCTTTCAAATTCTTCTAACGGGACAAGTTATACTCAGTAATTTATGTTCCCTCATCAACAATTATTTTATGTTCTCTTCTAACATATAAATAATATGAAAAAAATCTAACCACAGATTTCAATAATGATATAGGTCATATTTCAAATATATTAATGATACTTTTATTTTATTTAATTTTAGAAAGGTATATCATGTGGGGATTGACAATTAGAATCGGACCCACTCCGTAGAACATGAGATGGGTTCAGATTCAACCTGCATGGGTCTCGGTTCGGGATCTGGGTCTCATCTTGTACCCGCGCTGCCCATATATTTTTTTAAATAGTAAATTATGATTTATGCATTTAAGATTTACATCAATTTGTCGCCTTAGTTGTTACCTTTGTTTCTGTTATGTCCTTTATCATTCTCTTCCCCCTTACCACCGCTCTACAACACTAAAGCATAAAGTAGGTGCAAGCGGAGGTATGTTTTACCTTTAAGATCATATAAAAATATTAGTTTACTTGGAAATACATATGTAATCTTTAGGAGATTTTATCATATTTGTTGGTAAAATTAATTTGGCTTAACATGAATCTACGGGGCCGGTTCCGAGAAAACCCGTCCAGCGTGGGTCTGGATTTGGATCCAAAATTTTGATCCCCTGTGGATTTGGATCCATATATATAGAGCATGAGATGAGTTTGGGTCCTATGCTATTCGACCCCAACCTCCAAAATTGTCATCGCTATATTCGTAAAAGTATTAATTGTACTTACCCTATCAAATCAAGCACTCCTAAATTAAGGGAGTTTAAGACGTACAACTATTTCTTATAGTATAATTTAATATCTTAATCTTAATTTAGTTTAATATATTGAGTTTAATAACTAAACCACTTTGTAACTTAATAACTTAAATTAGGATTTATTTTTTTCATATTGTGATATATTCCCTCTGTCCCATTAAAACCGTTCATATTTTCCAATTAGGTTCTCCGAATATAAGTATCCACTTTCCTACAATGACAATATTAACTCTATATTAAAAAATAGATGAGCTCCTTATTACTCACTACACACCCCATATTCTTATACACACTCTCTCTTCAAAAATTTCTCTCTCACTCGATTCCATTCTCCTTCGAACTTAGAAAATTATGTTTTTTAACTTTTTGAAAACTTTAGATTATTTCTATAATTACAACATAAGAAAAATCGAAAAAAGAAAATCAATTGCATCAGTTATGCCTTAATAAAATTTGAATGAATTCTCATTCATTCCCGCCAACCATATCTCGAAAATAGTTAATTTCTTAATAGAATTAAATCACATATATATATATATATGTATGTATATATAATAATGTTTCTGAATCTCTGTGTCAAAAAGAAAGGGGACGCTTTTAATGGGAGTAAGGGAGTAATATTTTATATTGATATAAATACATAAAGTTTAAATTTTCTGATGCATTAGTTTATAATGATAAATGTATAGGTATAACTGTGAAATTATATCATCATTTCTTCATATTGGTGAACAAACCGGTCCATATTAAATAATATTATCAAATGATATGAATAATAAATTTGCAGGATTGCCAAATTCCATAAATTATAATTTCCTTGATCCATTGTCCCATATTGCATGTTACAATGCAATTTTTTTTTATTCCTGTTGCATATATATATCAAAATGAAAAAGTAAATTGTGCAATGTAAAAATATTTTTCGTGTATAACGTAAAAAAATTAAGAATGACCAAAAATGTTCTTATTGTTTACCACTCTACTTAGTATTACATCTGTCTCATTAGTAATGTCATGTTTGTTTTAAAGTATGGAGATTAAAAAAATATTTTTTTATTATGTATATTGTTTAATTTTTACTAGTTAATGTTTTTCCACACATTTTTTACATTTTCTAAAATAAGACACTTCAACATTATTAATGAGACTGGATGAGAATTTTCTATATTTGAATTTGTCGGACTCAAATGTAGTTCTACCTCGCAGGTGAATTACCAGAAGAGCTAGGTAAACTGGCAAACCTTGAGCATTTTCTAGCGCCCTACAATGATCACTTAAACGGCTCCATCCCATCTTCCATATTCAATATCTCATCATTGAAAAGAGTGTTTCTTCAACAAAATCTCTTTTCCGGTAGTCTTCCTCCGGATATGGGGCTTTCACTCTCCAATCTCCAGCAACTTAATTTACACTACAACACACTCAGCGGCAAGATTCCCAGCTCTATCAACAATGTATCCATGCTTACTCTCTTAGAACTCAACAGAAACTCATTCACTGGCTCTGTCCCAAGCTTGAGCAATCTAAAATACTTAGAAACTCTTCGCCTTTGGAGTAACAATTTCACTGGGGTAGAATTTCTCTCTTCTCTTACAAACTGCCCGTCTTTGAAATCTTTAGAAATTTCAAACAATTGTCTAATGTCAGGCACCCTCCCCTCTTCCATTGGGAACTTCTCTTCTTCGCTTGAAAATATCATGGCTTCATTTTGTGACATTAGTGGTGGCATTCCTTCTCAGATCGGAAACTTAAGCAGTTTGCTGAATTTGAAGTTATCTGATAATCGACTTACAGGGTTCATCCCAACAACCATCCGGAATTTGAACCACCTCCAAAAATTGTATCTCGGTGGTAATCAACTTGAGGGGTCTATCTCTCCTGATCTTTGTCAGCTGCGTAATTTGGGGGTGTTGAATTTGTCTGCCAATTTGCTTACTGGTTCAATACATGAATGTTTCGGTCAACTTCAATCCTTGAGAAGAATCTTCTTCGCTCAGAACAAACTGAATGCGGTAATTCCTTTGATGTTCTGGGAGCTTACTGACTTACAGATTTTAGACTTGTCGTCAAACTATTTGAGTGGTCAAGTTTCATCTCAGATTGGAAGTCTGAAAGCACTCGAGCTCTTAAACCTGTCATCTAATCTGTTTTCTGGTGATATTCCGAGCTCAATTGATGGATGTGAATCGCTAACCACTCTAATTTTGTCGGATAATAAGTTTGAAGGATCAATTCCTGAATCCTTGGGGGATATCATGAATCTTGAAGCATTGTATTTGTCTAACAACAGTCTTTCTGGGTTGATACCAAAAAAGTTAGAACGCCTCCAGTTTCTTGAGTTCTTTAATGTGTCTTACAACAAACCGAAAGGCGCGATTCCAAATGGGGGTCGGTTTGTTAACTTCACCGCTGATTCTTTTGTTAACAACTCCGCTCGTGCGGTGTTTCAAGATTTCAAGTGCCACCTTGTCCAACAAGATCCAAAGGGAACCAATGGTTAGTGAAATATCTTGTGCCACCTCTCGTTTCGGTCATCATTTTGGTTGTTGTCATAGTAATATTCATAAGGAGATGCAAGAAGAGAAGAGTACCCCTTCCGGATAATTTACTAGGTGCTTGCTTTGAAAATTGATTGGAGGAGAATTTCGTATTTAGAACTCGAGAGAGGAACAAGTTCTTTCAGCGAAACAAACCTACTTGGAAGTGGAAGTTTTGGTTCGGTATTCAAAGCAATACTTTCCGATGGGCTAAATGTTGCAAGCAAAGATCTTCAACATAGACTTGGAAAGAGCCGGCAAGAGCTTTGATCCGAAAGTGAGATAGTGAGTTCCCTTCGGCATAGGAACTTAGTCGGAATAATTGGTTGTTGTGTCAATACGGAATTCAAAGCTTTGATTCTTGCTTACATGCCTAATGGAAGTCCGGAGAGATGGCTACATTCTGAAAGCTATCTCTTGGATCTGGTTCAATGTTTGCAGATTGCAATTGATGTTGCTTTAGCCTTGGAGTATCTTCATCACGGTCATACATATACTGTTGTTCATTGTGACATAAAACCTAGCAATGTATTGCTCGATGAAGATATGATTGCTCATGTTGGTGATTTTGGTATTTCCAAGTTGTTTGAAGATGGGGAGGATATGGTTCTCACTAAAACCCTAGCCACCATTGGTTATGCGACACCGGGTTATATATATCATACTATATATAAATATACAAATTTTCTTAAATTTAAATTATGTTATGTAATGTGACCTTTAATTTGTTTAATGATGATTAATATGAATATGCATGATTAGAGTATGGATCAGAAGGGAAAATATCCACAAATGGAGACGTATACAGCTATGGAATATTGTTGTTGGAGATGTTTACAAGAAAGAAGCCGACGGATGATATGTTCAGTGAGGAAATGAGCATGAAAGAGTGGGTTAATGGAGCACTACAAGATAATGCAATAGCTGAAGTTGTGGATCCTTTTTTGCTATCAAGGGATGATCAGCGTTTCAATTCAAAGGTGCAATGTGTCTCATCTATCTTCGACTTGGCTATGAAATGTTTAGCCCTTTCTCCAGATGAAAGAATTAACATGATCGAAGTAGTGGCTGCCCTTGGGAAGATCAAATCCAAAGTCACAGCAGAAGGGGTCAACCATATGCACAACAGGCGATGATTTGTATGTTCAAGCTAGTGGAGGAACAACCACTAACTTTCCTTGACCGATATATAGACGTGTGCTCACAGGGCTTGAAGATAATTCACGCTTCTTTATCTATTTCCCGTTATTCTCATTGTTTTATTTTATTCCAGTATTGATGCTGCTTTTCATTTATGAGCGCCTTTAAACTAGGGTTTGGTTGGGATAGGGTATTTATACCTCCTTTTTTACTTGTTGAAGTTGAATAAACGTTTCATTTTCCGGGACTTCGTATCTTATGTAGAACGAATTTGGATGTTCAATAATCCGACATTCTTCGATTCAACGACATTGATTTTAAAGACGTTGTAACCCTAGATATCATCTATGATTAACATCAACGGATTTTTCCGTCACTATCCACAAATATTCTGTCACTATTTCTCTTCAGTGACGGACGAGTGATAGATTGTGTCTGTCAAAATAATTTCATCACTAAATATTTGGTGACGGAATATAGCGTCCGTCACCGGTTAGTGACGGACATAACGACGGACAATCCGTCACCAAGGTCACGTCGTCCGTCGTGTCCCGCGTCTATGGGTGACAGTATGGTGACGGACATTCCGTCACTAAATAGTGACAGATTTGGTTTATCACCCTTTAGTGATGGAATGTCCGTCACTATTTGCTCAGTCGTATCGGAGAAAAACCGATTATGTTATGACGGAATATCCGTCACCATTTTGTTACGGATAGTTTCCGTCACTATTCCGTTACCAATTTACTATTGTTGTTACTTTTTTTCGTCACTATTCCGTCACTATTTTTTAGAATTATTAGTTGAATATATTTTGTTTTCTAATTCCCCAATTCCATAAAAGCACAAAACACAATATTTCAACGAAATCAATAAGACAATACACACCTGAAAGCAATTTACATACCAATAACATCAATTTTTAGTAGATGTGAAGATAATAGTAGAAGTTTTCTAAACAACAAAACTAAATATAAAAATGTGCATGTGCTTATAATGCAATGTATCAAAAAATACATAATAATCAACCATGGGAAGAGGAGGTGTCATCCTCTCGTCTATGCCGGTTCACAATCAGCTGTTGGAGTGCCTCTAATTTCTTTTCAAATGTCTCATCCCTTTCACGTTGCTCAATCTTATCATTCTCTATTTGTGCACTCAGTTCATCCACTCTAGTCATCAACTCTAACTCTCGGGCTGTCGGACCTATCACAATCGAAATAAGTATTTTTGAGAAAATGTAAAAGAAGAAATCAATATTCATTAAGATCCAACTGACCTGTATTACTCCTCGAAGATCCGTTGTCATGCAATAAGCTTTTTGCAAGGCCATGCCAAATACTCGTTTTTTCTTATCGAGGTCACCTCCACACACCTCTACATAAATCTGACTCATATGGACATCTTCTCCTCGTTGTGAGGCAATCTCATCGACTTGAGACTACTTCACAAATAAAGAATGCATAAGGAATTAATAATTACAACACGTTAGCAATAATTTAGTTACATCGTTGAAGCAGTACTTACAAAAATACTTACAGCCTTTTGGGTCATATATTCACCATCCTTAGACACATGAAGGCTTTTAGTAACATCATATAGCACATCCTCCACAGGACTCCCCTTTTATCAACCTATTTATATATTATAAAACATTTTACATATCCAAATAATATTACTAAATTTAAATTTTAAATACTAACCAACTCCTGCGCGTGTATGTCAGTGGATTTAGATCCTCCCATATGCTTGCTGATTCTAATACCTGGCCCTTGGGGCTCTGACATCCTACACCTCCGTGCAATCTCAGACTTTTGAATATTCTTTGGGTCATCCCAGTAATTGCACAGACTCCTCCACCACTCCTCGATCATATACTCTGATTTTTCCTTACCTTCAAGACGCCGCTCTATTCACGACATATTATTAAATGATTACTTGAAACATAATATAATAAGTTTAAAATAATCGAATGTTAAATTAAACTCACTCTTTATTTTGTACATCCAACTGCGGAAACGTTCAGTTGCTTTCTTGTTGAACCGCTTCCGTGCAATTATTTAAAAGTGTTTAAAAAGTTTAATTATTTAAGCAATTATAATTAAAAGATAAAATAATAAAGAACACTAATCATTTTCCCTATACTCTTCATGGGTGTTTGGAACGACTTTTTTATAAGCCGTCTTGACTTTAAGGCCGATGTGAGAGTGTTTGGGAGTCCCAGCTTAAAGCTGAGATTCTCTAAAATGGGGTCAAAAATAGAGAATCTGCTGAAGCTGCTCCACCCCAGCTTCTAGCTTTTAGCTTTTAGCTTATGTATTTTTCGGACGAAATTACCCTTACTAATTTTATCTAATTCCAAAAATAACCCATTAAACACAAGTTAATTAACCCGTAACCATATGAATTAATACAAAATCAACACGTAACCATAGGAATTAATAGAAAATAATTAGGAACTAAGTGAATTTTTAGTGACCCATTAAACACAAGTTAATTTAATTTTATCAAGAAAAAATGGTTGGAGATCACATGAATTCCCATTTCCCCGCCGGAAATGCAGACTACCGCCGGAATTATTTCTACCAGACTAATACTAACTATATTTATTATGATACAATTTTATAATATACATAATATTTAGATTAATTTAGTATTTTATAGTATTAGATTGAAATTGTAAGCAAAAAATAAATATTGAATAATAATTATTTCTAAATTTTATTATTTATTATAAATATTAATTAGTAACACTAAGGACAAAACAGACATTTCTTTTAAAAAGTAACAATGAGCTACTTCTATCAGCAATATTTCCAAACACTATTTTCTCCACTTTCAGCAGCTTTCAGCACTTATTTCCAAACACTAACTGATTTTCAAATAAGCTGCTTTCAGCAGGTTTAAGCAGCTTTCAGCACTTATCAATAAGCTTCAGCTACTCCAAACACCCCCTTCAAAGTAGGCATCCTGAATTATTTTGGAGTTGTCCACCATGTGTACCCTGTCGAGTTCGCAATCAACTTGAAAGAGTTTAATATTACACTTGTCATCTGCTGCTTTTGTTTCAATTTTCTATTTGTAGAAACATAAATCTACTAACTATTTATACAAATAAACAACAATAATTAATCAAGAGTAAAAAATAAAATTAATTCCGCTCTTATGATACATCTTTAATTGAAGTTGAACTAGATTATCTTAAATTGAAGTGGAAGTGCATGCTTACATCTAGTAACATATAAACTTTGACCACTATACCCAATACACAATACAAAGATTGAAAATGCATATACTTACATAAATTAGTAAAAATGCAATACTAGACATTTGTTCTTTTTTACCCCTAAAAAGTTAATCTACAATGTCACCATCATAGCTTTTTCTCTTTCCCATGTACTTTTCATCAAATCATTGTCAAATCATTTCACTCTCTCTCACTTCTTGTCACATACAATTGCTTTGACTACTTTATGTCATTTTCATCTTATAAAATCACGTGACTTTGTACATGAAAAAGAGACATACAACTGTATATATCAGCCACGTCTCTGTATATCTCAGCAATATATATCAGCCACGTCTCTCTCTCTCTCTCTCTCTCTCTCTCTCTCTCTCTCTCTCTCTCTTATATATATATATATATATATATATATATATATATATATATATATATACTCTCCCTGTACATATACGTCTTATGTATATATACGTCTCTCTCTATATAAGTCTTCTCTCTATATAAGTCCTCTCTCTATATTTCTGTATAAAGTCTCTGTATAATCTCTCTGTATCACCTCTCTCTCTCTCTTTCTCAACCTAGTTACATATACAACTACCGGGCAGAAAATGTGTGTATTATAGGCATTGAAAATCTGGATTTGTTGCTCTAAATCCGTGTAGTTTAGCTGACGAAAAGTTTGGGTCGGAAAAACGAGGATCTCAAGCAACTTTTTTTTATCTCAAGCACAAGGTATGTATTAGTTTTTCAACAATTCATTTTATACGTTTATTGTAGATGTTAAGTAACACTATCCGTAAAATATTTGGATAAATACTTATCGTGTGGATTTAGAATATCTTAGTTCCCCGTATTTTATATAACGCATAATTTTATAACAGTGAAATAAGTTTATCGCAAGTGTAATACGGTGAACTAAGTTACTTTATGTGTCATGGTATTCTGTTTATATGTAACATTTACATTTTAAACTTACAAATAAAATGTTTATACAGAGAACTAAGACTCCGTTTAGAATATGTTAAAATAAGATGTTTATAAACGTAATTTGTATGATAAATTTCATTTATTATGTTAATCGTAATTCCAAGTTTAAGATATGATTTTAAATCAGTTACAATATCTTATTTCTCCGTGTTTTATTAAACTCATTAAGGGAAATTAGAGAAATACGATATATTGGAGCACAATAAGTTATTATACATGGCATTTAATCTCCGAGTTCACGATATATTTCTTATTTCTTCGTATCTATGAACAATTTATCTTACTATAGTGAAATAAGATATGTATACGGAGAACTAAGACGCGTTTAAAATTTTTTGGTCGAACAGATGGCCGAATGGATACGAGTAATTGTCAAGTACGGAGGTAGCTTTGTAGGTTCGGAATACAGAGATGGGGATGAACAACTTGCAGCAATTCCGTACGCCGAACTAAGACTCTCAAACTTAAGAGCGATAATTGAATCGCTTACGCAAAGAAACTCAGTGTCCAACCCATATTTGCTATTTTCACTAGAGCATAATCGAGCTGGTCGGCTGGTGAAGGCATTAATGACGAACGATGATGATTTACATCGACTCGTCAACTATGAGGCAGACCCCATCATTTGTGTTGTGACGTCGAGGCATACCACACCGCATGTTCCTTCGGATCCAATCAAGCAATCAACTACGCAGTTTGATGCACGAACTTTTTCGGCAATGATGAAGGTGGATATGAATATGATTTCAACACACAACAAATGTGTCCTCCTGGCCGACAGTGGCAACAAGAAGATGTAGAGGAAGAGGAGGAGGCAGATGAGGAAGAGGAGGATGCGGCCGAGGAGGATGAGGCCGAGGTGGAAGAGGAGGATGAGGCCGAGGATGTAGTCGGTAATGATGATTCGACTGATATGGATGATCCGGACTACACGGCAGATGAAGAAGGTGATGATGTCGATGAGCATGGCGAACACCAAAGCATTTATGGTACCATGTTGGAGTTCGCAACGTGGATGCGAAAGGAGGGCGGGTACAACCGACTAATGACGCTACTAGAAGAACCACATAACCTACCAGTCACCCTGTCGTCATTGGAGGAGGAAGAAGATGGTGATGTGACTACGGAAATAGCAAATTGGCTAGTTCCGTTCTTTCCGATCTCTCAAACGGGCATCATTAGCTGTCCCGATTTGGATGTGGTTAAAAATGGCGATATGGAGCTGTACTCAATCTTTTGGAGTAGAGACGAGCTTACAGGCGCCGTTGGGGTATGGCATTTAGAGCATCGGCGATCTTTCAAGGTGTTAAGGGCAGACAGGAAATACACGTGGTTTGGGTGTTTGCACGGCAAGTCGTGTCCTTTCATGGTCCGAGCGAGTTCGGCTGCAGATATTTGGGAAATTTACAAGGTCGATAAGAGACACACATGTCAGTTTGACTTTGAACAATTAGTGCCAAGAACCGTGAGTGCAAAGACCATCGGTGTGTATTTCAGTCGACGAATGCGAAGAGAGGGCGCCATGATACGAGCTCGTGACATCATCAAAGAGATGCGTCAGAAATTCGGAGTTGAGGTGAAATATTACAAGGCACTCCGTGGTCGGAACAAGGCAATCACTACGATTTACGGCAGCCATGACGATTCGTACAAACTGCTACCCAAGTACCTCCACATGCTGAAGCAGTTTAACCCTGGAACTATAACCCATTATCACATCGGGGATGATAATCGGTTTGAGTACGTATTCGTAGCGTGGGGCCCGTGCATAAATGCATTTATGTTTAATTTAAGGCAAGTCATCGTAGTTGATGGAACTCATCTGAAGGGGCAGAATACCGGCATCTTATTCGTTGCAGTGACGAAAGATTGCAACGAGCAAGTCCTACCCCTTGCAATTGGTATTGGCCCAATCGAGAATAACGATTCCTGGACGTGGTTTATGACAAAGCTTCGCCAAGCGTACCCGCCAAGCGACGACCTAGTTATCGTGTCTGATCAGCACGCGAGCATTAAGCATGATGTTGAAGAAGTTTATCCTGAGGCCGCTCATTGTCTCTGCACCATCCATATGGCCAACAAGCTCACTCCTTATGGGAATAGAATAACGAGGATCTTTCCACAAGCCGCCGCTGCATACACAAAATCAGAGTTTTGTCGTTTCATGCTTGAGATTAGGGCGGAGAAGCCAGAGGCATACGATAAACTTATGAACCTTGGTCCGGAACGGTGGGCGCGCTCATATTGCAAGTTTCGTCGTTACTGCTTTATGACGTCAAATTGCGCCGAGTCCTTCAACGGGAGGTTGTTGTAGGCTCGACGTCTCCCGATTTGTTCCGTAATTGATACTGTCCGCTTCATCATGGAGAGTTGGTTCAACGAGAGGCGGTCGAAAATGAATGCACACGAGCATAGCTTAGTCGAGGTCGCTATGAAAAAGCTATACAACCAAATTGAACTAGGACGCTCGTATCACGTGGTGAGTGTCGGTGATAATTGCTTCAAAGTCAACGACGGAGACGGAGGAAACTTCAAGGTCGACTTAGACAATTGGTTGTGCAAGTGTCGAAAATTCCAACAAGATCTAATTCCGTGCGAGCATGCCGCAGCCGCTATTACGTAAGTATTCATCAGTTTTAACCTACTATTCATATACCAGTCATAGTGGCAACGATGTCTATAACTTCATCTCAGCATTCTACGGTACGTCAACACATCGGGATTTATATGACCATCAGTTCCATTGCTTACCTCCACATCAGGTCTGGACTATACCACCAGAAATATCCAATGTGTCAACAGTGCTTCCCCTATTGGCGAGAAGACGTGTTGGTCGCCCGAAGTCGAGGCGCTAAAGATCTGGGATTGAAGCACGTGCTGGGAGCAGCACAAGGGGACCTAGGAAGTGTGGCCTCTGCCACGAGCTAGGTCACACAAGGAGGACTTGCTCAACCAAGGGGAACGAAGCATGAACTTATTTCTCTGTATTTTAATTTCAGGACGAAGCATGAACTTATTGTAATTTATATCTACTATTACAGACTTTATTTCTGATATTTTACTGTATTCAAACATAAAAGCACAATTGATACTTTACAGTATCAATAAATCGTATTAATATACTTATTTCTCCGTATGTTGCATTTTATCAATAGTAACTGGAGAAATATGATAATGTTGTGAAGAACTAATATTTGTGAAAATTTTTAATTGTACTATAGAATCTGACCGATGTTTCTGTACAACAGTATATATAAATAACATGAATAATTTTGATTGTATAATAGAAGTTGTAATTTATATCTACTTTTCATCTATTCTAGTCGTATCTATCTTGTATTCATCTTCATCCTCTTGCGTGAGCCGTCTCTTTCTACTATTAAAGACTTTATTTCTGATATTTTACTGTATTCAAATATAAAAGCACAATTGATACTTTACAGTATCAATAAATCGTATTAATATACTTATTTCTCCGTATGTTGCATTTTATCAATAGTAACCGGAGAAATATGATAATGTTGCGAAGAACTAATATTTGTAAAAAATTTTAATTGTACTATAGAATCTGGCCAATGTTTCTGTACAACAATATATATAAATAACATGAATAATTTTGATTGTATAATAGAAGTTGTAATTTATATCTACTTTTCATCTTTTCTAGTCGTATCTATCTTGTATTCATCTTCAGCCTCTTGCGTGAGCCGTCTCTTTCTACTATTAAAGACTTTATTTCTGATATTTTACTATATTCAAACATTAAAGCACAATTGATACTTTACAATATCAATAAATCGTATTAATATACTTATTTCTCCGTATGTTGCATTTTAGCAATAGTAACCGGAGAAATATGATAATGTTGCGAAGAACTTATATTTTTGAAAATTTTTAATTGTACTGTAGAATCTGACCGATGTTTCTGTACAACAATATATATAACTAACATGAATAATTTTGATTGTATAATAGAAGTTGTAATTTATATCAATTTTTCATCTTTTCTAGTCGTATCTATCTTGTATTCATCTTCATCCTCTTGCGTGAGCCGTCTCTTTCTACTATTAAAGACTTTATTTATGATATTTTACTATATTCAAACATTAAAGCACAATTGATACTTTACAATATCAATAAATCGTATTAATATACTTATTTCTCCGTATGTTGCATTTTAGCAATAGTAACCTGGAGAAATATGATAATGTTGCGAAGAACTTATATTTATGAAAATTTTTAATTGTACTATAGAATCTGACCGATGTTTCTGTACAACAATAAATATAACTAACATGAATAATTTTGATTGTATAATAAAAGTTGTAATTTATATCTACTTTTCATCTTTTCTAGTCGTATCTATCTTGTATTCATCTTCATCCTCTTGCGTGAGCCGTCTCTTTCTACGATTAAAGACTTTATTTTTGATAGTTTACTATATTCAAACATTAAAGCACAATTGAAACTTTACAATATCAATAAATCGTATTAATATACTTATTTCTCCGTATGTTGCATTTTAGCAATAGTAACCGGAGAAATATGATAATGTTGCGAAGAACTTATATTTATGAAAATTTTAATTGTACTATAGAATCTGACCGGTGTTTCTGTACAACAATATATATAACTAACATGAATAATTTTGATTGTATAATAGAAGTTGTAATTTATATCTACTTTTCATCTTTTCTAGTCGTATCTATCTTGTATTCATCTTCATCCTCCTGCGTGAGCCGTCTCTTTCTATGATTAAAGACTTTATTTCTGATACTTTACTATATTCAAACATTAAAGCACAATTGATACTTTACAATATCAATAAATCGTATTAATATGCTTATTTCTCCGTTTGTTGCATTTGATTGAATTTCGGAACTAAAATTTGAAGAAATATGATACCTGTTGACGAGAAATAAGATATAGAAATACGAAGAGGAAATACGAAATAGAAATGATACATAGAAATAAGTCTTGTTACATAGAAATAAGCCAGAAATAAAACAACCATGTTCCAACTCGGTAACGAGAAACAACCACTGAATTGTAAAGGCAGCAAGATCATCCTCCCGCAACTCACATCATCCATATACGCAAAGCCATAATATGTCGTATGTTAGAGAAATCCATCTGGGTAACGACCAAGTTTGAGGGCAGATATCCGTCGATCATACGATGCACATATAGCAAGGCATATATGCCACAACTGTTATGATCGAACTGTGCAAATTGAGTTGCATTGTGCACATCTAATGTCATTTCACGCCAAGCGGGTTGTCGAGGTTGACCGTAAATGCGCATGAAATAGGTATTGAAATCAAACAACCTATACATGAGATGTGTGATAGGTTTTATCGATTCAATCCTCATTCGTTTGTATACCTCGTCGCCGATTACCCACATTGAGTCGTATAGCTCTACGGCCCATGTCATCAGACGTATTCTAACCGTTACCCAGTGTGCAGGAGTGACGTAACATACGAGTATGAGCTGTATTTCATTTTAAATATCTTAGTTCGTCAATTACCCGATCATATTTCTCCATTTTATTAATAAAATACGAAAAAATAACTTACATATTGGAGCCCTGTTTCCCACTGTTGCGCAACTGCCTTCAAAACATCTGAGGGTTCCCATGCATCGGAGTTCAATCCGTATTTCATCCATGAAGCTTGCATTTGTGACTAGAAAGAGCCGTAATTGTTAGTGTTTATAGATACGAGGTACATAAATAATGAAAAACTCACCCAAAACTCGACTGGCATGATCATTGTTGTGGAGGCTCGCACACCGTGCATCACTCGTTCGTTTCTTTGCAACTGTTTCCTCAATGTGCACAAGTAAAGTTCGATCATATCATGCGACAACATTTGGGACGGATCTTTAGGAACATCAAACCATCCGTGCGGAAGGTGGTACCCCGTGTCTGTCAAACAGTGATTGTTGATCTCGTCTCGTGCGCGGCGCCACTGTCTAAATCTTTGTAAGCCATTGACCGACTGCTTCCCAAGATAACGGTCGAGATTTTTTCGGGTAGAAACATATGGTGACTTAAAAGCAGGACCAGGCATTTTCTTTCGCCTACCACGTCCACGTGGACTAACGACACTATCCATCATAACCGATTGAATCGGTTGTGGAGTGCCGAAAAGTGCATATGAATCCTGTAATATGGACTCATTTTCATCTTCGTCCTACAAATTATATCAAACATTCAGAACCCATTTATGTCATGTAACATTGAAAAAATCATATTTCTTCATATTTAAATCATATTTCTCCAACTTAAATATAGAATCACATAAATACGGAGAAATAATAAAGAAATTATGATTTTCTTGTTTTACCGATCGTCGGCGGCTGTTTGTCATGACGTTTCTTCGTCCGTGCCTCGATTCCGCCGATGAGTCACTATGCGAAATCCCTTCTTCCGCGCTCGCATTCGTATATGACAAGGCGACGGTCCTCGACATGCGCACTAGAATGTCTCGGAAGGACTCCGCCGCACTTAAATGTCTATCACCGGACTCGACATGCGCACTCGAGTGTCTATGACCGGACTCGGCATGCGCACTCGAGTTTCTACCACCGGATTGGGCATGCGCACTCGAATATTGTCGACCGGACTCGGCATGCGAAACCGAATGCTCACCGGACTTTCTACCCGATCTTTTGCTTTCTAATCCCATCAATTTTTTTCCCCACTTTTTTATCTTATTCCAAAATTTCTACTCTCTCGGTGTCATATCTTCGGTGTCAAGACTACTCGACCCATCCGACCTTACCGGTTCTTTTTCCTTACCACGTGTGAATCGTCTTTGCCCGGCATGTGGAGAAGTTGGCGGGGAGTATGCTCTTGCACGACCGCGTGGACGAGGAATACCCCTCGCACGCGCTGCCTCGGAACCAAAGTGAATGACTTGCGGTTCTCGGTATGCTACTCCAAGCGGATCATTCTCCATTGTACTCAAAAAATACGCCGACTGCAACTCAGCCTCCTCCTCAATCAGAGAATGGCATTCCAACTAAGGCAATCAGAAAAAGAAATACTTATTACTCTATAGTTATATCGTATTTCCTCGTTTTAAACTATTTATTAGATATTATACAGTGTAAATGGAAATAGGGCATAACTTATTCAGATTTTAATAAAATATTTATGCAACAGACTAAATAATAGTATATAATACTCCACAGTTACATCTTATTTCTTCAGTTATTAAAACATCTCACATATAATACGGAGAAATAATTTTCCAACTGACCTAATCGTCGAAGAAAACAACAAATGTATCTCTGATCAAGGGGAAACGCCACCGTAACACACGTGGAAGCGCATTCGGCTGAATTAGCCTCGCACAACGTTGCCCAAGTAGGGGAATTGACTCGTACGCCCATACTTGTAAGGCCCAGATAGGCCCACTGAAATGATATGAAACTTTGCATGCGGCTAGAGTGGTCGGCACGAATTGCTTGTAGTGTAACAACGCTTGGTATGCATATGCACCCCAAGGGAAATGTTTCCATTCATTTAGGTCATCCACTAAGACCCAAACGAAGTCGTCAATTAACCGAGTGCGAGGGACACACAATATGAGTAGGTGCAAAAATAATATGTTGGCAATCTTTAAGTAGTCGGAACCGGTTGCCTCTCTTATGGTGTGTTCTCGGAAAATTGCCTCCAATTGCTCCAATTTTATTCGCCTATCTCCATAAAAAATGCGCCTAACCCGAACGCTTGAAACATCGTGCTGGATGTCCGGGTCAAATTCAGACGGCCCAAACATCAATCCCGTCACGAGGGAGAACTCTTCAATACCGAAGTGGAGAATGCGATCGCTCACATTGAACCACAAGCTACTAACGAATGGTGGGTAATGACGAATCTCACCACACATAAGTTGATGAAGGGCTTTACTCGCACTATACTTACCCTCCCATCCCATTAAGTGTCCGAAAGGGCTCGTCCGAACGAATTCATCGTATAGCTCACACCCGTCAGTGACCGTAAGGGTCTCTTTTATGCGTCAGTACTTGAGGCTTTTCCGATCGAGCAGCGATTCTAACCCAATTCCAAGGCCTCTGCATGTACATGTGAGAAAATGTTAAACTTATTTCTTCATATTTACATCTTAGCACTCCTTAATTATTTAATAAAGCGGAGAAATAAGATAATACGTCACATTTTCCAGATTATTCATCATCAAAAATCGATATAAGATTTATGCAATTTCTTCACTATCCTCTATCTCTCTCTCTGTCGAACTCTCTCTCTCTCTCTCTCTCTCTCTCTCTCTCTCTCTCTCTCTCTCTCTCTCTCTCTCTCTTCTCGCTCTCTCGAACTATGTCTCTCTCTCTCTCTCTCGCTCTCTCGAACTATCTCTCTCTCTCTCTCTCTCTCTCTCTCTCTCTCTCTCTCTCTCTCTCTCTCTCTTCTCTCTCTCGAACAATCCTCGCTCTCTCTCGAACTCTTCTCTCTTCCCTGTCGACTCTCGACTCTCTTCTCTCTCTCTAGTAATCTCTCTCTCTCTCTCTCTCTCTCTCTAGAACTATTTCCATCTTCTCTCTTCTCTCTCTAGAAATAGTACTCTCTCTCTCAAACTAGAACTATCTCTCTCTCTCTCTCTCTCTCTCTCTCTCTCTCTCTCTCTCTCTCTCTTCTCTTCTTCTTCTCGTATCTCGAACTCTCTCTCAATACCAAACCACCAATGAAGGAACCCGGATTCAAGATTCATTATGTACTTACCGCGGTCCGCCGTCGTTCTCGGCCATTGAAGCGGTGAAACGTTAAGTGGATTGTAGAAGATGGTGAAGTGTTGTGTGGAGGAGATGGTGAAAGCCGCCGTCGTTACGTGAATTGAAGCGAAGAGAGAGAGATGGATATGTAGCTTGCTCTCATGCAAGAATGGCAAATTGCTTTAAAATAGTATTAAATTTATCATTAAATATAATATAATTATATTTAATTAGATAACTGCTATAATCTATTAATCATTAAAATTAGATTCAAATATAATCCAAAATTAGATTTATATTAAATTAGAATAAATGTTATTATATATTATTAGATAATAACTGCTATTTTCTTAAATTAGATTTATATTAATCATTAAAATTAGATTATATTTATAGATAATCACTAATTAGTAGGGAGCAGTGGGTAAAATTATAATCGATAATAATCTAATCTATAATTTATCTAATCTAATCTATAATTTATATTATCGATTTATATTAGTAGGGAGCAGTGGGTAACAACGGTAATATAATAATCTAATCTATAATTTATATTATCGATTTATATTATAGAACAACGGCCAAAATTAGATTCATATTACACACATTTTAACATATATTATTGAACAAATTATTCTTTGCATTATTGCCTCGAAATAAGGTAAATTACAACCGCAAAAGCAAGTCAAACACCAAGTTTTTTGTTGCATGGAAACTTGGAAAAGCACCGACTACGAGGTGGGAGGCGGCGGGAGTAGGGAGCGAGACGGGCTGGGGGGGGGTAGGGAGCAAAGCGGCGGGGGTAGGAGCGAGACATCACACGTCAATTTTGGCATCAATTTACGTAAAATGTTGGTGAAAGTTGAAAAATAGGGGTATAAAGGTCCAATGTCTAGTATTGCATTTTACAACTTCAAAGTGTCTATTTTTGACATTACGAAATAGTGGTGTCTATTTTTAACATTCCACTCTAAAATGAATTGTTGGAAAAATAATACATACCTTGTGCTTTTGAGACACAAAAAGTTGCTTGAGATCCAAACTCTTCCGATCCAAACTTTTCGTCAGCTCCACTACACGGATTTAGAGCAACAAATCAAGATTTTCGTCACCTATAATACACACATTTTTTGCCCAGTAGCTATATATATAACTAGGTTGAGAAAGAGAGAGAGAGGTGATATGAAAATAGAGAGAGAGAGGACTTATATAGAGAGAGAAACTGGTCATGCAGAAGAAATATAGAGAGAGGACTTATATAGAGAGAGACGTATATATAGAGAGAGAAGACATATATATATAGAGAGAGAGAGGACACGTGGCTGTGGTGGTCTCTCTCTTTTTGATGTACAGAACTCACGTGAGTATTGAAGATGAAAACGAAATAAAGTGGTCAAAGCATTAATTACATGTGACAAGAAGAGAGAGAAGGTGAAATGATTGGACAATGATTTGCTGAAAAGTACATGGGAAAGAGAGAAGCTATGATGGTGACATTATAGACTAACCTTTTAGGGGTATAAATGAACTAATGTCTAGTATTGCATTTTTACTAATTTGTGTATGTATATGAAATTTCAATCTTTGCATTGTCTATATCTGCACATACCCCTTCATTTTATACGTTTATTGTAGACGTTAAGTAACACTATCCGTAAAATATTTGGATAAATACTTATCGTGTGTATTTGGAATATCTTAGTTCCCCGTATTTTATTTAACGCATAATTTTATAATAGTGAACTAAGTTTATCGCATATGTAATACAGTGAACTAAGTTACTTCATGTGTCATAGTATTCTGTTTATATGTAACATTTACATTTTAAACTTACAAATAATATTTTTATACAGAGAACTAAGACTCCGTTTAGAATATGTTAGAATAAGATGTTTATAAACGTACTTTGTATGATAAATTTCATTTATTATGTTAATCTTAATTCCAAGTTTAAGACATGATTTGGAATCTGTTACAATATCTTAGTTCTCTGTGTTTTATTTAACTCTTTAAATTCCAATAGAGAACTACGATATTTTGGAGCACAATAGGTTATGATATATGTCATGTATCTCCGATTCACGGCATACTGTCTTATTTCTTCGTGTCTATGTATAATTTATGTTTATATAGTGAAATAAGGTATGTATACGAAGAACTAAGACTGTTTTAAATTTTTGGTTGGAACAGATGGCTGAATGGATACGAGTAACTGTCAAGTACGGAGGTAGCTTTGTAGGTTCAGAATACAGAGATGGAGATGAACAACTTGCAGCAATTCCGTACGCCGAACTATCCCTTTCAACCTTAAGGGCGATAATTGAATCGCTTACGCAAAGAAACTCAGTGTGCAGCCCATATTTGCTATTTTCACTAGAGCATAATCGAGCTGGTCGGCTGGTGAAGGCATTAATGACGAACGATGATGATTTACATCGACTCGTCAACTATGAGTCATACCCCATCGTTTGTGTTGTGACGCCGATGCATACCACACCGTATGTTCCTTCGGATCCAATCGAGCAATCCACTAGGCAGTTCGATGCACATAACTTTTTCGGCAATGACGAAGGTGGATACGAATATGATTTCAACACACAACAAATGTGTCCTCTTGGCCGACAGTGGCAACAAGAAGATGTAGAGGAAGAGGAAGAGGAGGAGGCAGATGAGGAAGAGGAGGATGAGGATGAGGAGGCGGATGATGAGGATGAAGAGGCGGATGAGGCGAATGATGATGTAGTCGGTAATGATGATTCGACTGATACGGATGATCCAGACTACACGGCAGATGAAGAAGGTGATGTGTCGATGAGCATGTCGAACACCAAAGCATTTATGGTACCATGTTCGAGTTCACAACGTGGATGCGAAAGGAGGGCGGCTACAACCGACTAATGACGCTACTAGAAGAACCACATAACCTACCAGTCACCCTGTCGTCATTGGAGGAGGAAGAAGATGGTGACGTGACTACGGAAATAGCAAACTGGCTAGTTCCGTTCTTTTCGATCGCTCAAACGGGCATCATTGGCTGTCCAGATTTGGATGTGGTTAAAAATGGCGATATGGAGCTGTACTCAATCTTTTGGAGTAGAGACGAGCTTACAGGCGCCGTTGGGGTATGGCATTTAGAGCATCGGCGATCTTTCAAGGTGTTAAGGGCAGACAGGAAATACACGTGGTTTGGGTGTTTGCACGGCAAGTCGTGTCCTTTCATGGTCCGAGCGAGTTCGGCTGCAGATATTTGGGAAATTTACAAGGTCGATAAGAGACACACATGTCAGTTTGACTTTGAACAATTGGTGCCAAGAACCGTGAGTGCAAAGACCATCTGTGTATATTTCAGTCGACGAATGCGAAGAGAGGGCGCCATGATACGAGCTCGTGACATCATGGAAGAGATGCGTCAGAAATTCGGTGTTGAGGTGAAATATTACAAGGCACTCCGTGGTCGGAACAAGGCAATCACTACGATTTACGGCAGCCATGACGATTCGTACAAACTGCTACCCAAGTACCTCCACATGCTGAAGCAGTTCAACCCCAGAACTATAACCCATTATCACATCGGGGATGATAATCGGTTTCAGTACGTATTCGTAGCGTGGGGCCCGTACATAAATGCATTTATGTTTAATTTAAGGCAAGTCATCGTAGTTGATGGAACTCATCTGAAGGGGCAGAATACCGGCATCTTATTCGTTGTAGTGACGAAAGATTGCAACGAGCAAGTCCTACCCCTTGCAATTGGTATTGGCCCAATCAAGAATAACGATTCCTGGACGTGGTTTATGACAAAACTTCGCCAAGCGTACCCGCCAAGCGACGGCCTAGTTATCGTGTCTGATCAGCACGCGAGCATTAAGCATGCTATTGAAGAAGTTTATCCTGAGGCCGCTCATTATCTCTGCACCATCCATATGGCCAACAAGCTCACTCCTTATGGGAATAGAATAACGAGGATCTTTCGACAAGCCGCCACTGCATACACAAAATCAGAGTTTCATCGTTTCATGCTTGAGATTAGGGCGGAGAAGCCAGAGGCATACGATAAACTTATGAACCTTGGTCCGGAACGGTGGGCGCGCTCATATTGCAAGTCTCGTCATTACTGCTTTATGACGTTAAATTGCGCCGAGTCCTTCAACGGGAGGTTGTTGTGGGCCCGACGTCTCCCGATTTGTTCCGTAATTGATACCGTGCGCTTCATCATAGAGAGTTGGTTCAACGAGAGGCGGTCGAAAATGAATGCACACGAGCATAGCTTAGTCGAGGTTGCTATGAAAAAGCTATACAACCAAATTGAACTAGGACGCTCGTATCACGTGGTGAGTGTCGGCGATAATTGGTTCAAAGTCAACGACGAAGATGGAAGAAACTTCAAGGTCGACTTAGACAATTGGTTGTGCAAGTGTCGAAAATTCCAAGAAGATCTAATTCCGTGCGAGCATGTCGCAGCCGCTATTACGTAAGTATTCATAAATTTTAACCTACTATTGCTATACCTACTATACTAACAAAAATTCTCTTACAGTCAGAGCGGCAACGATGTCTATAACTTCATCTCAGCATTCTACGGTACGTCAACACATCGGGATTTATATGACCATCAGTTCCATTGCTTACCTCCACATCAGGTCTGGACTATACCACCAGAAATATCCAATGTGTCAACAGTGCTTCCCCCATTGGCGAGAAGACGTGCTGGTCGGCCGAAGTCGAGGCGCTATAGATCTGGGATTGAAGCACGTCTTGGGACCACAACAAGGGGACCTAGGAAGTGTGGCCTCGCCACGAGCTTGGTCACACTAGGAGGACTTGCTCAACTAGGGGGAACTAAGCATGAACTTATTTCTCTGTATGTTTAATTTCAGAACTACTAATTGGAGAAATATGATAATTTTTCGAAGAACTTTTATTTCTATTAATTGTTAATTGTACTATAGAATCGTTTCGACATTTATGTACAACAATATATATAACTAACATGAAGTATTTTGATTGTGTAATAGAAGTTGTAATTTATATCTACTTTTCATCTTTTCTAGTCGTATCCATCTAGTATTCATCTTCATCCTCTTGTGTGAGCCATCTCTTTCTACTATTAAAAACTTTATTTTTTATATTTTACTATATTCAACATTATACCACAATTGATACTTTACAATATCAATAAATCATATTAATATACTTATTTCTCTTTATGTTGAATTTCATAACTACTAATTGGAGAAATATGATACTTTTCGAAGAACTCATATTTCTGATAATTGGTAATTGTACTATAGAATCGTCTCGACGTTTATGTACAACAATATATATAACTAACATGAAGTATTTTGATTGTATAATACAAGTTGTAATTTATATCTACTTTTCATCTTTTCTAGTCGTATCCATCTAGTATTCATCTTCATCCTCTTGTGTGAGCCATCTCTTTCGACTATTAAAGACTTTATTTTTTATATTTTACTATATTCAAACATTATACCACAATTTATACTTTACAATATCAATAAATCATATTAATATACTTATTTCTCTGTATGTTGCATTTCAGAACTACTAAGTGGAGAAATATGATAATTTTTCGAAGAACTTATATTTCTGTTAATTGGTAATTGTACTATAGAATCGTCTCGACGTTTATGTACACCAATATATATAACTAACATGAAGTATTTTGATTGTATAATAGAAGTTGTAATTTATATCTACTTTTCATCTTTTCTAGTCGTATCCATCTAGTATTCATCTCCATCCTCTTGTGTGAGCCATCTCTTTCTACTATTAAAGACTTTATTTTTTTATATTTTACTATATTCAAACATTAAACCACAATTGATACTTTACAATATCAATAAATCATATTAATATACTTATTTCTCTGTATGTGCATTTCAGAACTACTAATTGGAGAAATATGATAATTTTTCGAAGAACTTATATTTTCTGTTAATTGGTAATTGTACTATAGAATCGTCTCGACGTTTATGTACACCAATATATATAACTAACATGAAGTATTTTGATTGTATAATAGAAGTTGTAATTTATATCTACTTTTCATCTTTTCTAGTCGTATCCATCTAGTATTCATCTTCATCCTCTTATGTGAGCCATCTCTTTCTACTATTAAAGACTTTATTTTTTATATTTTACTATATTCAAACATTATACCACAATTGATACTTTACAATATCAATAAATCATATTAATATACTTATTTCTCTGTATGTTGTATTTCAGAACTAATAAGTGGAGAAATATGATAATTTTTCGAAGAACTTATATTTTCTTTAATTGATTATTGTACTATAGAATCGTATCGACGTTTATATACAACAATATATATAACTAACATGAAGTATTTTGATTGTATAATAGAAGTTGTAATTTATATCTACTTTTCATCTTTTCTAGTCATATCCATCTAGTATTCATCTTCATCCTCTTGTGTGAGCCATCTCTTTCTACTTTTAAAGACTTTATTTTTTATATTTTACTATATTCAAACATTATACCACAATTGATACTTTACAATATCAATAAATCATATTAATATACTTATTTCTCTGTATGTTGCATTTCAGAACTACTAATTGGAGAAATATGATATGTGTTCAAGAGAAATAAGACATAGAAATATGACATAGAAATACGACATAGAAATAAGTATTGTTCTACACAAATAAGACACAAATAATACATAATAAGTCATGTAAACAAGTCATGTTCTCCAATGCTGTCGACCGGACTCGGCATGCGAAACCGAATGCTCTGAAGACTTTCTACCCGATCTTTTGCTTTCCAATCCCATCAAAATTTTTCCCCAATTTTTTATCTTATTCCAAAATTTCTTCTCTCTCGGTGTCATATCTTCGGTGTCAAGGCTACTCGACCCATCCGACCTTACCGGTTCTTTTCCTTACCACGTGTGGATCGTCTTTGCCCGGCATGTGGTGAAGTTGGCGGGGAGTATGCTCTTGCACGACCGCGTGGACGAGGAATACCCCTCGGACGTGCTGCTTCGGAACCAAAGTGAATGACTTGCGGTTCTCGGTATGCAACTCCAAGTGGATCGTTCTCCATTGTGCTCAAAAAGTACGCCGACTGCAACTCAGCATCCTCCTCAATCAGAGAATGACATTCTAACTAAGGCAATAAGAAACAGAAATACTTACTACTCTATAGTTATATCATATTTCATCATGTTAAACTCTATGTTACATATTATACAAAGTAAAAGGAAACTAGGCATAATTGTTTTAGAGCATAAGAAAACACTTATGTAACAGAGGACAAAATAGTATATAATACTCCACAGTTGCATCTTATTTCTTCAATTATTAAAACATCTCACATCTAATACGCAGAAATAATTTGACAACTAACCTCATCGTCGAAGAAACCAACAATTGTATCTCTGATCAAGGGAAAACGCCACCGTAACACACGTGGAAGCGCATTTGGTTGAATTAGCCTCGCACAACGTTGCCCAAGTGGGAATTGACTCGTACGCCCATACTTGTAAGGCCCAGATAGGCCCACTGAAGTGATACGAAACTTTGCATGCGGCTAGAGTGGTCGGCACGAATTGCTTGTAGTGCAACAATGCTTGGTATGCATATGCACCCCAAGGGAAATGTTTCCATTCGTTTAGGTCGTCCACTAAGGCCCAAACGAAGTCGTCAATTAACCGAGCGCGAGGGACACACAATATGAGTAGGTGCAAAAATAATATGTTGGCAATCTTGAAGTAGTCGGAACCGGTAGCATCTCTTATGGAGTGTTCTCGGAACATTGCCTCCAATTGCTCTAATTTTATTCGGCTATCTCCACAAAAAAGATGCCTAACCCGAATGACTGAAACATCGTGCTGGATGTTCGGGTCAAATTCAGACGACCCAAACATCAATCCCGTCACTAGGGAGAACTCTTCAATACCGAAGTGGAGAATGCGATCGCTCACATTGAACCACAAGCTACTTACGAATGGTGGATCATGACGAATCTCGCGACACATTAGTTGATGAAGGGCTTTGCTAGCACTATACTTCCCTTCCCATCCCATTAATTGTCCAAAAGGGCTCGTCCGAACGAATTCATCGTAAAGCTCAAACCCGCCAATGGCCGTAAGGGTCTCTTTAATCAATAAAATAACATCCCACTTCACATGCGTCATTACTTGAGGCTTTGCCGATCGAGCAGCGATTCTAACCCAAGTCCAAGGTCTCTGCATGTACATGTGAGAAAATATTAAACTTATTTCTTCATGTTTACATCTTTGCACTCTGTAATTATTTAATAAAGCAGAGAAATAAGAACATACGTCACTTCAGATAGAGTATTGTGAATAACTGAATTAATAAATCGTCAAATTTTTCATATTATTCATCATCATAAATCGATATAAGATTAATAAAGCAATTTCTTCTCTCTCTTTCTCTCTCTCTCTCTCTCTCTCTCTCTCTCTCTCTCCTCTCTCTCTCTGTCGAACTCTCTCTCTCTCTCTCTCGTCGAACTCTCTCTCTCTCTCTCTCTCTCTCTCTCTCTCTCTCTCTCTCTCTCTCTCTCTCTCTCTCTCTCTCTCGCTCTCTCGAACTCTCTCTCTCTCTCTCTCTCGTTCTCTCGAACTATCTCGCTCTCTCTCTCTCTCTTCTCTCTCTCGAACTCTATCTCAATCGTTCTTTCTGGAACTATCTCTCTCTCTTCTCTCTCCTCGCTCTCCCTCGAACTCTGTCTCTCTCTCTGGAATAGAACTATCTCTCTCTCTCTCTCTTCTCTCTTCTCTCTTCTCTCTTCTCTCTTCTCTCGACTCTCGACTCTCTTCTCTCTCTCTAGTACTCTGTCTCTCTCTCTCTCTAGAACTATCTCGACTCTTCCATCTTCTCTCTTCTCTCTCTAGAACTAGTACTCTGTCTCTCTCTCTCTCTCTCTAGAACTATCTCTCTCTCGAACTCTGTCTCTCTCTCTCTCTCTTCTTTCTTCTCTCTATCTCGAACTCTCTCTCAATTCCAAACCACCAACAGAAGGAACCCAGAAAAATATGTACTTACATGCGGTCTGCCGTCGTTATGAGCCATTGAAGCGGTGAAACGTTAAGTGGATTGGAGAAGATGGTGAAGTGTTGTGTGGAGGAGATGGTGAAACTGCCGACTGAAATTGTTGAGTGCGGGGAAATGGTTTCGTCGTGAAGCGAAGAGAGAGAGAGATTGCTATGTAACTGCTCTCAAATCCATTAACTGCATGCGCATGCAGTAATGGCAATTGTGAAAATAGTATTAAATTAATCATTAATACTAATATAATTATGTTAAATTAGATAACTGCTATTATGTATTAATCATTAAAATAGTATTCGAACATAATTAAAATTAGATTTATATTAAATTAGAATAACTGCTATTATATATTAAAATTTTCTTAAATTAGATAATAGCAGTTTTCGAACAGATTAGTACAAATAACTGCAATACAAAATTTTAAATTAGAATATTATTTTAAATTAGCATTTTTCGAACAGATTTATATTAAATTAGAATAACTGCAATACAAAATTTTCGAACAGATTAGTACAAATAAATTGCAATACAAATAAATTTTCGAACAGATTAGTACAATAACTGCTATTATGTATAATTATATTAAATTACAATACAAAAAATTATAGAAATTATAGAACAACGTTATTGCTGCAATTATTGCATGGAAAATTGGAAAAGTGCAAAAAAAAAAACTGGAAAAGTAAGTCAAAAGATGAATTAACTCTTGCATGGGAAATTGGAAAAGTAAATGAGGTGCAGGCAGCAGGGTTGTAGGGAGCAGAGTTGTAGGTTGCAGGTAAGGACCTGTGCAGTTGTCACTTTTGGCTGTCAAATTCGCCTCGATTTCAGGATTATATTGAGTGAAAGTTGAAAAATAAGGGTTTAAGTGTCCAATGTCTAGTATTGCATTTTACAAGTTCAAAGTGTCTATTTTTGACATTTCGAAATAGTGGTGTCTATTTTTAACATTCTGCTCATTTGGGTTTCCCGTTGGGCAGAAAGATCCCGAAATGCTTCTTACTCTCGTCGCCGGTCTTCATATTCTCATCAAACATAGAAAATATATATGCTTCTATAGGCCGGCCGGGGCGGCCGTCTGGGCGTTCCATTCTTCACGATTCACATCAAATTGTTGTTGTAGATCCTCCCGTTCTCAAAGGTGCCGCCTGATCCGAGGTCCAACCAGTCTCCGACGTCACTATGTCCACATCGACAGAGGCGTCGTCAGCCGAAGATGCACCGAGGAGCTTCTCCACCGCTGCGTACATGGCGTCCAAGGTTGCCAAGAAAAGATTGTCGTAGTAGACGCCGTCGGTATTGACGCCGCTATTGGGTTGCAGAAGAGCGTAGGAGAGGTTAATAGTTAGAGCACAATGTCAAAAGTAGACACCACTATTTTGAAATGTCAAAAATAAACACTTTGAACTTCTAAAATGCAATACTAGACATTGGACATTAAAGCCCCTACTTTTCAACTTTGAGTCAACATCTTGCTGAAACCGATGCAAAAGTTGTGCTCCCTGCCACCATGCGGAGCTGCTGCTCCCTGCCATCCTGCTGCTCCCTACTTGAAGTAGACACCCGTCACCTTTTGCTCTTTTCCATGCACCTACTTGAATCCTACTTGAAGAATACATTGGAACTCGGCATGCTTCAATAATAGCAGCAATAATGCAACAATAATTTTAAGCATGCATGGTAATTATATTTATCTTTATTCGGTAATTATTCCCAAAATTAGGATGGTAATTATAATTAGGATGGTAAATATTAAATATTAAATATAATTAGGATGGTAATTCTTCCCAAAATAAGGATAAATATAATCACATGGTAATTTTTTTGATAACTCCTTCCATTACGGATAGCAGTTACTTAATTAAATATAATTAGATTAGTATTAATGATTAATATTAAAATATTTTTATAACTCCTTCCTTAACTGTCGAATACTGTTCATGGAGCAGTTATATCATTCAGAGCGTCGTCTCTATCTGTTACTCATTCGACAGTTCACCCTCTCTTCACAAGGTTTCACCATCTCCTCTACTCAACACTGCACCATCTCCTCCAGTCCACTGAACGTTTCACCACCGCTTCTCCAATGGCTCATAACGATGGCGGAGAGCAGGTTAGTACATATTCAATCTCGGTTCCTTCTCTTAAGGAATAATGTGGTTTGGAAAATTGAGAAAGAGTTCGAGAGAGAGAGAGAGAAGAAAGAAGAGAGAGAGAGAGAGAAAGACAGAGCTCGAGAGAGAGAGATAGTTCTAGAAGGAGAGAGAGAGAGAGAGAGAGAGAGAGAGAGAGAGAGAGAGAGAGAGAGAGAAAGAAGATAGAGAGAGATAGTTCTAGAGAGAGAGAGACAGAGTTCGAGAGACGGCGAGAAGATAGAGAAGAGAGAGAGAGATAGTTCGAGAAAGAGCGATTGAGACAGAGTTCGAGAGAGAGATAAAAGAGAGAAGAGAGAGAGAGAGAGATAGTTCGAGAGAGAAAAAAAAAAGAAAAGAAAAAAGGAGAAAAAAGAAAAAGAGAGAGAGAGAGAGAAAGAGGAGGAGAGAGAGAGAGAGAGAGAGAGAGAGAGAGAGAGAGAGAGAGAGAGAGAGAGAGAGAGAGAGAGAGAGAGAGAGAGAGAGAGAGAGAGAGAGAGAGAGAGAGAAGAAAGAAGAGAGAGAGAGAGAATAGATTGCTTTATTAATCAATTCTATCTTAGATCGATTTATGATGATGAATAATATGAAAAATGTGACGATTTCTTAATTCAGTTATTCACAATACTATGTCTGTTGTGATGTATTGTCTTATTTCTCTATATTTTAAATAATTACAGAGTGCTATGATGTAACAATGAAGAAATAAGATTAATATTTTCCCACATGTACATACATAGACTTTGGACTTGGGTTAGACACGCTGCTAGATCGGCAAAGCCGCAAGTAATGACGCATGTTAAGTGGGATGTCATTTTATTAATTAAAGATACACTTACGACCATTGGCGGGTTTGAGCTTTACGATGAATTCGTTAGGACGAGCCCTTTCGGACAGTTAATGGGATGGGAGGGGAAGTATAGTGCTAGCAAAGCCCTTCATCAACTAATGTGTCGCGAGATTCGTTATGATCCACCCTACGTAAGTAGCTTGTGGTTCAAGGTCAGCGATCACATGCTCCGCTTCGGTATAGAAGAGTTCTCACTAGTGACGGGATTGATGTTTGGGTCGTCTGAATTTGACCCGATCATCCAGCACGATGTTTCAGCCATTCGGGTTAGGCGTCTTTTTTGTGGAGATAGCAGAATAAAATTAGAGCAATTGGAGGCAATGTTCCGAGAACACTCCGTAAGAGATGCTACCGGTTCCGACTACGTCAAGATTGCCAACATATTAATTTTGCACCTACTCGTATTGTGTGTCCCTCGCGCTCGGTTAATTGATGACTTCGTTTGGGTCTTAGTGGATGACCTAAACGAATGGAAACATTTCCCTTGGGGTGCATATGCATACCAAGCGTTGTTGCACTACAAGCAATTCGTGCCAACCACTCTAGCCGCATGCAAAGTTTCGTATCACTTCAATGGGCCTATCTGGGCCTTACAAGTATGGGCGTACGAGTCCATTCCCCTACTTGGGCAACGTTGTGCGAAGCTAATTCAGCCAAATGCGCTTCCACGTGTGTTACGGTGGCGTTTTTCCTTGATCAGAGATACATTTGTTGGTTTCTTCAACGATGAGGTCAGTTGTCAAATTATTTCTGCGTATTAGATGTAAGATGGTGTAATAATGGCAGAAATAAGATTTAACTATGGAGTATTATATACTATTTTGTTCTCTGTTACATAAATGTTTTCTTCGGCTCTGAATTAATTATGCCTAAGTACCTTTTACTGCGTATAATATGTAACATAGGGTTTAACATGATGAAATACGATATAACTATAGAGTAATAAGTATTTCTGTCTTCTTTGCCTTAGATGGAATGTCATTCTCTGATTGAGGAGGATGCTGAGTTGCAATCGGCGTACTTTTTGAGCACAATGGAGAACGATCAACTTAGAGTTGCATACCGAGAACCGCAAGTCATTCATTTTGGTTCCGAGGCAGCACGTGCGAGGGGTATTCCTCGTCCACGCGGTCATGCAAGAGCATACTCCCCGCCAACTTCACCACATGCCGGGCAAAGGCGATCCACACGTGGTAAGGAAAAAAAACCGGTAAGGTCGGATGGGTCGAGTAGTCTTGACACCGAGAGAGAAGAAATTTTGGAATAAGATTGAAATTTGCGGAAAAAATTTGATGGGATTGGAAAGTAAAAGGTCGGGTAGAAAGTCTTCAGAGCATCCGGTTTCGCATGCCGAGTTCGGTCGACAGCATTCGAGTGCGCATGTCCAATCCGGTGGTAGACACTCGAGTGCGCATGTCGATTCCGGTCATAGACACTCGAGTGCGCATGCGGATTCGAGTGCGTATGCCAAGTCCGGTGGTAGAAATTCGAGTGCGCATGCCGAGTCCGGTGGCAGACATTCGAGTGTGCATAAGGAGTCTTTCCGTACACATTCAAGTGCGCGTGCAGAGTCATTCCAGAGATATTCCAGTGCGCATGTCGAGGAGCGTCGTCTTGTTATATACGGAATGTGAGGCGCGGATGAAGGGACTCCGCATAGCGACTCATCGGCGAAATCATAGGCACGGACGAAGAAACGTCACGACAAAACGCAGGTTGCCGATCAGGTAATCAGTAAAATCATAATTTTGTTATTATTTCTCCGTATGGATGTGAATCTATATCTCAGTTAGAGAAATATGACTTAAATATGAAGAAATATGATTAGTACAATATTCCATGAAATAATTACGTTCTGAATTTTTGATATAATTTGAAGGAAGAAGATGAAAATGAGTCCATATTACATGATGCCTTCACAAATTCATATCCACTTTTCGACACTCCAATAGATCCTGAACCGATTCAATCGGTTATGATGGATAGTGTCGCTAGTCCACGTGGACGTGGTAGGCGAAAGAAAATGTCTGGTCCTGCTTTTAAGTCACCATATGTTTCGACCCGAACCAATCTCGACCGTTATCTTGGGAAGCAGTCGGTCAATGGGTTAAAAAAATTTAGACAGTGGCGCCGCGCACGAGACGAGATCAACAACCACTGTTTGACAGATACGGGGTACTACCTTCAGCATGGATGGTTTGATGTTCTTGAAGATCCGTCCCGAATGTTGTCGCATGATATGATCGAACTTTACCTATGCACGTTGAGGAAGCAGTTGCAAACAAACGAACGAGTGATGCACGGTGTGCGAGCCTCCACAACAATGATCATGCCAGTCGAATTTTGGGTGAGTTGTTCATTATTCATGTAGCTCGTATCTATAAACACTAACAATTACGCCTCTTGCTAGTCACTAATGCAATCTTCCTGGGTTCAATACGGATGGAACTCCGATACATGGGAACCCTCAGATGTTTTGAAGGAAGTTACGAGACACTGGGAACCAGGGCTCCAATATGTAAGTTATTTCTTTGTATGTTATTAATACAATGGAGAAATAGGTTAATGAAAATGACGAACTAAGATATTTTATATCAAATACAGCTCATACTCGTATGTTACGTCAGTCCTGCACACTGGGTCACGGTTCGAATACGTCTGATGATATGGGCCGTAGAGCTATACGACTCCATGTGGGTAATCGGCGACGAGGAATATAAATGAATGAGGATTGAATCGATACAACCTATCACACATCTCATGTATAGGTTGTTTGATTACAATAACTATTTTATGCGCATCTACGATTATCCTCGACAGCCCGAGTGGCGTGAAATGCCATTAGAGGCGCACGTTGCAACTCAATTTGCACAGTTCGATCATAATAGTTGTGGCGTATATGCCTTGCTATATGTGCATCGTTTGATCGACGGATATCCACCCTCAGACTTGGTCGGTATGGGTTTCTCTAACATACGACATATTATGGCTTTGCGTATCTGGATGATGTGTGTTGCGCGAGGATGATCTGGCATTCTATGTTTATTGCTTCCTTTACAATTAGGTCGTTGGAACATGAATTATTTACATTATTATGTCTTATTTGTGTGGAAAATGACTTATTTCTCATTCTATGTCTTATTTACAATTCGTTATGTCTTATTTACATCGAGATGATTATATAGTACAATTACAAGTGTTGAGAAATATAAGTTCTTCGAAAAAATATCATATTTCTCCGATTAGTAGTTTTGAGAAGATACATACAGAGAAATAAGTATATTTATATGATTTTTTATATGTTAACGTATCAATTGTGCTTTAATGTTTGAATATAGTAAAATATAATCTATAATGTCTTTAATAGTAGAGACGCATGGTGAAGCACGGGGATTAAGATGAATGCTAGATGGATACTACTAGAAAAGATGAAAAGTAAATATAAATTACAACTTCTATTATACCTTCAAACAATTTAATGTTTTTTCGCATATAGTTGTACGGGAACATCGAGACGATTATATAGTACAATTACGAAAATTGAGAAATATAAGTTCTTCGAAAACATATCATATTTCTCCTATTAGTAGTTATGAGAAGAAACATACAGAGAAATAAGTATATTTATATGATTTTTTTATATTGTAACCTATCAATTGTGCTTTAATGTTTGAATATAGTAAAATATAAAATATAATGTCTTTAATAGTAGAGACGCATGGCTCAAGCACGAGGATGAAGATGAATACTAGATGGATACTACTAGAAAAGATGAAAAGTAAATATAAATTACAACTTTTATTATACATTCAAACAATTTAATGTTTTTTTTTGCATATAGTTGTACAGGAACATCGAGACGATTATATAGTACAATTACGAAATTGAGAAATATAAGTTCTTCGAAAACATATCATATTTCTCCTATTAGTAGTTATGAGAAGAAACATACAGAGAAATAAGTATATTTATATGATTTTTTTATATTGTAATGTATCAATTGTGCTTTAATGTTTGAATATAGTAAAATATAAAATATAATGTCTTTAATAGTAGAGACACATGGCTCAAGCACGAGGATGAAGATGAATATAGTAAAATATAAAATATAATGTCTTTAATATTAAAAAAGATTAACAGACTACTAAAATTATATATTAAATGCCACGAAATAGAAATATTTAGCTCGAAACATCATATCTCTCTGCTGAAAATTCGTAGTTCTTCATGTTATACTGACAAACAAACATAATATGAAGGAATAAGTTCATGCTTAGGTCCCCCTGGTTGAGCAAGTCCTCCTAGTGTGACCAAGCTCGTGGCAGAGGCCACACTTCCTCGGTCCCCTAGTGCTGCTCCCAGCACGTGCTTCAATCCCAGATCTATAGCGCCATGACTTCGGCCGACCAGCACGTCTTCTCGCCAAGAGGGGAAGCACTGTTGCCACATTGGATATTTCTGGTAGTATAGTCCAGACCTGATGTGGAGGTAAGCAATGGAACTGATGGTCATATAAATCCCGATGTGTTGACGTACCGTAGAATGCTGAGATGAAGTTATAGATATCATTGCCGCTCTGACTGTAGGAGAATTTTTGTTAGTATAGTAGGTATAGCAATAGTAGGTATAGCAATAGTAGGTTAAAACTGATGAATACTTACATAATAGCGGCTGCGGTATGCTCGCACAGAATTAGATCTTCTTGGAATTATCGACACTTGCACAACCAATTGTCTAAGTCTACCTTGAAGTTTCCTCCGTCTCCGTCATTGACTTTGAAGCAATTCTTGCCGACACTCACCACGTGATACGAGTGTTCTAGTTCAATTTGGTTGTATAGCTTTTTTTTAGCAACCTCGACTAGGCTATGCTCGTGTGCATTCATTTTCGACCGCCTCTCGTTGAACCAACTCTCCATGATGAAGCGCACGGTATCAATTACGGAACAAATCGGGAGACGTCGGGCCACAACAACCTCCCGTTGAATGACTCGGCATAATTTGACGTCATAAAGCAGTAACGACGAGACATGCAATATGAGCGGGTCCACCGTTCCGGACCAAGGTTCATAAGTTTATCGTATGCATCTGGCTTCTCCGCCCTAATCTCAAGCATGAAACTCCGAAACTCTAATTTAATGTATGCAGCGGCGGCTTGTCGAAAGATCCTCGTTATTCTATTCCCATAAGGAGTGAGCTTGTTGGCCTTATGGATGGTGCAGAGACAATGAGCGGCCTCATGATAAACTTCTTCAACAACATGCTTAATGCTCACATGCTGATCAGACACGATAACTTGGCCGTCGCTTGGCGGGTACGCTTGGCGAAGTTTTTTCATAAACCACGTCCACGAATCGTTATTCTTGATTGGGCCAATACCAATTGCAAGGGGTAGGACTTGCTCGTTGCAATCTTCCGTCACTGCAACGAATAAGATGTCGGTATTCTGCCCCTTCAGATGAGTTCCATCAACTACGATGACTTGCCTTAAATTAAACATAAATGCACTTATGCACAGGCCCCACGCTACGAATACGTACTCAAACCGATTATCATCCCCGATGTGATAATGGGTTATTGTTCCGAGGTTGAACCGCTTGGCATGTGGAGGTACTTGGGTAGCAGTTTGTACGAATCGTCATGGTTGCCGTAAATCGTAGTGATTGTCTTGTTCCGACCACGGAGTGCCTTGTAATATTTTACCTCAACTCCAAATTTCTGACACATCTCTTCGATGAAGTCACGAGCTCGTATCATGGCGCCCTCTCTTCGCATTCGTCGACTGAAATATACATCGATGCTCTTTGCACTCACGATTCTTGACACCAATTGTTCAAAGTCAAACTGACATGTGTGTCTCTTATCGACCTTGTAAATTTCTCAAATATATGCAGCCGAACTCGCTCGGACCATGAAAGGACACGACTTGCCGTGCAAACACCCAAACCACGTATATTTCTTGTCTGCCCTTAATACCTTGAAAGATCGTCGATGCTCTAAATGCCATACGCCAACGACGCCTGTAAGCTCGTATCTACTCCAAAAGATTGAGTACAGCTCCATATCGCCATTTTTAACCACATCCAGATCGGGACAACCAATGATGCCCGTTTGAGCGATCGGAAAGAACGGAACTAGCCAGTTTGCTATTTCCGTAGTCACGTCACCATTTTCTTCCTCCTCCAATGACGACAGGGTGATTGGTAGGTTATATGGTTCTTCTAGTAGCGTCATTAGTCGGTTGTAGCCGCCCTCCTTTCGCATCCACGTTGCGAACTCGAACATGGTACCATAAATGCTTTGGTGTTCGCCATGCTCATCGACATCATCACCTTCTTCATCTGCCGTGTAGTCTGGATCATCTGTATCAGTCGAATCATCATTACCGACTACATCATCATTCGCCTCATCTGCCTCCTCATCCTCATCCTCCTCTTCTTCATCTGCCTCCTCCTCTTCCTCTTCCTCTACATCTTCTTGTTGCCATTGTCGGCTAGGCGGACACATTTGTTGGGTGTTGAAATCATATTCATATCTGCCTTCGTCATTATCGAAAAAGTTATGTGCATCGAACTGCATAGTAGATTGCTCGATTGGATCCGAAGGAACATACGGTGTGGTATGCCTCGAACTTATTTCGGTGCCCTCGTTCAAACTCGTCGTCACAACACAAACGATGGGGTCTGCCTCATAGTTGATGAGTCGATGTAAATCATCATCGTTCGTCATTAATGACTTCACCGACCGACCGGCTCGATTATGCTCTAGTGAAAATAACAAATATGGGCTGCACACTAAGTTTCTTTGCGTAAGCGATTCAATTATCGCTCTTAAGGTTGATGGGGATAGTGCGGCGTACGAAATTGCTGCAAGTTGTTCATCCCCGTGTATGTATTCTGAACCTACAAAGCTACCTCCGTACTTGACCGTTACTCGTATCCATTCGCCCATATGAAAAAACACAAAATGTCAAACATTCTTAGATCTCCATATACAAATCTTATTTCACTAAATAACGAATAAATTATACATAAACACGAAGAAATATGATAGTCTGCTGTGAATCCGAGATATATGACATATATAGTAACCTATTGTGCTCCCAAATATCGTAGTTCTCTATTGGAAAATATAGATTTAAATAAAACACGGGGAACTAAGATATTGTAAAGCATTTCAAATCATGTCTTAATCTTAGAATTAAGATTAACATAATAAACGAAATTTATCATACAAATTACGTTTATAAACATCTTATTGTAACATATTATAAACGGAGTCTTAGTTCTCTGTATAAACATCTTATTTGTCAGTTTACAATGTAAATGTTACATATAAACAGAATACTATGACACATGAAGTAACTTATTGCATTGCAATAAACTTAGTTCACTATTATAAAATTAAGCGTTAAATAAAATACGGGGAACTAAGATATCGTATTAACACGCGAAAATTATGTATTCAAACTTTATTCATACTTCATTCTCATAGTTCATAGAAATGTTATTAACACATGAAAATTAACACATTCCTAGAATAAACGTATAAAACAGTTTGTCAAATATTTTACGGATAGTGTTACTTAACCTCTACAATAAACGTATAAAATGAATTGTTGGAAAAATAATAATATACACATTATAATGCATACCTTGTGCTTTTGAGATAAAAAAAGTTGCTTGAGATCCAAACTTTTCGTCAGCTCCACTACACGGATTTTTTCGAAACAAATCAACGGATTTTCATCACCTATAATACACGGATGTTTTGGAGCTCCAATACACGGATTTCTTGGAAATAAACTAGGAGAGAGAGAGAACGCCCGAAGAATCGTGTATATAATAGAGTGAGAGAGAGGACGTATATATATGAAAATGAAGTGGTCATGCAGTACTCATGCACGTCAGCTCCCCTAATTTTGTTTTACAGTACTCATGCACGTGATTGTAAAAGTACTGATATGAAATAAAGTGGTCAAAAGTATTATTTTAATTACATGTGAAAAGAGAGAGAAGGTGAAATGATTGGACAATGATGTGGTCAAAAGTACTATGCACATTGGAAAACTACAAGGAGAGAGAGAAGGCTATGATTATGACATTATAGAGTTACTTTTTAGGGGCAAAAATGAACTAATGTCTACTGTTGCATTTATACTAATTTGTGTATATAGATGCATTTTCCATCTTTGCAATGTCTATATCTGCACATCACCCGTTAGTAATATACGCAAAGTAAGGATACACGCTGACTAGCAAGGGGGACCGCGTTTCCTTGAGAAATTCAAGAATCGGCTTTTATGTATATAACAACGTTGCTTCTGAAGTCCCCGTTTTTGGGCGGTGCGAGTTTTGGATTAGATCAGTCTTGACTGAGGTGGAGACTCTGATCCGGTTTCCATGGCTTGCTTCACAAATAGCATTGTATAAATTCCCGCATTGCTTGAAATACAAACTGCACCAACTCAGAAGCGGGCACTATTTCGTTTCCAACAGCGAAATATCAGAATTTCACGTTGGGGCAGCTGGTAATGTTTCCTCGGACCTAAGAATTTGCATTGTCTTGGCAGTCGACGAGATTTTGGAGATCTTCGTCCGGCACGCCGAGCATGAGGTCGATGTCGGTGCCGCAGAGAACGTCGAGAGTAGGCGGATGTGGGTCGTAGAGGCGCATTGTTTTGATGTTTTTCTGCTTGTATAGATCTGCAACTTTTGAAGGAGCCGTCCGTAGCAGACTCCTACTTGACCAACTGCATTGCCAAGCAACACTCATAAATTTATCAACGAATACTTAAAACACGTATTATGTGAAGCAAATTGATTAACCTGTGGAATCAAGAGTGATCAATATGAGTAGCCCCACTGCGAGAACTGTAGACATGAAGTTTTTTGATGTATTTGTTGGAAAAATCGAAAATGGAAAATTTAATTAGCAATATATGCTAATTTAACTTGGGCAATATTCAGCCCGTTCAATCGTATTTTCGAGCCTCGATATTTATCCGGTTTATATGACGTCGATCTACATTTCGAGTAGATAATTATAATGTGTTAATTTCTCGATTCCGATTTTCGGTGAGTGAGAAATAGTGGCTCGAAGTTTGGGGGGACAAAACTAATATGTTACCTAAAGTGGAGAAACTTACCTAATTCGGGTTTTGGAGAGTTATTACATTAATCAATGTCCCACATTGATTAATGTGTAATGTTTTGTGTGGTATTTAAGTCTCTACCATTTAGTAGGAGATAACAAAGTGACATGTGGTGGGCTTGGGCCACACATGCTCATGCGCGCGAGCCTTTTCGCCGACCGACTCACACGCGGCGCGGCGCGCCGCGCCGCCCCTGCTCGGCTCCGGCTCCGGTTCCGGCTCTGGCTCCGATTCCGATTCGTGTGGACTGGCCTGGGCCAAAGATTGGTGGCTCGATCCGGTTCGTGGTGCAGTGCACCTTCCACACCCAAGCAATATTTTTGGAAGTCTCTGGAATGAGACTCTTCAAGTGTCTTCCACTCCTCCACTTACCATCCCCACGACCTCCTGCCTTAAATGGCACAACAACTCTTCATCTGAGGGAAGCAGCTTATAAATAGGCTAGTTGCATGCCATTTCAAAACACACCAATCAATCATCTCTTCTCCTCTGCATTTTAGGGCTTTAGTTGTCCAGCAGCTTCTGCCCTCTCCTTGTCCAGTTCGCCGGAGCTCGACGATCTTGCGGTGCTGCAATCTTCGAGACGTTCGTCGTTTCATCTTTCGGGATGATACGCCAACACCGAGAGCACTACTGCAATCTTCGAAACGTGCGGACTCCTCGACTCGACGAAGCTTTCATCTCTAGCTCTATTTTATTTGTGTTTTCTGACTTACTATTGTGGTTGTAATAGCAGCTTTTATCAACAATCGCAAGACGAAGTATCTCTTTACCTAGCTGCTTTAAGTTAACTGCAATATGTCTTCCTCAAGTGCTTGCCATCTCCAACGGCGCCGCCGCCGCTTCTACCGCCGCCACCAATAATGCCATCGTCGCCGCCATCTCCTCCACCTCGACGTTGTAGCCGCCTCCGGCAATGTGGTCCGGCCGATGCAAGGATAGCACTTAACCGTGCTAATGCCACTAACTCGGCATTCAACTTCAATGTTATGTCCTCCGCCTTGCGTGAGCAATGTCCCTTTTGGGAGTATGAACCACCATGGTGTGGTGGGGGGGTTCGAACCCAACCCTAACGGCACCCTCGCACTCGTCTAGAGTGTTTCCCACCGCCGAGAAGCCGACCAAGTTTGGTGGAGCCGACTTCGAAAGGTGGCAACAAAAGATGTTGTTCTACTTGACAACATTGGGGTTCACCACCGTGCTGATGGAGAATGCACCCGCCCCTCCAAGTGAAAATGAAGAGAACATGGAAGTCCGCATAGCCTACGAAAATTGGCTAACTTCTGACAACTTTTGTAAAAACTTCTTGCTTAGTGGACTAGATGATAGTCTATATAGTGTATATGCGAATGTAAAGACCTGCAAGGCGATTTGGGAGGCACTTGAAAGAAAATATTGTACTGACGATGCAGGAACCAAGAAGTTTGTAGTCGCCAAGTATTTGGACTACAAAATGGTGGACTCTCGACCGGTCATGGAGCAAGTGCAAGAGTTCCAACTCATTGTCCACGATGTCCACGCCGAAGGTATGCTTTTGCCATATGCTTTTACCGTGGAAACCGTAATCGAAAAGCTTCCCCCCGAGCTGGAAGGACTTCAAGAGCTACTTGAAGCACAAGCAAAAGGAAATGACGCTTGAAGACCTTGTTGCCAAGCTCCGCATCGAGAATGATATGAGGACTCGAGATGGGAAGGGCAAAGCACCCGTGGAACCAAGAGTCAACCTTGCAGAGAAATGTGACAACTCCAACAATGTTAAGAGAGGGCGTCCAAACAGCAACCCCAAAGGGAAGGGCAAGGTTCAACCCCGCAAGTTTGAAGGGGATTGCTACAACTGTAGCAAATCCGGCCACATGTCCAAGGACTGCCGTAAGCCAAAGAAGAAAAGGGCTCGTCAAGCCAACATGTTGGAGATGACTGAAGTCGACCTTGCGGCTATTGTCACCGAAGAACCAAACGTCGTGGAGAATGAGGGGAAGTGATATATTGATACCGTTGCCACGACACATGTTTGTGGTGACCGTAGCCGCTTCACCAAGTAAAAGAGTTGCCAAGGGAGGAAGCTCAATATGGGAAATAAAGTCTCTTATGAGGTAGGTGGCTATGGTACTGTAGTCTTAAAGTTGAGCTCCGGCAAGAACCTTACTCTTGGAGATGTGCTGCATGTCCCCGACATCCGGAAGAATCTTGTGTCCGGCTCTGTACTAGTCAAGAGAGGGTTTAGACTAGTTTTTGAGTCTGACAAATTTATCCTGTCAAAATTTGGTATGTTCCTAGGAAAAGGTTACCTGTCTGAGGGACTTTTCAAATTATCTGTAATGGCAATTCGCCAAGAGCCCATTGGGGGCAAGAATAATGAAAATGAAGCTACTTCCTCCTACTTGATTGAGTGTTCCGATTTATGGCATTCTAGATTAGGACATGTTAATCTAAATACGATAAAAAGATTAGTTAATCTCGATCTACTTAAAGTAAATGAGTTTAACAAAACCAAGTGTGAAGTTTGTGTTGAAGCAAAATTGGCTAAGATGCCTTTTCATTCTGTAGAAAGGAACACAAAACCTCTAGAACTCATTCACACTGACGTATGTGACTTAAAGTTTGTACAAACTAAAGGTGGGAAAAAGTATTTTACTACTTTTATTGATGACTGCACTAAGTATTGTACTCTTTATCTTTTAAGGAGTAAAGATGAGGCGAATGAAGCTTTCACTAACTTCAAAGCAGAAGCCGAAAACCAACTTGATTGTAAAATCAAAATGGTATGAAGTGATAGAGGTGGAGAGTATGTAGCTCCTTTTGAAGAGTTGTGTAAGACAAGTGGTATTATTCATCAAACCACTGCCCCCTATTCACCTCAATCAAATGGTGTGGCTGAAAGGAAGAACCGAACTCTAAAGGAGATGATGAATGCCTTGTTAATAAGTTCGGGACGCCCTTGGAACATGTGGGGGGAAGCCGTTTTGACGGCTAACTACTTATTGAACAAAATACCTCTAAAAGGTTGAGATGTTACTCCTTACGAGTTGTGGAAAGGAAGGAAACCTTCCTATAAATACCTCAAAGTGTGGGGGTGTTTGGCTAAGGTAGAAGTGCCTTTGCCTAAGCATGTTACAATCGAACCTAAGACCGTCGATTGTATCTTTATAGGATATGCTACGAATAGTAGTGCATATCGGTTTGTCATTCATAAGTCGGCCGTGCCGTATATGAATGTTGGAACTACTATTGAGTCAAGGAATGCTATATTCTTTGAACATATATATCCATGTAAAAAGGATGATAAAGTTGAGTCGAGCTCTAGTGGTGAAGCGAGAGAAGTTGCTAGTAGTTCTAGAAATGTGGGGGTAGAACCCGCTACGCGTAAAAGGCAAGCTGCCGATGTTGAAACTTTAGAACCAAGACGTAGCACTAGAGCAAGGGTTGCTAAGGACTTTGGTCCTGATTATGTTGTTTTTCTTTTGGATAAAGAGCCGCGCTCTATAAAAGAGGCTCTTTCTAGACTCGATGGCCCATTTTGGCAAGAAGCCGTCCAAAGTGAAATTGATTCCATCATGCAAAATCACACTTGGGTCTTAGCAAACTTACCTGAAGGTTGCAAGCCCTTAGGATGTAAATGGATCCTAAAAAGAAAATATAAGGCAGATGGGTCAATTGACAAATATAAAGCTCGTTTAGTGGTTAAAGATTTTAAGCAAATTGAAGGATATGATTTCTTCGATACTTATTCGCCTGTAACGAGAATTACGTCTATCCGTGTACTTCTCGCGATTGCTGCTTTGCACAATCTTGAAATTCACCAAATGGATGTGAAGACTGCCTTTCTAAATGGAGATTTAGAAGAGAAAATTTATATGGAACAACCTGAAGGGTTTGTAGTACCTGACCAAGAGCGAAAGGTATGTAAGTTAGTGAAATCCCTATATGGGTTGAAACAAGCACCATTACAATGGCACTTGAAATTCGACGAGGCTATGTTGTCGAATGGCTTTAAGATTAATGAATGTGACAAGTGTGTTTACATAAAGAATACAAATAATGGTTTTGTAATTGTTTGTCTTATGTAGACGACATGTTAATTATGGGACAAAACCTTCAAGTCATAAATGACACCAAGCGTATGATTAAGAGAACTTTCGATATGAAAGATATGGGAGTTGCTGACGTTATTCTTGGAGTGAAGATTAAAAGAACTCCCCAAAGGGATTGTTTTGTCTCAATCTCATTATATTGAGAAAGTACTTAAGAGGTTTAATGCCCTTGATAGTGCGCCGGCAAAGACTCCTCTAGAAGTTAATGTTCACTTGAGCAAGAATAGGGGTGATCCTGTTGCTCAAGAGGATTATGCTAGAGTCATTGGTGGTCTTATGTACATCACAAATTGTACGAGGCCTGATCTAGCTTGTCCAGGTGAACAAACCGAGTCGCTATACTAGTAATCCTAGTAGAGAGCATTGGAAATCTCTTATAAGAGTTCGAGGTACTTGAAATACAATCTTAACTTTGGGTTGCACTACTCGCGACATCCCCCGTACTTGAAGGGTACTTGTGATGCAAATTGGATATCCGACACTAAAGACTCGTTGTCTACTAGTGGTTATGTGTTCACTATAGGGGGAGGAGGCGTGTCGTGGAGATCTATGAAATAGACGTGCATAGCCCGATCCACCATGGAATCGAATTTCTTGCTTTAGATAAAGCCGGTGAGGAGGCCGAATGGCTCCAGTAATTTTCTTGAAGATATTCCTTGTTGGACGAAACCCGTGCCACCTGTGATGATTCACCGTGATAGCCAAGCGGCTATTAATAGGGTCAAGAGTGGGTTGTATAATGGTAAGTCGAGACATATTCATCGTCGACATAATACCATAAGACATTTGATCACGAGTGGGGTTATCTCTGTAGACTATGTCAAATCTATAGATAACCTAGCGGATCCGCTTACTAAGAGCTTGAATCGAGATCAAATGTATAATCTCATAGAGGGAATGGGAGTTAAATCCACAAGTTAAAGACGATTATAGTGGATACCCAACCTTGTAGATTGGAGATCCCATGAACTTGGTTCAATGGGAAAACTAAGCTATATGAGTCGGTTGATACCACACTCAAATAGCATATTCCCTAAAAGAGCTCGAGAGTGTTGGTGACCTGTCAAGTGGTGAGGTTAAGTCTTTGACTTTTAATGATTCTTGGATGCCTTGAGAAGGTGGAGTATGACAGGATACTCGAGTAAGAATCACCTATGTAAGTGAGAAGTGAGGGCCGCTTCTATGTAACACTTATGAATCCAAAGAGGTTGTCAATGGCCTGTAAAGGACACAAACGTGAGAACGGACGAGGTTGAGACTTTATAGTGTTAGTGCTATTGTCTAAGTATACACTATGGAGGAATAGTTCAAGGCCACGTGTCCACTAGTCCGCCGGTATGCTCGATAAGCACGACTAAGGAAGGTTCACGGTCACAAGCCACCTACCTTGATGCTTTATTGTCTCTTGAAAACAGAGTTGTGTGTCTGCATGCATGCATTTGGCTATTTCCACTCATGTGGGGGATTGTTGGAAAAATCGAAAATGGAAAATTTAATTAGCATTAAATGCTAATTTAACTTGGGCAATATTCAGCCCGTTCAATCGTATTTTCGAGCCTCGATATTTATCCGATTTATGAATTGAAATATATGACGTCGATCTACGTTTTGAGTAGATAATTATAGTGTGCTTAATTTCTCGATTCCGATTTTCGATGAGTGAGAAATAGTGGCTCGAAGTTTGAGGGGACAAAACTAATATGTTACCTAAAGTGGAGAAACTTACCTAATCCGGGTTTTGGAGAGTTATTACATTAATCAATGTCCCACATTGATTCATGTGTAATGTTTTGTATGGTATTTAAGTCTCTACCATTTAGTAGGAGATAACAAAGTGATATGTTGTGGGCTTGGGCCACACATGCTCATGCGCGTGAGCCTTTTCGCCGACCGCCTCACACGCGCCGCGCCACACCGCACCCGCGTCCGTGCCCGTGCCCGGCCCCGGCTCCGGTTCGGTCCGGTCCGTGTCCTTGGATCTTGGCAATTGGTCCTTTGGGTGGTCCATGGGCTTGTCCGTTGGGCTTGGCATTGGACTTGTGCGGACTCCTCGTGGATGGCCCGGTTCAAGCATTGGTGCTCGATCCGGTTCGTGGTGCGGTGCACCCGCCACACCCAAGCAATATTTTTGGAAGTCTCCGGAAAGAGACTCTTCAAGTGTCTTCCACTCCTCCACTTATCATCCCCACGACCTCCTACCTTAAATGGCACAACAACTCTTCACACTGGGGAAGCGACTTATAAATAGGCTAGTTGCATGTCATTTCAAAACACACCAATCAATCATCTCTTCTCCTCTCGCATTTTGGAGCTTTAGTTGTCCAACGGCTTACGCCATCTCCTTGTCCGGTTCGGCTGGAGCTCGACGATCTTGCGGTGCTCGCAATCTTCGAGACGTTCGTCGTTTCATCTTTGGGGACGATACGCCAACACCGAGAGCACTACCGGGCGTATTTCGTCTTGCGGAGAGAGGACTTCTCGACTCGACGAAGCTTTCATCTCTAGCTCTATTTTATTTGTGTTTTCTGACTTACTATTGTGGTTGTAATAACAACTTTTATCAACAGTATTGGCCATGGAGAAGGACTCGATAGTTGGTACTAATAGTGACTCTGTTTTATAGAGGTATTCTTCATTTTACTTATTGAACCATCTCATTCGAATCTCAACCAAATTCGTAAACTTTCTGTTTTGACGCATAAGAGTAAATCTATAAATTTAGGATTTACGCATTGTTTTTTTGGGGGAAGTAGAGATTAATTGTGGATAAAGTATGAATAGATTTTCATTTTTTTTAACTCGTTGTGTATAAGTTCATTATTTAAATGCATAATGCATATCCATTAGAATGAAGACTGAGAAGAATATTTACTATGCATATACATTATAATTAGATGCATCTATATTTAACAATACAGTATCAACCTACACATGCATATATGCCATTAATTTGTTATAAATGAGAGTGAATTATGTAGGAACTTGCACTTTACAAGTACATAGGAATTAAGAATTGACCCTTCATTTTATTTATTGGATAATTCATCAAATATGTTCGAAATATTTTTTTTATAGATAATCCTTATAATATCTCGTAGAAGGACAAAAATGTAAACTTATAGGATTTTATGGATAAAATATTTCGACTATGTATAAGTTTGCAGTTCCTATATAAATTTGGGATAATACGAAATATCCGCACCCTTTTACAAATAATGTATTTACACAAATTTAACAATTAATATATAATGCATTTGTATAGTAAAATTATATTAAAAATCAAAATTTGTTGAAAAACAATAATTTATCAATCTGCATACAAGAAGAATAAATACGTTTTTAGTTATATTTTGAATTATATCCGAAATCATTAATTGTATTATTTTTTAAGGATACGATTCTATATATATTATTTATATTTATATGTATAAAAATATAACGATTATGTATGTATAAGAGCATTTTCAGGCATCAAATGGGGAAGATGAATAATGTGAGATTGGTTCATATTTGTCAATTCATATGATCCCATCTCTATTTCTCACATCATATGAATATTTTGATTTGGTAGTTATAATTCATATTTAAAATTACCATAATGACCTTATTTACAATTTTTCATTAAAAATAATATCAGTAAAATAGATAGTTAATAATAATTTTAGATTGTAAAAATATCCAATTAATATACTAGCTATTTCTCAATTTAATCGCTCTTCTGGAATGGCTAATTCAAACTTCGCTCTATATATTAATATATAATTTATGATTGGATTGTGAAAATATATTATAATTTACGGTATCTTCTAGTCGACAAAATATTTTTTAATATTTCGGATGCTATGATATGGTGGGGTTATATCTACAGTACAATTCATTAGGTTTTTTTTTCGCTATGGGAAGGTGATAGGTATACACAGTATTTTAAGTGGGATTTGAATTTATAATTTTTCAATCCCGAATCATTTATATTCACCGATAAACCACTTTACGGGAACGTACAAGCGCTACAAATCGTCGGCCCATTTCGGGTGGCCCCTTCGGTGGCCCACCAATCACGCCCCGCCACGCGTGCATTGGTGGGCCACCTTTTTTATAACTTAAATATTTTTTTATTGTTAACATGGCCCACCAATGCACGCGTGGCGGGGCGTGATTGGTGGGCCACCGAAGGGGCCACCCGAAATGGGCGGAGGAAGCGGATTGACGTACAAGTCATTAGTTGATTCTTCGGGTACATACCCTTTATTCTTCGGGTACATCTTCACATCATCACTCTGACACATGTCAGAGTGATGATGTGAAGATGTGCAGATTATTGCACTCCTAGCATCTTGTTGTTCAGAATTTTGTCTACAAACTACCTTATATAAGACTAATCTTCTAGCATCTTGTTGTTCAGAATTTTGTTGTTCAGGATTGACGTACAAGTCATTAGTTGATTCTTCGGGTACATACCCTTTATTCTTCGGGCACATCTTCACATCATCACTCTGACACATGTCAGAGTGATGATGTGAAGATGTGCAGATTATTGCACTCCTAGCATCTTGTTGTTCAGAATTTTGTCTACAAACTACCTTATATAAGACTAATCTTCTAGCATCTTGTTGTTCACATGTCAGAGTGATGATGTGAAGATGTGCAGATTATTGCACTCCTAGCATCTTGTTGTTCAGAATTTTGTCTACACACGAGAATGTGACATTGTAAGCCCTTTATTCGACCTCGAAAGTCACGTTTCTGGACACCTCATAATTCAAAATAATTGTTTTTTTTCTACAAACTACCTTATATAAGACTAATCTTAATTAGGTGACAAAATCACGAGCAGTATTAATGAATTTCGAACTCATAACATTCAGCCACAAGACAAGCACCTCAACAATTATATAATTACCATAAGACCAATACACCTTGTCTCTAATAGGTGGAATTAAAGTAAGGGCCAATCTTCTACAATTGATTATGAAATGGATACTAAGAGGCAAGAATAAGATGTCTTGCTCTAATGATATTGCATACGTATGTCTTATGGTTATTTATACTGCAAGTTGTTTGAGGGGATACATATCAAATCTTTTTTTTTTTTTTTGATTCATGGAACCCGCAGCCGCTACCTTCGGTGCGTACTGGGTAAACCACGCTCATTGTGCGAAGCACCCAAACCACACAGAGGAGGTTCAACCACCCTTAATATGATAGGGTGACAGGCAACACCTCGGTCTCGGGCCACTCACCTCAACCGCTAGGCCATCCCATGGGGACGGATACATATCAAATCTTGATTCTTCATTAGGAAGAGAAGGCGTGGAGTAGCTTACTTGAGATGCCTTGGTGATCGTTTACACCAAATAAATCCTGCAAAATAGCTAGACCAAGAATTAGTATAGCATCGGGTATCGAACACGGGGAACGGAGATTTTCAAACTTAAAAAATCCTATCAATCGGGTTTTGGTTAGCAACCATGCAACTTTTGGAAATAACTAATCCTAAGACAACGAAAATTAAAGCAAGAAGTAACACGAAATTAACTATGAATAATAAAAGCGGGTCCAGCAAGATGATTTACACACACCAACAATCGATCATAGACACTAATAATCAATTAATTCACTTAGATCAACTAGTTGTAGGCTACCGTAATTAAAGCGACGCAACCCCTATTCCCCCCTAATTATTCGGTAATCGACATGGTGGGCATTGAAACGATTACTACTCTAAACTAGATGCAACCTACGTTGGTGGGCAAGCAATAGATTTAACACCTAGCCGACTTTAAGAACTAAGGGAACCCAATTTAGGAGCCTACTCGTATGGTGGGCATCTAATAGTCTCCTACCAAATTAATCCAATTGCCCTAAGACAATTTGCTACTTCTTTAGCCTAATCCCACGAGAAACGATGGAAGTACTAAATTAGCTATGAATTAAATTAACTAGGGTGATCAATCCTAATTCAATTAATCCGGTTAATTAATCCTAGATTAATTCAAAACCCAAATGATTAATTTTAAGCCCTAGTCTCACGAATTTAAGGTGGTGTGTGTGTGTTACATCTCGCCGGCCCCTAAAAAGAATTAGCTACGCATATCGGCCTGGACCGACGGAACAAAGTTTCTTGGACGAAACACAAAACATGCTGAAAATTCAACAAATAATTATACACGAAAAATGCTAACTAATTAAAAGAATTCGGATCACCAAGTGCACGAATTTAAAATCCTAAAAAGTACGAATTTCATAAACTAAAAACGAAGTAAACATCCACAAAGCTATCGGAACCGGAGACAAACCAAATTCGGGAATTCAAAACGGAAAAGACAACAAGTTGTTTCTTCCAATTCAAACCACAATTCATGAAACAAAAGTAGAGAATGCAAACTTAAATCGAAGCGCCCCTCGGTCGGACTTCCTCGGCCGGCGAACTCGTGATCTCTTGATCTCTCCTTCGGCGGCGTCGAGTTCTCTCTCCCGGTGTTGCAGCGATGGAACGGAATTGATGTCGGATGTATGATGATGCTCGGCGAGTGGCGGAGGTACTCCTTTTCGGCCCGGACGTGAGTGAATGAATAAGTCGGATCCGGGAAGTTCATGCATATATTCTCCTTTTCTTTCGCAACTTAGTGAGAATCAAATAAAGGATAAGATATGAATATCCTCCCTTCATCTCTCCCCCCTTAGTGCGTGTATCATGATTTGGAATTAAATAATTAATTCCCTTCCTTATCCTCATCTATTAGAGTAATTAAATATAGAAGTAAATAATTTAATTTATTTATCCTTCTATACTTAATCCCTAATTGATCCTTCCAAATTGAGCAGATATTCCATTAATTATGCAATGCCACCTCAACGCCTCGTCAAATGCCACATCATCAATTAACACTGCCAAAACAAACATCAAAACAATTCCAAACGCCATAAAATATGCCAAATTACACGGAATATGGATAGTACGAATTAGACCTATCACGCCTTAGTCCTTAAAAGTGTTTTGAGTATGGTGTAAAAGTTTCTTGTCAGTTAATTCTAATGTTGGAAATAAATAGTATTGATAACAAAAGGTCTATTTATTTCTATATGTTTAAATTTATTGATCTTGAATAAGTTGGAATCTCAACTTCAATTCACATTATCTTTCGCTTGATTCGAGTATATTGTCTTTAACTCGGGCCGAAGGTAAAGATATTAATTTGGCCCAACACCTACTTAAGCCCACTCTCTACCCATACATATATACTTATATTCTCCCATTAACTTGGTTTCCTCAAGTCAAGCAGACCATTAAATACTTTTAGTGTGCAGACCATTAAATACTTTTAGTGTGTTCGTAGTTGCCAACCAAAACCGTAGATTGTATATATAAAATGCATAATTCCATGTGCCCGATTTTGATTCGATCGTATACTATATTAATTTAAGTATTAGTATTTATATGATTTATTTGGTGCAATATTGAGTTATCATCACAAATTAAAAATCTTGAAAGTATACTGTTTATTTTATGACGTGAGTTACAAATTTAGCTAGTATAGTGCAGCAACTGCATTTATTTGGCTTCACACATATAGGGAGCAGACACACACTTATTTCTTACGTATTACAAATTTACAACTATATATCAAAAGTCGCTACTTAACTGAAATCGACGGGGTATTTAGGTTGCCCGGTCGCATCAAACAGCCCGAAATGCTGCTCGTACGGCGGGCCGGGCTTCTCATTTTCATCAAACATAGAAAATATGTAGGTTTGGATGGGCGTATCAGGCCTCTTCGGCGTCCCATTCTTCACAACCCGAACCAAATTATTGGTATAGATTCTTGCGTTCTCAATACTAGCTGCATCGCTTTGTTCCGTCGGCACGCCGGTCTCTCCTCCAATAACTTCCGGCGTCGGCTTCCGCGGCCCGTTCTGCGCCAAAGAAACTCGGCCCGCACTCCTCTCCAGCGCTGCATTCAAAGTGTCGACTAGTGCGTAGTAAAGATTGTCGTAATACACGCCGTCGGGGTCTGTGATCCCACTATTAGGCTGTAGAAAAGCGTAATTAAAGGGAATTTGCGCCTTATTATTAATGTAGGCGAAGTATGGATATATGTTGGCGAATATGGGGGCCCCACTGTCCAGTAAAAACCGTACGATGGGATCGAGATACGCCGTCACATCCGGCCGAAACTCGCCTTTACTTGGTGGATAATTCTTGCTAGGATCGAGAACCTCCGTCTCGATGGCCGTGGTGACCATGATCTCGCCGCGGCCGGCGGCAGAGAGGGCGGTTCGGACGTTGCGCATGGCGGGGAGGACGAAGCGGACGTACTGAGAGGTATCGGGTCTGATGGGGCTGACTTCGTTGCCGACGACGACGTTCTTCAACTGGACGTCCGGGTAATTCTGGACGTTGTCTCGGACCCAAGCGTCGGCGTTGGCTTGGCTGGCGGCGATCTCTTCGAGTCTCATGTTTAGGATTCCGACACTAAGCTCGATGGTGGAGCCGCGGAGTGCTTGGAGGGTTTCTTGGTCGGTGTCGTAGATTCGCATTCTTCGAATGTTGTACTGGTTGAATAGAGCGACAACTTGCGGCGGAGATGGCAGCCCCTGGCCGTTCCTCCCATACGAAACTCCGATTTGTGCAGCTGCATGCACAAACAACAACTTGTAAAGAAGCTTTATGCACTTGCAAAACTATTCGATTTGAAATAATACTCCCTCCGTCCCCTTTGATTTTGGCAGCGGAGATTAAGAAACTTTATAAAAGTATGTATTTTATGAGTTTTAATTGTATTAAGAAAATGACAAAAATTTTGAGATTCATCCAAATTTTTGCAAGGCATAGTTGAGGAAATCGATTTTTTTTCTATTTTCTTATTTCTTATTATACTTTAAGAAATGATCTAAAGTCTCCAAAAAGTTAAAATTCATAAATTTTCGAAGTTCGGAGTGGAACGAAAATCGTGTGAGAGATTGATTTTTTGAGAGAGAGAGTATGATAATGTAGGGATGAGTAGTTAGTAGGATGAACCAACCTACTTCATTTTTTTGTCTAAGAGTATTTTTAGCTATTTTAGGAAAGATGACGGTAATAGCGAGATAATTCGATTAAGAAAGTAGGACAATAATAGGGGGTACGGAGGGAAGTAAATACTTTTTCAATTCTTGTAAAATTATTATACCCTAGTTGGTCTCACTTAGTATTTTCACACTATAAAAATGATAATAAAACTTCTTTTTAAAGAAGGCTATAAAACTTACACACTTATTTTAATTAGCTAGTTTTAATATTTACACAAAGAAAATGTCGAAATTAACTTATGTTCGATACAAATTTATATAAAAAGCTAGAGATAGTAAGCATAGTATTGAATATTAAAATTAAAACTAAATGTGAATGATTGAAAATAAATTTAACTCTGTAAAATGGAGAGTTGGAAACATGAAGAGGAGTGCAAGGATTGCGAGAGATGAAGGTGTGATTTAGTGTGGTAGCCATTGGAGAGTAAGAGAAGGTATAAGGTGATG